>MU105705.1:191657-368618 GCA_012274485.2 Sinapis alba | reverse complement strand
CTATAAATTCAACAAGAACAAGTAAAGCTATTTAAATGCTAATTCTTGTACCAACTTATGTATGATTATAAATGTGTCTCCTTTTGAACTAGGTCTCTTCTTTTATAACCGACTTATTTTCTTTCTTCTCTAAGTTGGCATACTCCTTTGAACGCCTTTTAGTCAATTAGTTGAGTTTGATTTATTTGATGAGCCTTGTTTGAATAATGTAATTAATCTCCAGCAAGAAGTCCCCCCCCTTTTTCAGTTCATCAGTTCATTGTGAGAGATGAAGCCGATCTTAATGAATTTACAAGAATAGGTTCTAAAAATAAATAAAAAACTCGGCACTTGCATTTTCAAATGCGGTCAGGTTTCTCTCTCTCTCTCTCCCTCTCTCCCTCTCTCTCTCTCTCTCTCTCTCTCTCTCCTGTTTTTTTCTTTTTTGATTTGCCACCACGCTCTATTACTACAATCTGCTCAACGTTCGTAAAGTGTTCTTTGATAAAATATCGTCAATCCAGAGATGCTCTCGAAAAGGAAATGAAAATACTACTCCCTTCTTTTCAATATATATTATGTTTTAAAAGATTTTTGTTGTTTCATAATATAAAATGTTTCTTTTATCTAGGTAATTTTAACTTTATAAAATACTGTGTAGTCAACAATGTTTTATTATTTTTATTTGTAACTATATAAATTTGTTTTAGTTATATTTTCAATGATTATTCTAAAAATAAAATTTTAATATGTGTGCATAGAGTTACAACATTGTGTATTATAAAACAGTGTGAGTACATCTCTAAGCTCAGACCTAGATATAGCTGATGGTTCAAGTCTTATTGATAATCCAATTAGGTGTCATCAATAAGCTTTAACTGACACCACCATTTTAGATATTGATCATCTCAATTGATTTGTTTTGCCAAGGACTCCATGTGGAATATCAAGAACAATGTCCATGGACTCCCGTGTGTGATATGCATGTGTGTACGAGTCTTGGTTCCTAATGGATGCCAAGTTATGATTTCCCATCTCGTGTCTCATCACAATCTATTGTAACAACTCCGTTATTGCACTTTCCCAACTGACGTCTGGATCATTCAGGATTGATATTATGTTGATGGTGATGGCAGCAAAGATTGTTATCTCGATGGGAGATTATTCGAACAAGCATGTTTCTAAAATCAATATAGGCGGTGCCTAGGTGTCCGTCTAAGCATAAATTTAGTACTATCCAAAAAAATTCTTAAAATCTGATTTCTACAAATAAATCAGTTTAAATCGTTTTAAATCGATTTAAATGGATTTAGATTAGTTTAAATAGGTTAAATTAAGTAATAATACCAGTACAAAGTTTAATTATTTTTCTAATTTCTTATACTTTGTATATATAATTTTGATAATTCAATAAAATAATTTTAGAATTAAACTCAAAAATTAGAATAGTTTATACTTTATATAAATATAAAATATTTATAAAATAAATTAATAATTATTAACGCCTAGGCCCTATCTAAGCCCCAAATAGTCTACATAATTTATAATTCTCTATAAAGTGTATAGTTACAGCCTAAATTTTTTTGAACACTGGTCGTAAGCATAAAGCAAAACATCTTAGAGTATGAAAAGATGAGAACCAAACATAACATTCTGACCATTCACCCTCTCAAGACCAGATAATCGAAGTTGTCACTCTTTTTCTTAAATATTATTGTGTTATTAAATAATTTTGTTTTTAGTTTTGTTTTGCAGTTCGGCATCTTAGCAAGATAGCCTACTCGAAGAAAATTTTCAAGGACATCATAAAAGTCAGAACATTTTAGTCACTAGAATTGGTCGAGCATTAGCAACGAAAGGATCAATAAAAACCTCAAACTATAGCAAAAGTAACATCTTTTCTTGGAACTGATACCATTTGTGTCTATGTCTGCTAAGTACGGCTTCTTTGATCTTTTATCAACTGATTGGTTACTAACATTTTTTATTCAAGAGATCGCAATAACAGACAAAGAGTTCCAAATAAAACCATGTGCAAAGTGAAGAAGAACATTCTTGTGTACACCGACTTGCTTAGGGAGGGAACAAACCTCTGGGACATAAACCTGATGCAAATCCTTGATGGAATGGAATAGTAAACTCCATCTTTCCAGAAAGCCCATGATTCACTCCTTTGTGGTATGTGATATCTTTCATAAATCAGTGGTTGAGGCTCCATGTCGGATGACATCGAATCGAGTTTGAGAAACTTGGTAGATATATCCTTAAAACTATCAAAAGAGTTCTCTGTCAACCTTGAGAACTATGTCAAAGCTGGTCTATTTAGGACTTTTCACGAACAACTTATAATATATCGCATTTTTTCCCATGGTAAAGTGTGCTCATCCCATGGTTATATTGAATGCAGTCATGTGATCGCTAAGATTAGAATCGCCTGAAAAAGATAAGAGTGTCAGCTTATCCATATGACTAATTCGGATGTCAATAATCCTTTTGTGAAGACATGTACAATCTTAAGAGCTAAACTTGTTATCCAGTGGATCTTTGACGAAATATCATGTATTGTGTTCAGGAAATCAGAGATTTGTTGGTTTGTTGTATGGTTAGCTTGAATTGTTATGGCTCCTTGCATGTAGGATTATTTATATGGAAGAGTCAAATGCGGCATGAAGGCAGTGGGTAGGACATCAAAGCGCTTGTTGGTTGCTTTGTTTAATGCATCGTGTTGGTTAAGACGTTCCATGAGGTCTTGCACCATAGTTATCATGGTGGTGAGATATGCAACAAATAGAGTAGTACATGTGCCATTTTTTTAGTGTCACCTTTAGCCATATTTGATTTTTTTTTTAATGTTGCTTTTTAATTTTTATAGATGATGCCAATTGTTGAATTTGAACTTAATATATAGTGGAAGTAAGTATAAATTGGATGATAAGTTGTTTGAAAGATATTTATTGATAAATCAAATAAAAAGATAACAAAATGAAAAGAGGATAAAACTATTTAATAGCTATAAACTCAACAAAACAAATAAAGTTATTTAAACAGTTAAAGCTGTTTAAACAACTTTTTCTAATTCAACATATTTATTTATTGCATTTTAGTTAACTAGACCAAATTTACTTTATTTCATAACCTTTATTTTCTGGAAAAACATGTACATTTAAAAAAAGACGTGTACATTTTAAAAGAAAAACATTTAGAAAAGCAAGTAATCAGTCTCATATGTATATTTTCTGTATAAAAGCATGACCTTAAGGAAATATTATTTTAAAATAGATCTCTTTATGAGGAAAACAAGATTAGTCTATGGGAATCTAGCTGAGCTTGAGCCTCACAATACGTACACGCTCGCCATTGTTTATATTCGTATGTTTTGAATTTTACGAGCCGATAAAGTTATATTAGTACATATAAAAAGCTATAATTAATACAGTATTTCACAGTTTCTTTGTTACTAACTTATAATCATACGAATAATATAGGTGGCCAGTGAGTTGTACTACTGCTCGGTAGGGCACAGATCCCCTTCCATTGCTATATAAAATAATGTTTAATTGTTTTTTACCAATGAATATTTACCCAAAGTTAAATGTAGTGAGACAAAGGTGGTCAACGGAATATATCGGTTCTAGTTACATAATAATTGGGATATTATCCATAACCATAAATCAAAACTTTCATTAAAAATATATATGTACAGTAACATTATTAAATACATAAATTCATGAAAAAGAATAAGAAGAGAGGTGGTCAACGGTCAAAGTGACAGAGAAACGTAATGCCCCAAAGTGGAGAAAGTGTCAGTTCGATTGTTTACGTTTCGGTACTCATCCTCTATCATTTAAAAGCCGGGGCAAAAAAAAAAAACTTAAGAAACGAACCAAAAATACATAAAACTGAAACTGAATCGAAATCTTCAAATCTTTGAATGGTTTTTATATTTATTATATTAGAAATAGCTGAAAGAAATTAAATCGAGAACCAAATAAATATTTATATATATAAAATTATTAAAAAAATATTTATAATTTAAAAAATTATTAAAATTATCTAATAATATTTTTAAAAACTAGGTTATTATAAATATCTAAACTACCAAAAGCATCTAAAAATATCTAAATATTTTTATACGGAATATCAAAAATAATCCAAAATATATAATTTTTTATCTCAATTATTTGATATATTATTCAAAATATCAAATATTTTAATTTGGATTATTGGAATTATTTGAAATAGTCAAACTGGAATCGGAACCAAATAAAAATTGATTTTTAGGTATTACTATTCGAACTGAATCCAAAATTATTTAAACTAAATTTAAACTAAAAATAGTCAAAAGTAGTAGATAAATTCTCTAATTCCTACTCGTATTATTCGATATGCAAAATATTCCAACTGATATGAGAATTGCCCATGCCTAATCATTTACATTGCATTGCGAATCTACACACAACCACTTCTTCGGTTTCTTCTTTAAGCCAAAAACAAAATATAAAACAAGAAAACAGAGAGATCATAATAGCTTGCTCTGATTTTCTTTTTGTCACTATCATAACTACTAACTCAACCAAAGATATAGTATCTACTGTTATTACTCCCAAATTAATTATCACAATAGTACACAGAGAATATAAAAGCATCTTCATTCCAAAAGTTTCAAGTATTCAATAATATATTAATAACAAGAAAAAAAAGAACACAGGTTCGCATTTTAGAATCTATACAATAATCTTTTGTTCATTTAACATGTTAATTTGTAAATGGTTTGTTCATTTTAAAATTTTAAATTAATTATTTAATGACCAAAATAAATTGATAGTTGTATGTTTCATATACTCTTTTGTTTTTTTTGAGTTTCCAGCATTGGAATGCTCAAAACAAAGTTATGTAACCACATTTTAGATGGAATGCTAAGCTTTTTTCGGCCGGCTCATTTTCTGTTTCTTGGAATTTTATTCTACTTGACCAGATATATACAAATAATTTGTTATTTCTTCAAATTTTAGGGGTTCTGTATTTGTAATTATTAAGTTCACAGCTAGTGACTCAGTGACCCCAAAATAATAAAGTTCACAGTGAAAAAGAAATGATTAAGTTCATTATGGCTAGTGACGAGATCGACAGATGTAAATAATCAATCCACTTTCACTAATCTACTCCTAGGCTTTTCAGATATCAGTAAATTTTTTTTTTTTGGCATGTTGTGTATCTCAAAATTTTCTGCTTTGTTATATCTGTATCTCAAAAGAAAAAATCAACTACTACGAGAAAATTGCACCTAAAAATCAAAATCAGTTACTCATTTTTCTTACTCATCAGAAGAAACTTTATTTAAAAATATTTTATCATACATCCACTACTTTATGTCTCTATATGTACATTTTAAAAAAATCAAATATAAGAAAATTAATTGAAGTCGTTTTCGAGATTTAATTTGGTAGAAACAAAAAAAAAAATGTAATCGTGGATGGAGAAGAGAACAAAAGTACTCAAAAAATATTGTGTAATTAAAAATACAAAGATGAGTTAGGTGACGTGTGAAGATCCGAACGGTGAGGTGTATGATGATGAAATGAAGTTATGTCACATAACTTATGTGGACCGGCGTGTACAGTCCCCTTTTCTCACTTCTTTTGTTTTTTTTCCTAACAAAAATACAACAAAACAATTCCCAATATTAAATAAAGAAAATCAATCATTAAAAATAATAAAAATAAGCTACAAAACACTCATTTGTCTCTCTTCTTCTTCTTCTAATTAAATACTTGAGAGGAGAGATGGGCTAAGTGAGAAGAAGGCTTGTCTTGTCTTCAGCTTCATACATATCTGTATAACAATATAAAGGATACAGAGAAACAGAGAGAGAGAGAGAGGACTTGGCATTGGCAATGGAGTACGAGAGGATAGAGAAGGTGCAGGTAATTAATTAACTCCTATCTCTCTCTCTTTCTCAAAGTACAACACTTCTCTGGTTTTCAATCTTCTTTTCTTTTGTACTTCTCTGTATTGTTGTTATCAATATTACACTCTTTATGTTTTTATTTTCCTTCACTTGAAATATTGGATATGAGTTAAGATTTTAGCATCCAATATGTTACAGTGAGGTTCCTCTGTTGAAGAATTTCTGGGAGAAAGATATCAACTTTTTCTTTTGAAATCTCTCTCTGTGTGTTTGTTTTTTTACTGTTAAGTTTCAGAAACTTTCATCCTTTTTCTTCTCCATTAAGTGAAATAGTTTTTGTTTTTATCCTAAATAAAGTAAATTTGTATGTCCTTTAAACTATTTGAATTCAAGTTCAAGAAATCAAGAAAATTTTCCAACAAGTTTAGGGTTTTATATATTTTGCAGAAGAGCATAATCTCGCCAACGAAGCTGAGAATGAAGCTAATGGGTACCCACAATAACAAGAAGAAAGAAGGATCTAGCAATAACTCTTCAAGAACATCTCCTGTTCGTCTTCAAGTTTCAGATGACACAGAATTCTCCAAGAACAGCTTGTTAGCTTCCAAGTCTGACTCAGACGACGATGATCATGGTTTGTTCTCCCGTCTTCCATGTCTCCATTTTATAGTTTAATCCCTTTCTATGTCCAAGAAATACCAAAGTCTCTGTCTTTGCTCCAAAGTCTCCGTCTTTGCTCTGTTTTTTTTTCTCTAAAGCTTCTCTTTTTGCCCTGTTCTTGGCTAAAGCTTGTCTTTTTGCTCTATTTTTGGTTAAAGTTTGTCCTTTTTGCCCTGTTTTTGTTTCATCTCTAGGCTCTATGTTACAGTTCTAAGTCTTTACTTGCTAGAGTTTATGTATATCCTCTGTTTTTTCTTGTCTGTTTTGGTCATGAAGAACACTTGACTAAAGGTTTTGTCTTTGCTCTGTTCTTGTTGTGTGTGATTTCTAGTGGCGGCTTCAACTACGGATATAGGTGTAGCTAAACCGCCAAATGCGCCAGTTTTGGACCTAACCGAAAGCAATAATCAAGCGTCGAGTCATCTAAGACATCAGCAACTTAAAAAGGGTGACTTGAGTATGGCGCTGAGACCTCAAGAAGATGAAAATCTTGATTACGACAGTAACGCTAGCTCTTCAAGCTTCGAGTTCCACGGAGGTGCTCGTGGTGAGCGTTCGAATCAGAGTCATGCCTCAAGAGCATACCCTTCTAGACAAGTGCCGTCCAAATGGAGTGATGCTGAGAAGTGGTTAATGAGCAGACAGAACATGATGATGAGGAAGAACGGTCAAGGGAACCGGATGCCTGTTAGAGTTGTGCCTACTGATAACACAGGTTATGAGCATAACAAATCTAGGATGGATCCGTGTCATCATTCTTCACAAGCTGAAGGGTTCGAGAAGTTCCCTAACTTTGTTCCCACGGCACCACATCCTATTCTAACTAAAGGGTTGTTGATCGATCAATCCACTCAAAGCAATGATCATGTGGATACAACAAAGGCTTCATCACATGATAACACAACAGGTAATAAGATTAGCTAGTTGTTGCTACATTGTTGGGGCTAATTGGTTTTGACAAGTGTTGTAATGTGTGAAGCTGGTCCTGCGATTCGTTCTGTATGTATGAGAGATATGGGGACTGAAATGACGCCAATACCGAGTCAAGAACCTTCAAGATCTGTCACACCGGTTGATGCAACAACTCCTCTTCGCAGCCCTACTTCTTCTCTGCCTTCTACTCCTAGAGGAAGCAAACAAGAAGAGCCGTCAAAGAACACAAGAAGAGACCTATCTGAAGAGGAAATGAAAGCGAAGACGAGAAGAGAGATTGTAGCTCTCGGAGTTCAGCTTGGGAAGACCAACATCGCTGCTTGGGCGAGTAAAGAAGAAGAGGAGAACAACAACAACAACAATGTAGATGCAGAGGAGACACAGAAGATTGAGTTTGATAAAAGAGCGGCTGCGTGGGAAGAAGCAGAGAAATCAAAACACAACGCAAGGTCGGTTTGCATCCTTATGACCTTAATAGTAGCTTGTCTGTGAAGAAACATAAAGTTTAAAGACCTAAAAACGTGTTGTTTTTTTAGGTATAAGCGTGAGGAGATCAGAATCCAAGCTTGGGAAAGTCAGGAGAAAGCCAAACTCGAAGCAGAGATGCGACGTATTGAGGTTTGTTGATACGTTTTGCGGATCAAATCCTTGTTCTCTTGATCACTCTCACCACTAAAATTCACTGCTAAAAAGCATTGTTAAATCTTGTGTTGGTAGGCTAAAGTTGAGCAGATGAAAGCTGAAGCAGAAGCAAAGATAGTGAAGAAAATAGCAATGGCTAAGCAAAGATCAGAAGAGAAACGTGCTGCTGCGGAAGCTAGAAAGGCTCGTGATGCCGAGAAGGCAGCAGCTGAAGTTGAATACATCAGGGAAACAGGTCAAATACCGGCTTCAGGTTACAAGATATGTTGTGGTGGTTGGCTCTCATGAGTCAATGTTTTTTTGTCTATTTGAGTCAAACCAAGATTGGATGGATTCTCAGAATCCTTTTGTGTGATAAAATATATAATGCATTTTGTGTTTCATAGGTTTCAAAAGATGATGGGAAAGATTGTGTCCTACATTAGGTCTTGCTATTGCCTTGAGTAACAAATTAAACCAGAACTGATACACAAACTACAGTATGTAGGCTAGGAACCTATTTCAACTTTAACTTTATCCGTCGTTTATATTTCTTTCCTAACTTTGTAGTATTGCATATTTATATGGATCTAAACAAAAAATCTTATATACTACATGATTACACATCATGTCTTTTCATTCTTGAAATTTATATTAGTACATATTTTTTTGATAAAAAAATAGTACTAGTATTTTATATTGAACTAAACAAAAAATCAAAAATACTATATAAATTCTCAAAATCGTGTTATTATATTGACCAAATGACAAAATAAATTTTATAAAATTAAAAATTAATTTTTAGGAGGTTCGACTCTCACACGAATGAACAAAAATATAAAGTAAATACTTAAATTGATAATAATTAATTTAAATTTATAAAATAATAATTTATAAAGTTAAATTTAAAAACATAAATAATTATAAATTTATTTGATAAAACTAAAACAATAAAAATTTGACAACATTTATTTGATTAAACTAAAACTTATATATAAGTTAGTGTTTATACAATTTATACAAGAAAATTACTTTATTTAGTCGTTAATATGTTATTACTTGTCCATCAGTGTGAAAGTTTGAATCTCCCAAAAAATAATTTTTTAATTTTACAGAATTTATTCAGGATGATGTCGTTTTGATAATTTAATGAATGACTAACATCTTTAATGGTCAATATATATATATAAATACGTTTGAAAGTTCATATAGTATTTTTGAATTTTTTTTAGTTTAAACATTAAATAAACTTTACTATAAAATTTAGAAATGAAAAGGCACGGCGCATAGATATCATGTAGTATTTTTGATTTTTTTTTTAAGTTTGTATACACACTGAAAATGCACGACGGGTATATTTCAACCTAGGTCGCTATTACGCAAACCGAACAGCATTTGGGCTAGTGGCCTTCTATGCACACTGATATATTTGGGATTTGATTCATACGCCGGGCCTTTAGAAATTCCATGAGTACTTCTGTCTTGTTAACCCAATGATCAATGTTATTACATCATATATTGGGGATTCAGAAATGTACTAAAGATTAGATCATTCATCATAATTCTGTCTTGCAGAGTAATTGATATGGTTATTAGATCTGTTTATAGTAAAAAATAGATCGAATCACCAAATATGAATTAGCATAGTTGTTACAATATAAACCATTTAATACAGATTTTAGAGGTCATAGCGAGGTTTTTCATACAAGATGTATGAGACTACGAACCAAAATCTCCTAATCATTTAAAACAATAAAACTGAAACTTCAATGATTATGTCTTTGGTTTTCCATCAGTAATTAAAACTGTCACAAAAACTAAACATTTCTCTGAAGTCCAACAGATCAGTTCAATTATTTTTTTAACATGGTCAGTTTGATAACCAGATATGTTCAGTATTGATTATTAATAATTTCTCCATCACATAAATCCCATCATAACAACTTAGGATGGTACATAGAATTTCTTTTCGTGGTCTTATATGACTCAAAAAGTTCCTTTATTATTTTGTTCAAAAAGTGCTTCAACCATCAATAATATCACATTTGACGTTTTCTGTTCGTCGTTTTAAATGGAGATAAATGAGAAAACTAGTCGCACAAGAACAACTTACATATCCACTCAAAAGTCACACCATTACTGCTAAAAGCTTATATTTTTGATTATACTCTATTTTTATTTTTTAATATATCTATATTTTATCAGTATACTTCCATTTGACTACAGAGTACCTCTTATTCTGAACTTTGATATATCAATTTCTACAGTGTTCTTTATCTCATATTATAAACATGTGATCCAATTGAATTTCAATTCAAATTTGGCAATCTAACTCTAATACATTACACCTAGTCAACAATATATATATATATATAGGCAGGTCTGTATATAAGATACAGTGATGCAGTTTTTTATGAACTTTTTTGAATGATTAAATAGTTTAATATTAGATTCATCTTCATCTTCTTTTAGAATATCATATTCGAGCTTAAGTTTGTTGATTTTTTTTTATAATGGTGATTTACTATAGTATTATAAATTACGAAATTATTACATAGATAACTATACAACTGATTCATATCTTCTGAATGTATCACTCTAAACTGTCTTGTACCATGCTTAAAATCTCATATAAACTTTTTCCACTAATCTGGATAGTTTTTTTTTTGTATAGTTAGTAAACTGCATTCCCTTGAACTTAAAACCAATTAAATAAATGGGCTTCCACTACTGTCAATTAAATTATATATTGATGCATGCTTTTATAATGAATACAATAATTGATTATATCATGAATCAATCAATATATAGCGTCCTCGAAAGTTCCAGTAAGACATCTATCATGATTCTATGTGCAGATAGATAAAAAGCTATATGTTCTTAGATCTACATTTGAATCTATTCTTTACATCCTAATGAATGGCTACAACATCCTATGAAAAAAATAAAAAGAATAGTTGATTTTGTAAGAGAAGAAACAACATTCTAAAAGAATAAAAAAATAATTCTAAAATAGGTCAAAAAGAAAAGAATAGGTGAGAACTTTCAAAATGATGGGTCACCATATACTATTTAATTAGGGCTCATGAAAGTGCCTTAACTTATGTCATATGTCCCTACCACATGCACCCAACATTATTTTCAACCATTCTCAATTTCTACTTAGAATATATCGTCACACCACTAAAGATATTATGTGAATCACATTCATACACCACACATCAAAATCATATACTTACAAATATCTCTTTATCAGATTTGTTATTTATTTGACCTAAAAGCATGCTCTTTCATTAATTGATCACTACATTCTCCTAATGGACAATCAAACACCAACCCAAATCATAAGTTCTTCAATTATTCCAATGATGATTTATTCATAGCTAACCAAACTCACATTTCAATTAATTAAAAACAAACAAAAAGAAGTTATTTTGCAAGATATCTTCAAATTCACAACAATTTTGATTGAATATTAAAACGTCCGTCTTCCCATTGTTTATTTGAAGTTATTCATGTTATGATATTAATATACTATAATATCATTCTACAAATTTCGTTTCATATTCCTTATACTTCAACTACGTACTTATACCTACTACCAAATCGTTTGCCTATAAACCTTAGGGCATATTATTAATTGACCTAAGCAACTTAGGCTACGAGTACGAACTAGGGATCGATACGTGTGAAGAGAAAAAGCTTTGTGCTGACGCAAAACAAGATCTAATTTTAGGGTAAAGCCCTAAATAGCGGGTCGGAATATTTCAGTGTTTCAACACAACCAATAAGGGAGTTGGGACCCATATCACTTTCTATGTGGGCCACCGAGTCAGACAAAGTCTTAACATAGCTCCAAACCAACACTTCACTATCAGATATTTGATTGAACAAGTAGTGAGTAAAGATAATGACATTAAGAAGAAAGAAAAAAAATATTCATATAAGAAAAAGACCAAAAAGATCTTATAATTACAGTATTACACGACATAAGAGATAAGAGCTATTACATAGTTTTAGTTTTTGTCTCCACAAAGGCCAACGCAAAGCTCCCTTTTGTAAGTAATAAAGAGAGTTTAGCTACTAGTAGTAATTAAAACTAAGAAAATCAAATACTATTTTGATAAAACTTAATAACTTGATTACCAAGAAAAGGGGTTTTTTTCATTCTACTTGTCTAGTAGTTGAATGAACCCCCAACGGATGCAATACCGTTACCGAGATTCCTCGGGTCTGACGACCGGTTCCCAAAGTCATCGCAGTTCCCGTTGCTCGGGAGCTTCTCGACGACGTTGTTGGAGGATGGCGGAGCTGAATTGAGAAGCTCAAGGCCTCTTTTCCCCATTTGCTGCACTTCTTGTGGTGACAGTATCTTTATGCACCACACGCTGCTCACAAACTCCCTGTAGTCGAGATGAGAATAACCACAAAGTTAGATCAGTGGATGGATGGTGACACAAAGTGGAGATGAGGGAAGTAAAAACTTACGGCCAAGGGTCATCGCCGAGGAGAAGAACATCGTTCTCTCGGTCGACAAATACAAGCTGCCAGCCTGATCTCACAGGGTCTTCTAATTGGCCTTCTAGGCCAAACATGCGAGCAAGCTCGCTTCGCAGCTCGTGGTAGCTGCTAAACTTCGTTATATCTAGTGATCGTCCAAAAGACCCTGACTTGTACACCTGTAACAACATTTCCCATTAGATCATCTATATATATTGGCACAAAAAGAACAAACACTTGGAGGAGGAAAATTACTATACCTTCACAAAGGTATTGGATTGTTGGTTCTCAGAACCGAGGTTTTCTGAGGACTGTAGAAAACCTGGTTCCTCTATACAACTAGAAGGTGTGGTCATTGCAAGATTACCACCCGAGAAATCGTTGTTGAAGTTAGATGTTGTGAAAGGTAGAGTGGTGGAGTCGCCACCTTCAATGCCAATGCTTCTAAGGTTGGACATTCCGTTTGGCATCAAGAGGGAAGATGAATCTATGTTAACTCCAAACAGAAGATGGCTATGTGGGTCTGAGGGGCTTCCTTCTTGCTCGATTGAGCACTCTCTACCACCGGGGAATGGAGGCAACGAGACAGCATTGGGAGGGACGTTGCTTGTGTTGTGGGACTGTCCAAGTTGCTCAATTACGGATTGAGTGTTGCTGTTACCGAATGATAAATCAACTGCAGGACGCTTTGATGGCCAACCGGATGAAGTCATTGCTGAGTTTGTTCTAGTGAGGTTGAGCAGTTGAGAAGACTCGTCTTGAGAGAAGTTACTGAGAAGTGTGTGGAGCGGAGACATAGGATTGTTGTTTCCTCCGTTGGTGTCCGAGAAGTTCTGAAGAGAAGTCATGGACTGGAGTGGCAACGTGACTGACTGAGAAGCAGAACCAAACTGAGACATAGCCGATACAGCAGCAGCACTAGAAGCTGCCGGATTATGATTATCCACCACTTGCTGCTGCTGCTGAGAAAGAAGATTGTTTGACTGAGATTGAGGCTGGTGGGATTCAGGAACGCCGAGATATGACTGTTGCTGCTGCTGCTGCTGCTGCTGCTGCTGAGAGAGTTGCTGCTGCTGCTGAGAGAGTTGCTGTTGCTGCTGTTGCTGCTGAGAGAGTTGCTGCTGTAGCATCTGTGGCTGCATTAAGGAAGGGGGTTGCATTGAGAAGCCCGAGGGGTTTTGGAACTGAAGAAGTGAAGCAGCAGCTTTAGCGGGATCAATGCCTCTCATGTCTTGAAGTGCAGCTGCAGCCATTGCTTGGTAAACGTCGTTTTGCATACCAAGCAAGCCCGAAGCATCAAGCCTCGGCTGCATCCACGGGTTTACTCCCATACCTTGGAAGTTTAAAGACTGCAGTCCTCGATCCCACATAAGCGGTGAACTCATACCCATACCCATACTCATATCGTCTTCTTTAAGTCCTGCAAAAAAAAAGGAGAGGCAACAAAGATTAGAAGATATAAAACTTCAAGGGATGGATGAATCTAAGTGTTGAAATTTTTACAATACCATGAAAAGAAGGGAGACCTGGAGGCCATGGACGTTTAAGCCTGAGAGGAAAAGGAGACGGATACATAGGGAATGTCGTCAAAGGCTCAATCTCCCACAAGGAAACTCTCGGTTGCCTCTCCCCTGCAGTAGACTCATCCCATCCAACCTGCAGCATGGTCAAGATGATGACATATGTATACGAGAATGAAAAAGATAGTCCGTCTACTTAAGGTTTTGGGTTTTGAACTGAACCTTGACGGATCGCCAATGAGAATTAGCCCACCGAGTAGGATCTAGATCACAAATGCCAGTTATTGTACCCATGTACCTGACAACAAACGATCGTTCTTAAGAAGGACACTGATGAATACAGAGTAAAAGATAGGTAATTCACATACCGACGAACACTTGATTCCTCGGTTTCAAACAGCATCCTAAACCGCATGCCAACAGAGACACGAGTGTGATAAACCGCTTTCACGTACTTAGCCAGGGGTATTACAAACTCTGAAGGACTTGCCCTGAAAGAAAACAGAATTCATTTATCACAAAAATGCAAAGAATCAACACGTTAGATGCATTCATTTATGGGATCTAAAACCGTACCTTGGGTTATAGAAGATGGTGAAGCGACTGTTTGTGGCGGCTGCATGAGCTGCAGCAGCAAGAAGGCCTAAATGCATACTGTCACTTGACAAAACAGATGAAGGCATGACAGTCTGTGGACGATTGGCTCGTCTTATACCAAGAAGCAACTGGTTCTTATCGTTCCTGGGGTTAACAACAAAAAGACATTAGCCATTTTCAAGTTTCATTATAGCAAACCAATGTCTGAAAAATGGTTCTAACCAGATAAAAAGCACAGAGTCACCAGCGACAAGCCTTTTAGCACTCACAAATACGCTCCAACCTGTAGTAAGGAGGTGTCTCTTGGGTTGGCCTGAAAGGAGAGAAACAAAAGCAGAGTAAATAAAACATTGTTGTTCTTCAGTTATTACTAAAGAAACTGGAGTTTCATTCAGTGAAAGCTGACCTCGGAAAATATGCCTGAACTTCCATTCATTATCGTGCAGATCTCTAGCCATCAGCTCTTGAGCTGGAGGCTGCTGAGAGTAATCCTGAAGAATAAAATCATTTGGTTAGAAAGAGGAAAGAGCTAAAACAAAACTTCAGAGTAAGGAGAAGATGAGTTTACCAAGGGAGGGAAAACTTTCTCAGCAGCTCGGCGAGGCACAGAGAAACCACCATGAGTGCTGGTATCACTAGCAGTCAGAGTTTTACAGAAATAGTTTGTAGGCTGTCTACTAGGGACACCTAACTCTGCCGGAAGGTATGGATCTTTTTGTTCTTGCTGTATATTCAAACAAGTAAAAATAGTTCACAACACCGACAAAAATAAAGTAAAAAGTATGGATTACATGTAAAAAAGTCTCATACAGCGTTCAATGGTTGCAAAGTCATTTGTGCATAGACTTCATCAGTTTCCACATCAGCCTGAAATAGAAAGAATCATGTTCTTGGTTAACAGAAAAAACACTAGGAGTCGAAGAAGCATCTCATGGAACAAGTATCTCACATGCATTGTGACATTGTGAAGCTGACAGATAAGCTGCGGATGCAAGCTCGGGTAGTTGGGTATATGAGCATCAACTTCTTTGTTGGTCGAAGCAGCGACCTGAAAACCACAAAATGTTTAAGTAACCATTAATGAATCCAAAGCAGCAAAAGAGAGAGGGAAGGAAGGAAGGAGACAAACACCTGTTCACTGTGACCTTGAGGGAAATACACAACTCTGGATCCAAGAGGAGGTAAAGAGACAAGAGGACCAGCACAAGCATGCCACAGCTCAGAATTTAGAACTCTTTTCTCTCCTGTAACTTTGTTTTTCAACACACAAAACAAAAGTTAAGTTAATAAATCTCCCACAAAAATCCAAAGTTTCTACATTTGCAATTAGAGAGAGAGAGAGGGAGAAAGTATTACCTTCATGAGCTTGAGGATTAAACCCAGCTGTAGACAATCTCATCTTTTCAAGAAGAAAAAATAACTTATAAAAGAAAATTTCCAACTTTGTTTCTTCAAAGATCCAAGATGCCCAAATGTAATTATGACGAGGAAACACCAAAAGGCTTTAACTTTTTTTTTTTTTTAATTGTTACCCTCCCACCTCCCCCCCTCACACACCAAATCTTTCACAAATCCAAAAACCCTAAGAAACAATAAAGGAAAAAAAAACAGATTTATGTCTTCTTCCTTACAGAACAGAACAGACATCAGCCAAATAAGCTCGCAATCTTTGTCTCGCCGACCTCAAAGCCGCTTCTCCTAATCTTCCACTCCTTCATTACTTTGTAAACTATCCAGTAACCCCACCGATAACTCCCATTAAAATTCTATATAATTAAGACCCTTTTAAGAAAACCCACCACCACCACCGCCAAAAAGCTCAGAAGCCAAGAAGGAGACGTAGATCTCGAGCTTTAACTAAAACGACAGGATAAAGTGTCGTTTAGGACTTGAACAAGTAGATCTTCTTCTTCTTCTTTTAAGCTGAGATCCCAGGAGGAGTATGATGATTAATGCGAAGATCGGGAAATGAGAAAGAAAGTTATGGGGGCATGCAACTGCTCTCTCAACTGTTGCACAACATACATGTCTACAAAGAAAGAAAGAAAAAGACGGTTTTATTTTATTTTTATTTGTTTGGAACTGAGAATGATTTCTCCGGCCAAGGAACGTGGCGGAGCTTTAGCTTCTGCTAATATTATTATTATTATTGTTATTCTCTGCTCGAAAGTTACTTACTTCTCTCTCTCTCTCTTATTTGAATCAGAAGGAAGGAAGGAAGGAAGGAAGAAAAGAAAAGAACGACAATGGCTGTTTTGACCCGAACCTGAACGTAGCGGGTCTTTTATTTTCGCTTAACATTTTTAAAGCAACTTGTTCTTCCAAAAAGGACTCTTTGCATTTACTACTTTACCCCTCGTTTATAGTTTTATTACGGTTGGGGACTCGTGCCCTTTTTTTTTTTAATTTGTATTGCTGCTCCTCCCGAGTTTCGAAACTTCGTTCCGTCGTCCTTGTAACTAAACTATTTATAACAGCACCTCTTTTACATTTTATAAAAATTTTAATATTATACATCCAACTATATGGTCGATAATTGATATTAAAATCGGTTGTACTGTACTATACTAATATATACACGTACATGGTCATATTATATTATATTACATATATCATGTGTTAGCTACTAACGTCGCATTCAAGATTTCAAAATACATATTCTCGAATTTACTAATTGATTCGGACCTCTCCGTTTCTTCTTTTCCTTATAATCTCAAATTAGTCTTTAAATTTTACCATTTTGGTTCTTTTGGTTATTTGTAGTCGCTAGTGAACAAAAAACGGTCCGTTTCTTTTTTTTTTTTTTTTAATTATGGTTGTTTCTTCATCTTCGCAGTAATGAATTTTTTTCGCTATTTAAATTTGGTGTAATTTATTATTTTCAGTGTTACTAGAGATATGTTCAATCTTGATATTGATTCGGTTTCAGTTCTTTTTTTTGGTTTTTCAGTATTTCGGTTACTAAAATATAGCTACCATTCTAAATTTATATTTATTTTGGTTCGGTTCGGTTCGATTTATATACTGTTAGTTTTCAGTTTATTCGATTTTATACCAAAAATATAATTATTTAGTTTGAGATTATATTAGATGAATTTTAGAATCATTTGTCAACGCAGTCATTTATTAAATAATACTATATGTTCAAATAAATGAACAAAAAGGTAAAAACGCTTCTACCATCAAATAAATAATAAAATTTTATTGAATTAAAATCAAAGCTCAAAATTTTAAAAATAAAAATAAGAAATAAAATAGAAGCATAAAAAAAAGTCTTTCCACTCTTTCATATTTAGTTCATCAAAGTAATGTTTTTTCGATTGAACATGAAACTCTGTTTGTTTATACATAATAAAAAATTGTGAAGAATTTCCACAAATTGTTGTCCATCAAATTTATAATATTCACTTCAGTTTAGTCAATGCTAAAATAAAGCAAAAAGATTTAAAAAAAAGACTAATAAAATCAAAAAAAATCTCAGTTGCGATGTATTGTTATTTAATTATAGTTCAAGTGTTTTACAAATTATGGCTTCTTTATTACTATAAAAATATGGTAATAGTTATTAACAAAAAACTAACTTATTTAACAATTAAATTTTGATGTATCGTTATAAAATAGATACATATTTATATGTTTCTACTTTTGATCGGTTTTGTTTGGTTTATTTAGTTTCATCGGTTATAAACCAAATCATATCCAAATCTTACAGTTTTTATAAAATCATATCCATTTAGTTTATATGGTATATACCAAAACCAAACCATATTGTCTATTTCGGTTCGGTTCGGTTCGATACGGTTTGGTTTTACCATATTGAACAGCCTTAAGTGTTACCAACATTATTTTGGTGGTGGTTTGGTACGGGAGTCATACATGCATCGATCTTTAGAAAAAAGGTCAAGCGTATAATTCCTCTTAGCTGTGTGGTTCATTTCGTTACTTTATGACCACTTGTAAATCTCAAGAGTTAAGCGTCGGTGGAAGAAAAAGGCGGTGATTTGTTCGGTGGTGGTTGTGGGAGGAGATTTTGGTGGTCCTTGAATTGTAAGGTCCAATAAGTAAGTTTGTAATTTTGGAGGAAAACTACAGATCTTGAAAGAGAACTCCACAGCGGCTGACAATAGAAACGGTTGATTCTGGATCGGCATCAATATCTATAACTTCCTTATTTCCACTCTCAATGAGATTTCTCTCCCATTGGCCTCCACTGTCTTCTAGCTTCTCGGTTCGTTCAAGTTGCAGATTACCGGTGGAATCATGTTCCAATCCTTCTTGTGTTTTTCGGTTTCTCTTGGTAGTTTTATATTGGCTTTGGTGGTTTATTCATGGTGAACGCGTGTTGAGTAGTTCAAAATAACATGTAAGAGTTTTGCGGTACTCGGCAAAGTTTTTCTATAGATTTTTTAGGTTTTAAGTCTGTCTTCCAAGTTCATTAGAGTTTTTAGGCATTTTATTTTACTTACTTTTTATATTATATCCGTCTTTATATAACAAAAAAAAAACTAAAAAACTTAGTATGCAAACTTTTTTAAAAAAAAAAACATAGCATTCATTATCTCTACCATACAATTTTAAAAATAACAATATTAATTATTAATTAGTGATATTTTTGAGAAAATCTTAAAGATGATTTTTTTTGTCAACATAATACACAACTTCAGTTATTTTATTGATCATCGATGAGGTATTTGACTTCTGAGTTGATACTAGTATGTAATAGATTCTAGTAACTATTTAATTTTTTGAAGTTGTTATACAAATTAATTTACTGCATGTTTAATGGTTATGTTTTCTTAGTTTTTTTTCTTAGGCTCTTTAAAGCTCTAATCACTACAAGAAAACAAGGCTATTCCCGACCAATTCCCATAAAAAATCGTTGGAATTCCCGAGGAAATTCTAACAAAAAACTCTTTGGAAATGAAAATCAGAAAAATTATCGGGAATTCATCAGAAATTTCTGATGATTTCGCGAGAAAAAAAAGTATTTGTTACCTAACCATTTTATTTACCGATGGATTCCTGACGGATTTCAGCCGTTATAGAGCCGTTTGAAAACTAAAAGATTCCCAGCAGAGTTCCGACTGATCTTTCATTGGAATTTTTTCAAAAAAAATTCTATAAATAACTTCTCCCCTCATTCATTCACAACTCATAATAGAGCAAACAAACATATATTCTCATACTTATAATCATTCTGGGATGGATAAATTACATATGGCTCCAAATACAAATTTACTTACGTAAGAATACGTACATGGAATTCAAGAATTCATGTTGGTAGCGGAACGACTACCAGAAGCAAGATAAGTTGATTTATCCTTGCTTTAGTTGTACGAATAATATAAGTGTTAAGAAGATGGAAATTTGGAAGCATTTATATTTGAAAAGATTTATGCAAAGTTACAAAATTTGGTATTTGTGTGGAGAACGATCGAATTATGGTAGTTTGGTGAATCTCATACTGCGAAATGGCTATATAAAACTTGAACGGATGTAGATTTTGGTGTAGATACTGTTCAAATGGAAAATGATGCATATAGAGAAAATGTACCCTTGATTGTAGAAGATGGAGTTAGATGAAGATAATCCAATTTCTAGAAGATTTTTTGATATGTTAGATGCAACTAGGTCATTCACCTTTAGTATCTGCAAGTAGAATAATAACGATAAAGATATACTATAATTTGGCTGAAGAATGTGTGAATGCATTTGCTGATTTTGTGTGAGATGTTGTACGTGAGGATAATATTGCACATGGTTCATACTATGAGGTTCAGAAATTGGTTGTTGGTCTTGGTTTACTGTATCAAGTGATAGATGCATGTATCAATAACTGCATTATTTACTAGAGAGAGGATGAGAACTAGAAGAAATGTATTTTTTGTCAGAAACCTTGGTTCCATGAGACAAACAGAAGAGTTCCAGATTTATATATAATGATGTAGTATTTTTCATTGCAGAAAGATTGAAGAGGTTATATCAGTCTAAACGCACATCAGGACCAATGAGATGGCATGCAGAACACTTTACATATGGTGAGATTACACATCCTTCAGTTGAAAAAGCATGGAAGCATTTCCAATCAGAATATCTAAATTTATCATTTGAGAGAAGAAATGTATACATTGGACTATGTATTGATGGTTTCAACCCATTTTGAAAGCATTGGAGGCAACATTTATTGTGGCTAGTAATTGTGACACCTTGCAACTTACCGTCAGATTTATGCTTTCGACGTGAGTTTTTGTTCCTTTTCATTCTCGTCTCCGGGCAAGAACATCCTACGAGATCTCTTGATGTGTTTCTTCAGCCATTGATATATGAGCTGGAACTACTCTGAGAGCATGGTGCTCTTACATATGATGTTTCGTGCAAAGAAAATTTTCAGATGCGAGTAATGCTTATGTGGAAAGTAAGTGATATGGTATGTTATCTGAATGGAAGACTCATTAGAGGCTATCGTGTCTTTATTGCCAAGATACCACATATGTTTTCCAATTAAAGTATGGACTAAAAACGTGTTGGTGGACTGTCACAAGAGATTTCTACCACACGATCATCCATATCGCAAGAGTACGATATTGTTTACAAAAAGCAAGAAGGTATTTGATGATCCACCTCCTGAAATAAGTGAGAGTAATATGGTCAAACAATTAAAAGATTTTGGTTCTGAGAAGACACTAGATGTATGTGAAAACGTACATTATCCAATTGACGGTGTTGGAGAACTACATAATTGGCATAAAAAGAGTATTTTCTGAGATTTGCCATATTAAAAGGATTATGTGTTACGAATTAATATGAATGTCATGCACATTGAGAAGAACTTTTTTGAAAAATTGATGAACTCTATCTCTAATGTCCAAGGCAAATAAAAAGATAATTTGAAGTCTCGACTAAATTTGATAGTATTCTTATATTAATATATTGAACTAATTTTTCGTTTAGTTGATTACGATTTACATATATATTTATATGTGATTATTAAAATTGTTTTTATTTTGTAGGTATTAGTGCTTTCTTTCGTGCTTTATGCACGAGAACACTCATGGTAGATGGTAATCACAATTTGGAGGATAACATACTGGTAATTCTTTGTAACCTTAAAAAGATATTTTGCCATCATTTTTGATGTTTTATATCGATCGGGAATTTCTGATGAATTTTCCGAGAAAACAAAGTATTTGTTACCTTATTGTTGTGCTTATCAACAAATTTCTGAGGAATTCTGATGGATTTTTAGCTGTTATATAGCTGTTTGAAAAGTTGAAAATGCATGACTGAGTTCTGACTGATCTTTCCATCATAATTTTTCTATTCTTTTTCTATAAATATATTCTCCCCTCATTCATTCACAACTCACAACAAAACAAAAATATATGTCTCATCATACTTATAATTTCTCTTGGATGGATAAATTTTATGTGGATCTAAATACAAATTTACTTACAGAAGAACACACACATGAAATTCAAGAATTCATATGTCCATGCTCTAGTTGTATGAATAATATGAGTGTTAAGAAAATGGAAGTTTAGAAGCATTTATATTTGAAAAAGTTTATGTGTAGTTATAAAATTTGGTGTATGCATGGAGAAGATCTGATTATGGTAGTACTAGTAATCTTCATATTGTGGATTTGTTATATGAATCTAGAACATATGTAGATTTTGGTGTATGTACTGTTCAGATGGTAAATGATGCATATAGAGAAAATGTACCTACGGTTGTAGATGATGGAGTAAGATGAGAAGAATCCAACTTATATGCTATGAGATTTTTTGATATGTTAGATGCAGCTAAGCAGCCATTGTAAAAACAATGTAAATCAGTCATTCACTTTTATTATCTGCAAGTAGATTGATGGTGATAAAGACATACTATAATTTGGCTGAAAAATGTGTGGATGTGATTGCTAATTTTTTGCAAGATGTTCTATGTAAGGATAATCTTGCACCTGGTTCATACTATGAGGTTTGGAAATTGATTGATGTTCTTGGTTTACTGTATCAAGTAATAGATGTTTGTATACATAACTGCAAGATTTACTGGATAGAGGATGAGAACCAAAAGAAATGTAAATTTTGTCATAAACCTCGGTTTCAAAAGATAAGCAAAAGGTTTCAGTTCCATATAAATGGATTGGGTATTTGTCGTTGACAGAAAGATTGGAGAGGTCATATTAGTCTGAACGCACATCATGACCAATAAGATGACATGCAGAACACTATACATATGGTGAGATTACATATCCTTCAAATGCAAAAGTGTGGACGCAATTCAAATCAGAATATTTAAACTTTGTATTTGAGAGAATAAATGTTTATCTTGGACTATGTATTGATGGTTTAACCCCATTTAGAAAGCATGTAAGACAATATTCATTTTGGCCAGTATCTGTGACACTTTGCAACTTACCGCCGTATTTATGCATGCAATGTAAATTTTTGTTCCTCTCAATTCTCGTTCATGGGCCAGAGTATTCTAATAGATCTTTTGATGTATTTTTTCAACCATTGATATATGAGCTGAAATTACATTGGGAGCACAGTGCTCTTACATATAATGTTTTTTGTGTAAAAAAAGTTTTATATGCGAGTAGTATTTATGTAGACAGTAAGTGATTTTCTAGCATATGATATGTAATCTAGATGGATGACTCATGGGAGGCTATCATGTCCGTATTGCCAAGATAACACATACACTTTCTAACAAAATTACAGACGATAAACATGTTTGTTTGACTGTTACATGAGATTTCTATCACGTGATCATCTATATCGCAAGACTACGTCATTGCTTATGAAGAACAAGAATGCGGTTTACCTCTTGAAGTAAGTGAGAGTGATATAATTAAACAAATAAAAGTGTTTGGTTCTGAGAGGACACGAGACGTATGTGAAAATGTACATTATCGAGTTAACAGTGTTAGAAAACTATACAATTGACATAAAAAATATTTTATAGGATTTCCCATATTGAAAGGATAATTTGTTGCGACATAATTTGAATGTCATTTACGTTGAGAACAACATTTTAACAATCTGATGAACTCTGAATAATGGTATCATTTTGATTGGTCAGATAGAAATGGCTAAAAAAATTCGCAGAGAAAAAAAATTAATTGGATCTATACAGAAAAATTCATCAAGAAATAAAAATTATTAGTCAATTTACCATTGATTAAATGGATTAATATCCACCAAATATGAAAAATATATTTTTAAACTAAATGACACTCCATTAAATTAATCATTCAATTAGTCTTAGAGTATCGTATGTAATACCAACATATTTTTATTTCTACACTTATTCTAGGTCAACTTAGATCAAGGCCAACGGTAATTTCTATTGAGTATCTAAGTAATAAAAATAATTAATTGTCAAAAAAATTAGAAGAGAAAAGAGGAAAAAAGTTTCAAAAAGAAAAAAAATTAGAACCTTTTACGACCCCTTAATACGTAAGTGTCATGTTCTCATTCATTGGTATACTCAGTAAAAACAAGTTTAATAAAACAATTTTTTACTTAGAATACTAATAATAATTGTTAGAGAACTTATTTTAAGAAACCACAGGATAAGATACCCATATATATGTATATTGTATAAACTAGATTTTAAGGTAACTCAAATGGTAAATATCTAATGAAATTTTCCTGCATTGTCAATTATCAAAAAGAAAAAGATCTCCCAAATATTTTCAAAATCCAAAACTATTATAATATTAGGTGGGTATATTAAAAAGAGTTATAAATTCACTCAAAAGTTTTTCTAAAATTTTCTTATATAATAAATGTTTGAGGTTTTCAAAAAAAAAAATTTGTATGACCCACCTAATAGTATACTACTTCTTTTCAACAAAAATACATTTTAAAACGTTTATAAAATATTTTTTAAAAAATGCAACTTTTTATTAATTATAATGTCTAAACTGTAAACTTCAAAATAAATTATTTTTATTGTATTATTATTAGTTACATAAGATTGTAATGAATTTATATAACATCTTATTAATATTATCATTTTTTTTATATAAGATTCACATTTAGTATTTTATTGGAAATGGTTTTACTTGTCATTAAATATTAGTCAGTTGTGACGCATGTAAGTTCCTCTAAATTACGGACATCTTCAACTATGATCCCAAATTTGGTGTTAAAATTATGCCAAATTTGATATTTTGGTTTCATATTTTTATAGTCATCTCCAATCATAACTCCAAATATTACACCAAAGGAAATATTATATAGAAAAATTCTTTATGATAGTTTTTTTTTAGTTTATTTTCACAAAATAACACTTAAGCAAGAAAATGACTAAAATATTTTATTAAAGAGATAAATATATACTTTTCCCTTAGGGTAACTAATCTAAACTTAGGGTTTATAGTTAAGGGTAGAGTTTTGGTGGTGGGATTTTAAATTTTAAAAAATAAAAATGTATATTAAAATTTTCAAAATAGAAGGACTATTTGATCATTTTCTTTTTTTATGACTATTTTGTGACAAAAAATTAAAAAAGTATTTGTGAGAATTGCCATATTATATATCATTTGATATTTTCACTTTTAATAAAAAAATTATTTTTATTATTTGTAAATGATAAATAATTGTTTTATAACACTTAGATATTATGTTTGTTAATTATGAAAAGCACATAATCATATATAATCATCAACATCATATATACTAGACATTCACGTCCCCCTTTAGAAAATTGTGATTATGATTTGTTCAGCTGTAAATTGTAATTAATAATAATGTGTTTGTTTGTGGTTTATGTTTTTTATTATCTGTGTTTTATATAAACAATTATCAAATTAAAATTAGAAATGAACCTTTTCACCCGAAAATTATTGAATACCAATTTTTTGAGCTTTCAAAGTGTTTTTCAATGAGGAAAATTTTATCACAAACATTAAGTATATATTGTAATCTTATATCTAAAGAAAATTGATGCTAACAGTAACCTGGTAAGTGGTAATTGTATCACAAACAGTAAATATATATTGTAATCTTATATGCCAAATTTATTGTGCATTATCTCGATGTAACGAGGGTAACGTTGGAAACAACAACATCAATACATATATATACAACTAGATTAGTACCGTCATCTTTTCATTTGAGATTTTTCTTCCTTTTTCTTTTCTTCAATTATAGGTGCATTATTGATTTCTGTTTTACTAACATAACATGGGACTCAGCTGCTAGAAAATCTTAAATAATGTGGGATTAAGAAAACATTACGTGGTTTTATATCACAGTTTGTGAAAATCATATTGTCCTAAGAGAAAGTAAATAAATTAATATAAGAGATTATACAGCTTATGGCATATCATTCAATAAACCTATTGTCTTAATAGTTGTAATTAGAAGTCTTTTTGGATATAATTTGGTGACATATTATTCTTTTGATCATTCCACAGTTACAAACGATATAAAATCAGTGTTCTAGGATTACTAGTAATTTGAGTTTGTTAATTTAGTGACTAGTTTTATATAGGGCTGGGCATGCATTCAAGGGACCGATCGGGTATTGGTTAAGGTTCAATCGAGTTTTGGTTTAGGCTTATGAATTTTGACCCCATTCAAATATTTATAAAAATTTAGTTTGGGCTCAATTCGTGTTTAGTAATATTTTCGAATACCCGATTGAATAATTTTGGATTACGGATCTTAAGCGGGTTTTTAGTTCTAAATACTGTTTTCTATTTAATTAAATCTGAAAACAAAACAAAGATCTAATCAAATAAAAACCAAAAATTAAAAATTAGAAATGAGAAATGAAAAATGCTCTTATCATGATTTTTTTTGGTTATAATGCAATTTTTGACATTTGAAATTAGAGAGTAAAGACAATAAAATTAAAGAACATAACTTGAAAAATATGTACAAACACATCATATATGATAAACTCAATCAAAAACATATCGAATCATTTATATACTAAAGCACAAGTCACTTACCAATCAAATCATGACATATGGAATATATTTTACAAAAAAAAAATCTGATTAATGTTGATAAAAATGTATTTTGATTACAGTTTTGAAAATCCTAATAAAAAATCCTAAATTTTCTCCAAACATCAATACCAAGTAGAAAGGCTTTGTAGATAGTGGTCATTATCTTAAAAATGTTTTATCTTCTATATTATTTTGGATCTATTAATTTTTACTTTCTATTTGATCTCCTTCTCTCGTGCATTTTCTCATTCTTCTTCCCCATTCTTCATATTCTTTGTGTTTTGAATTGAGATTTTTTGACTGATGCAAAATAAAAATCCATATAAATTTATGATTACAAAGCTTTGGCACTAACACTGTAGCAAATATAACAACATCTCCCAAGATAACAAAATATATGATTTTGTTTGTTAAAGTTATTTGATTCCTGTAGTGAACTGAGAAAAGGAAGAATACAAATTTTGGGAGGGCTAGAGAGTATTGCAGAGTTTCCAGTCGGCAAATGATAGTTAAAATCAGGTTAGTAAAATCATAATTTACATCATGTTGAATTTTCTTTTCATAAATGTTATATACATTTAGTTAAATCAGACTTTGTTGAATCTCATACTCCAAAGTTGGCGTATGAATGTTAAAGTCCAAGTTAGTAATTCTAAAAGAACTAAACTCTTCTTGCTCTAATCATAATTTTTGTCAATTGAATTTCTTTTTCATAGAATTTTTCTCTTCTAATCTATTTATAGCTTCTTATTTTTCTCTTGCTTTTATAGTTATATATAGGGAAAGGCTATGTATTGCATCCCACAAGGAAAAATTGATGATATCTAGAAGAAAGCAAATGGGACTTAAACTTGGGTGATAAGGACAACGGGCAACGAGAATACTCATGCTTACTATCTAGATGAAGACGTAATCTGATGAGGTTAGTATTCCTTTTTATGTGTTTATAGTTTTATAGGAATGTGGTCATCTTATTTTGTTTACTTTTCAATCAATATATACACATTTTTTTAATTTTATTGTATAGTGTCATAGAAATGTGGTGATGTTATTGCATAAAGTGGTCACTCACGCCATGGTCTTTCACATTTGGAAGCACCAAAACAACTTGATACACAATCAGGTCTCTGCAATACCATCCACTGTTTTCCATGGAATTGATAGGGAGGTTAGGAACATCAGAACAACAAGGAGGAACATCAAAGTTTTCCAGTACCTTATGCCCCTATGGTTAAGATAAATATGGCTTTTGTTGCCATGGTAGTTATTGCACTCTGTTTTTATTATTTTTGCTGGAGTGTAATATGTTTAAGATTATGCACTTTGTGAAATCTTTTCATCATTAATATGATATTTACAATTTAGCAAAAAATATAATCAAATTTGTAAATGCTTTAAAAAGAAAAAATGTATGAATAAGTATAACAACTGAAAATGAATAAATTTAAAAGATACAACAAAAGAAAGTAAAGTATGAGAAAGAAAGACTACAAGAGATATTAATATCAATTATATACTAAAGTTGGTATTAGAATTGTATTTATACAAAAGATATGCTTTTCTTCAATTTGTTTTTTCATATATAATACTTTATTTTAAATTTTGGTAAAGAGGTCACTACTTTACATTCATCTTGGACTGTTGTAAGTTATAAACAATACACTTTTATTTATTTTAAAAGTACAGTACATTTTTATTTATTTTTAACAATATACTATATTTTCCATAGAAATATTGAAACGTCAATTAATTTGACATAAAACAAAAATTCTAAAACGTTAGCATATAACAAAAAGGAAGGAGTATTATATTCAGTATATATGTAAACAAATAAACAAGGCCCGTGCGGAGCACAAGAGATAATACTAGTATGATATATTCAACTATATAGAAGAAAGAAGAGCATCACGTATCAAGATATATTAAATTAAGTATTTGAGTTAATTATTTATGTAATAGATATTTATTATAGGTACTAAATGAAATTTTAGAGCATTTTGGGTATTTATTTGGTATGAATATTTTTTCTGGAATTTGGAACTTTTCAGCTTTTTTGAATATCCATTCAAATTAAAGTTCTGTTCGGAAAAATACCTAAAATACCATAAAATAAGTTTCATAAATATTTATATTGGATTCGGTTCAGATTCTTTTTTATCGGCCATTCAGTTCAGGATTTTGGATTTGGTTTATTTACTCACCTTTATATGTAACCATTTTGTTTGTGCATTCGAGACAGCGTCGTGTATCATCTTATACGTCCTTTATATTTGTGTGTGCCCCCTACGTCAAATATGTATTGCAATATCCGATAACGTGCTTAATTTCTTTTCACTTGGTTCTTTCGTTCATGTACATACATAATTGTTTAACATAACCTATAATAAAAATGTATTGATGAAGATCTTATTCGTAGAGTGAGTGCATAAACCAGATGTTGAAAGTATTAGTTTATGGTTGGTTTGCGTCCATGATTAAACATCATACCTAACCGGTTTGGTTGACCGGTAGTTATAGGTTAAACTTCATAAATGAATCTATGCAACTCTTCATGAGTGTATGTATTTCTTCACTAAAGATATGTGTCTCTTCTTTGAAGATATGTGACTCTACACATATGTATCTTTTGGTTATCTATAAATAAGACACATTGCAAATATATGAAATCAATTTAAGTAATAACAAAAATAATACTAGAGAGAGACTAAAATGTTTTAGAGAGAGAAATTTATAAGAAATAACTAGAAGGGAAATTGAACGGTGACAAGTGGTTAATTTCGTTTGTGATTTCATCCCCGGCTCTTGTATTTAATTCCAAATTGTATCAATTAGTATTCATCTCTAATTAGGGTATGTTTTTGGTTGAACACACTTTTACATATAGATATCTAACATTTGTATCAGAGCATTTGAATTCGGTTATAGCATATAAACTTTCTTAAAAATTATGGATGAAAAGTAATATGTCTTACTCGAATTCATTCATGAAGAATTAAGAAAAACGGTTAATGCTTAGAATAATTAAAAATGGTGAATCCATAAATACATGATGAAATGAACTGAAACTTTACACATGTGTTCATTATAATATCATGAAGTTCTTCTAGAAATTATTGCACTTAGAACCAGAATATATTGCATATTTTTAAAAAAAAAATAGTTAGTAAACCGGAAATATTGGTTTGCTTATATCTCTCTGAATATAGGTCAGGATTATATGATTTTTATGACCATGTGTAGATCTTAAAATTACCTTTCTATTAATATATCTATATTATTAAAACTGAAATACATTTTGAATTTGTTTGGAAATATGGATATCAATTAAAAAAAAGTTTGTTTAAAAATTTGGATAGCAGTTTTAAAAAGAGGTTTATTTGGAAACCTAGATAGCAATATAAAAAGAATAAATGTCGTTTGAAAACATGGATATAAGTATATTAAGAAAAAGAAAGTAATGAGCTTATGTTATTAAGAAAGATTAGAAGTCCAATATACTATGAGAAACTATCTATTTGGTACTTATTCATGTTCGGTTTGGGTCTGCTTGGGTTTCAGATTTTTATGGGTTCAAATAACCCATTTAAATTATTTTTAAAATTTATTATATACTTTAAATTTCTTAAAATCAATAAAAAATAATATATAAAATATAAATTTGAATAACATATGTCAGAATACCTAAACTTAACATATACATTAGTTTGGTTCAAATATTTGGATAAAGAATCAATGATTATTGTAAGTATTTTGGTGTTTTTAGTATAATTCAACTATTTTAGATATTTACTATTGACTATATGTATATAATTTCAAGTATTTAAACCAACTTAAAAGTATCATATATATTCTGGATGTTTTATATATATATTAATCTAAAAATAACTAATTCGAGTATCCGAAATACTTCAATTCGGATCGGATTTGGTTTTGTTTCTCTAAATATCAAAATTTAAAATAATTAAGATATTTAATCTATTTTGGTTCGGGTTTGAACTACTTTTTCAGATCGGGATCAGTTCGATTCTTCGGATTCGGTAATTTTATCTTGCCCTAATATTAATATGAAAAACAAATAGCAACATACTTTGAAAAATACATCTGCACGGACGCGTGGATCAAAGTTTAGTTATATGTAAAATATTATTGCTATTCTGAGAAATATAATATAAGAATTGAAAATTTTGACTGAATTACAGAGAAAATGATTTGAAAAAGATGAACAGTAACACAACAAGCCTCACTTATCCTTAGAAACAGTATCAACAGAACCAAAAGTGTAATAGATTTTTTTGAGATAAGAACGTATGTACGAAGAAATAATATGAAGATAACAAAATCAGTCTACCACGTAAATAGTATTTAGCACAGAGAAGAAGGAGAAGAAAAGTAAATAGTAGATGCGCAGTTAAAAAAGCAAAAAAGAAAAAAGAACTTGAGTAAGAAAAGAGAGAGAGAGGGGCCATTCATGCATGTCCCCCGAAGAAACTGCCAGTCGGTTCAGAGTCTCTGGCCCATCTCACATGCGGTCTATCGTTTCTTTCTTTTTTCCCTTCAAAACTAGATTTTATTATTTGTTAGAAAAATGGGGTATTAATTTAATTTCAATCTATTAAAAATAATTTGTTGGATCATTTAGAAAAGAGATACTTGTTCTATCAGCATCACATCATTCTTAGTCATGGTTTACATAATTTTTACGAAAAAGCCTGTATATTTATTTTATTTGTTTTTAAATATGTTGAATCATTTTAGATAATGAGATACATTTTCTATCAGCATCACATCATTCTTAAACTTGGCTTACAAAACTCCAAGTGTTTCTGTCTCGTGCAAATTTGGCGTATGACTTATCCAAATGTTTGGTCTTAATATCGCAGATTAACGAGGCAATATCTTCAGTATAATACATTACACTTTCAAAGTTTTCTTATTATTTAAAATTGTCCGATTGGTGAATATTAGTATAAACCCAAAAATGTAGTATTATTTTATTTCTGGTCTATGGACTGCACGGGAAACCTGTCTTGTCGAGTGGAAGTTAATTTTTCTTTGGATTTCATGAATAAAAATAACTATTAACGAAATATAAGTGGCTAGACAAAATTATTTTGTATCTGACGTTTAAATAATTATTTGATGCCAAAAACAATCTATTTAAAACACCGACTTCTCTGGCAAAATCTGTCATTCGAGTCAACGCCATGGTCAAATTTACATTTTCATAAACCAACACACTTTTTATATAACCAAGAACTCAATCCAAACAACACATTAAATGCAGTCATATGCAGCTATGCTATTTACACGTATAATAAACACAAATATATTTTTCAAAAAGAAAACAAAATATTACTAGTATTTTAAGTAAACGAAATAAAATAGTAATACAATAATCGTCCGCCAATAAAACAACTTGTTGTCCGAGTAGACTTCGACCCTCTTAAACATTTTGTATCAGTGTCCTTGCCTTCAAAATGAAATGATGAAACATACTTCTTCTTTTTTTATGGAAGGAATTTCAGTTATACCATAAATCTGATATCAGTTTTCAAAATGAAAATTTATCATTAATAAATAATTATTTTTCATAAATATCTTAAATTGTGATAAAAATACATTAAGTTAATTTTTAAATACTTATAAAACATTTCTAAAACCTATCCCACCCATTTCATATTAAACCCTAAAATAATCACTAAATCCTAAACCTAAATGTTAATAAATTTTTTTGAAAATGGTATTTAAGTTGTGATATTTTTAACAATTGCTCTTTTTATATAATATGAAATTATGAAACTTTATTTTCAATGTGAAGTGATCGTGTTATTTAATGCAAACATATATCAATATTCAAGAAGGGTTATATAATATGCTTGTTGACTTGATTTAAGTGTTACGTAAATCAAAACCTTTTATCGTCTTTTTGTTGGGAGACTTTCTTTTTTTAACTATTCTTACCATTCAGAATATGCAAATGTTATGAATGATAAAAAGAAAATTATTGTTAAGGTCTGATATCATAAACTAATCTAGCTAGCATGGTAAGTGATAGTGGGTTTATCGACTATATTTGTCTTTTGATTATGAAGATCTTGTTAATTGGAAGTTCAAGCTGTAATCCTGAGGGATGATATGTAATATGTAAAATTTAATGAATGAAAGGTGTTATTTTTATTTTGGAAGAGCCAGAGATCGATTCTCTTCATATATAAAATTATTTAACCTTTTTATTTGTTCAGTCGAAATAGTATTTACACTAATTAAATATTTTAGAAAATTTGATGAGTAGGCAATTTCGTTATTACACTCGTCTGAAAATATCAGTAGGTGCAATTCGGATTACTCCTAATTATATATTTTTTGGTCAAAATACTCCTAAAATCCTAACTATATATAAAGAATCATGATTGACAAAAAAAAATATAAAGAATAATTAGCATGGTTAAAAAGGATGAACTATGTTGTAACACGGTTCATAACAAACCAATTAGCACACCATTTATAACACATATATTTAATAACTACAATAAGCTTTTGAATTGTGGTCATGTCAACCATTTCATATATTTTGCTTTGAATAAAGTATATAAAATATTTTGTCATGAAGTATCACCGCCATACTGCAAATATATATATATAATAAAATAATGAATATATGTATATACTTATATACTAAAGTGTGAATAGGTGATTGAGAAATTGCCTTCTAAGAATTTTCAAAGTCTTCAAATTATACTTTTATTTTATTTATAAATTCAATTAAGTTTTATTAAGTCTTGTTTTTACGGATTTAATGAGTTTTAACTGCATTCAGAATCTCTTGTAGTTAAAAAAGAAGTTTAGTTACCATTGAGTTTGCACTTCTATTAAAACCTACTATTATTGAGATATAAAATTTCTCTAATTTTACTCATTAGAAACAACTTAAAAAAACATTTGTGCGTCTTATATTAGGTCATTCCAACAGTTTAATGTGACTGTTTATTTCGTACAATTCTGACAATACAAACCGTCTTTGTTACAAGTCGACCGCATTGTCATATCCACTTGTACCCGTTTGGTACCAAGTGATATACTAAAATATCATACTAGGAAGAACTTAGAAGTAGCATATATTGGTGTAAGCTAAAGATAAATTAATGAAACTCAAAAACTATGAAAATATAAGGCCATCATTATCTACGATTTTTTAATCGGAGTTTTTAACTTCAGATAAGAGATATAAAAGCTGTCTCTTAGCCGATTTTTTTTTTAAAATATATATAAAAATATCAAATCGTAAGTTAAGAACTCCGATTAAGAACCTGAGGATAATAATACCCTAAAGACATGATTATTGCAGGGTTCTTATAGCGGGGTTCTTAGTGCAATATAAAAATCGTCTTTTAACTTTAACTAAAAAATTGAAAAACAGTTTTTAAATAAAATATTTAAGAATTATCTCTTAATTTTTTTTATATTACATTAATAACTTCACCCTAAAAACTCTGCAATAATCATGGTCTAAGCGTTCTAGTCATGATGACCAGAGATATTAGAAGATCCGACATTTTACTTATAGATGGCGTATTTAAAAAAACAGTTAACGTATATATTATATATGAACAGTATCATTCAATAATTTAGTATGGCGCACTTGGGAACTGCAAACTCTCACGGTATAATTCGTAAAATAAAATAAAAATATTTTGGCAGTGGTGCGGTTATGCATATGATTTACAGTTTTGCACAGCAAATTATGAATTGATCTGTGCCAAAGGAGAGTGGTTCGTGGGAAAATAAAAATAAAAAGCAACACGTCAAGTGTAAGATTTGGGAGACCCACCATTCATCGCCCAAGATTTCCCCGTCCCATCTCTTTTGACATCATATTATATGTATAATAATATCTTATTTCATTCTCCTTAACTTTATTAATCATTATCTTTCTGGCTAAAGCTTTCGAAAAACAAAATCGAATACAGGAAGGAAACCACGAAGCTGCCTGAATAAAAGAACAAAATGATCGAAATCGAGTAGCAGAGATGGCCAAAGTAACAACACCATATAGATGAAACTTGTAACATCTTGAGTTGTAATATATGGAAAGGCTTAAGAGAATTGATTTGACTACTTATGTCACCAAAGTGCACTTATCTTTTTGGGAGCACATCAGTTTAGAACTCTAGAATTAAACATGCTTGAGCTGGAGTAGTCTAGAGATGGGTGACATATCGGAAAGTGATTCGCGATATCGTATGAGTGAGGCCAAAGCATGGGAAAAAGCCATGTGGTGATTGCAGGGTAGTAAACAATGATTTCAAACCTTGAAAAATTAACAAACCGACCGTTGGAATGGGATGGGGCCCACGGGCCGAGAGAGCAGGCGTGGGTGTCCCATTAGCTGTGGACGGTCGGGGCGTTACAAGTGGTATCAGAGTTGGTTAGCCATTTCGGTTCTGACCCGAGAGGCGTCTTGAGACATGTCGTGGGGAGCAACGAGGATGTTGCGTTCTTTGAGAGGGGTGAATTGTAACATCCCGAGTTGTAATATATGAAAAGGCTTAAGAGAATTGATTTTGCTACATATGTGACTAAAGTGCACTTATCTTTTCGGGAGCACATCAGTTTAGAACTCCAGAGTTAAGCGTGCTTGAGCTGGAGTAGTCTAAGGATGGGTGACCTATCGTAAAGCAATTCGCGATATCGTATGAGTGAGGCCAAAGCACGGGAAAATGTCATGTGGTGATTGCAGGGTTAGTAAACAATGATTTCGAGTCTTAAAAAAATAACGGACCGACTGTTGGAATGGGATGCGGCCCACAAACCGAGAGAACGGGCGTGGATGGCCCATTAACCGTGGACCGTCGGGGCGTTACAAAACCATTGAAATATAAGTTTCGAAACGAAAAGAGAAATTGTGAAAAAATATGGGATAGATACAAGAGGGATGAAGTAATATCAAATTTTTCATACTTTGATCTCATTCCGTCCATCTCATACCTATCGGCCGTATACCTTTTTCCTGTAGATATACTAATTAATTTTAGTTAAATTTTATATTTTTTAATTTAAAAGTAATTCATAGTGATTATATTGGTTCATATTATTTACATATGTTAGTTAAATTTCGTTTTGTTTTGGTTTCAAAGGTAAATTACATGTTAATAGGCATCTATTTGATAACTTTTGAGAAAGTGAAAAGTTTCTCTCCATCCAAGGTTTGTTCCACCTCTTCGAATCCACCGTCTTGATTTACACCGTCGGCCTTGTGTGAGTTCATTCGACTTCTCTAAATACGGTTCGAAGGGGATATCGTCTCTGCTTCTGAAATCAATTGCGAGAAAACGTCGGTACAGTCCAATCGGCAAGGAGCAACCCGAGCCTTTTCTCCTTCACGTCGATGATTCGTCTGAGATTTGTTGTGATACTGTAAGTTTTCGGTTGTGGGACTTCAATTATATTTTTGCGATGCTCTTTTCCCCTATTTGGGATATATTCAATTCTAAGTTTGGTAAATCCAACCCATCATTTTCGTTACATGTTGGATCTGGTAGGCTGTGGTCAACGAATTGATTTATGGGTGAAGTTTTACCCGTTTGTCGGACTTATCTGTTTACTGCGTATTTGTTTACTGTAAAATCTGGGATTAATTCTGCTTGGCAAGGTAATTAACATATTTGGGGTAGAACTATATTATAGGACTATGCTATGTGAAATGGACTTGCTTAATAACTATGCTATGTCGAATGGAATAGCCTAAACTATTTAGTATGACAATACCATTCCGTTTTACTATTTTTTATGAAGTAGAGTAGCAACACATAAACATTTAGCTAATCCTAAATTACTTGCCATATTATTTGTTTATTTCATATGTTAAACTTCCCCTAGCTCTTGTAAACCTAACATTCTTTTTTCTTTTGCATTTGTTCGTCAGGTTTGACATGGATGAGGTGAACCTTCCAAGTAGACTGTTTAAAACAGGATTTGAACCAACCATAAAGAAAAGAGTTAACAACTATTTCAACCTCCGTTGGATTGAGGTGATCAAGAATGCATCAGGGAATGAGCATTTGGTGATATTTAATGCGTCTCAGTTATGTTACTATATTATTTTATTATGTTTTATTCCATTTTAGTGTTACTAAAATGTGATCTATTTTGTTTAGAAATATAATTTGTAATTTTCTTAACTTTTAACTATTGTTACATATTTTTGAACCTGTAAAAATGTACTATGATCTATAATGTATAGTTTAATATTACTTTATATAATTTAATATTACACAATTTTATGTATTTTCTAAATTTTGATATTTGGGTTTAGGATTTATCTTTGGATTAGGGTTTAGTGATTTAAACTTAGGGTTTAATATTTAGAAGGTGAGGGGTATGGTTGGGGTCATTATTAATTTTTACATGCAATCATATACATTTCATAATTTCACCAATATTTACTATGTTATTAATTTTTTTTATTCTATTTGGGTTTAGGGTTTATATTTGGATAAGAATTTAGTGATTAGCGTTTAGGGTTTAGTATTTAGAAGGTGAGGGGGTATGGTTAGGGTCAACATTAACTTCTTCCGTACAATCATATAAATTTCATAATTTCACCAATATATACTATGTTATTTATTTTATTTCATTATATCTAAGTTTTGGGTTTATATTTAGGTTTATGGTTTTTATTTGTGTTTAGGATTTACTTATTAGATTTTAGGGTTTAGTATTTAGGAGTCAGGTGAGAGTGAGATAAGGTATAGTATCTAGGGATTGAGGTTGGGATATGTTTAGTATTTAGAGGTTGTAGTAAAGTTATAATCTTATACTACTTAGATGATATGGAATAGAACACTCGTGCATATGTATGTGGTCAATATATATATATATGTAGATAGTTTTTTTTTGAATAGTTTTCAGGTGTTCTTTACCTCTTATTTGAAATAATTTACATTGTATTAGGGTATACATTTCACTGTAGGATTTAGTTCTTAGTTAATAGGATTCAGTTTATTTCGTGATTTATACTATTTGGTCATATAGAATATAGAATAGCAATTCATGTAACTTCTTTTGTCAATATAAGTTGTATAACGCATACAAATATTATTCACTCATATCACATCATTCTCTTACATCATACGTGTCAGTTGTGTACCACAAAAAACAACCACGTCGTTTACTTTAGGATTTGTAACTGGCAACTTGTTACGTTAAGGGGCATAACTGGAGAGAATGTGATCAAAATGTCTGACATTTAATTCTGTCAAAATCAGTGTTATTCACCTAATTTCACACTGAAATATGGCTATTTCACCAATAAACCCTTAAATAAATGTGCAACTAGAGATGTAGCTAGGAAAATACATTAATAAGAGATACTTCTATATATATATATACAAACCAGTTTATGCTGTTACAGTGCTTTAAGAATCAACTATATGTAGCTTGAGAGATAAAATATTGAGTTCATTGCAATTTCAATTATTGTTGGTATTTACGATGTTCTGAATAACTAATTTGCTTGTCCCATTAAATTATTTGGATTTAGGTCAACATCTTTAGTGGTTTTAAAATTGCATAAAGTTGCATTTATATACTTTAATTTACATAAACTGTAATAATGAGCCAATTTATTTTTATGGATTACCTTGATCCAAGTTTTTAGCATTTTTATTAATCTTTTAAGATACATGTCACTGCTGAATAATCCATTCACCAAACTTATAATAGGTCTAAAGAATTATACTATTTCAAATGATTAATTAGATATAATCATATACAAAATTCTCACCAAAAATCAAACATATGAAGAAAGTTAGTTTTTGCCATATCCTAAACCTTTAACCACTATATATGTGTAATGTGTCCATCATTTAGTTAACCAAATTTTGTAAATGATCATATAATACAACATTTAGTTATATACGTAGTTTGTGCCATATCTTTAATAAAATAACAGGGCAATAAAAATGAGATAAACTTTTTTTTTAATCTTTGTCGGTGTAATCGCAATTAATATAGTTCTTGGTCTCTTCATACATACATAATCTATAAAGGGTGGGAAAATGGTGGATTGATCCCTAACCTAGATCTAGAAAATAAATCTTCATCAAAATAAAACCGTTGGTCCCCTACCTCTATTTACATTTTGCATAATTTAAGAAAATACAGATACGTGCATATATATACATTATACATCGTACAAGCACTATGTTTCAATTGATTACATAAATTGTCATTATAATCTAAAGGGAGCATGCACAGGATCATCTTCAAGAAATTATTACAATGGATGGATATAATAAAACGATCAGATCTACACATTGCGATAATATAATTGTGATTTTTTCAGGAGATTTCTCAATAAAGGAAGATACCTTAAATGAAACATTTTTCTCTTTTAAGGATGTTTTCTTTAATTAGAACACATTGAACCCTCTTTTGTACTAAAGGAAATTAAAAAAAATAATGAAAAGAACATTTCTTTAGCCAAGGATTCTACACAACTTGTAACGTTAATATGTAAGATCACTTAAACCATATCTTTATGTTATAATGGAAGACAATTTGGTCTAAAGATCGTACCTCATGACTCATGAGCATCCAACTTTTGTTAAAGTATTAGTTTTAAAGAGTTTAAATTTATTAAGACCCCGTACCGCTCAACTCACTTTTGTGTTGTTTTGTTAATATGGAAAATAGGATAGCTACACATCCGATTTTTTTTTAAGTTTGATTATGTATCATCGTTACACTTATTTTGATTAAAAAGATGGCTTATACAGTTATACTATAAAAATATAACATGAAGTGAATCTAATTGTGATATGAATATTTATATTTAATATTTATTTATATTTTTGGTAATTTTTTTAGAATACGTTAATAGCTCATACACTATTAATAAAATAAATATATTAAAATATAATATTAAATAATAAAATATTAGAAATAAAACATAATAATACTATACAAATTTTTAAAATAATATTTACTTCTATTTTTTTGTAATTAACACCTTTTTATTAATAAATTTTTTTCAGAATTTTCTGAATTAGACATTATTTGAATATTTTTTTCAACGTTTAATTATATGTCATAACCATATTCATTTTTATTAAAAATGACATGTATTATTAAAAATATGACAAGATGTAGAGCTAATTGTGGCATAGATATTTACATATTTAACGTTGATTTATATTTTTGGTAATTTTTTTAGAATACGGTAATAACTCGTATTCCATTATTAAAAATAAATCTATTCAAATATAATATGAAATAATATAATAGTCTTTATAAATTTTGAGAATATTAATTCTACCTTTTAATTATACAAATTTTTATTACTAAAATCTGTAGAATTTTTTATGCATTTTTTAAAAATTAAAAATTTCTAATCTTAATACCATTAGTTTTCTTTTAATATCTACAAACTTTAAAAGTACTATTTGTTTTACTTTTTGATAATTATATAATTTTTATATTTAACAAAATTTTCTCTCAATTTTATACAATTTTATTTAATATATTTTAACCAAAAATAGATAAAAAATACATCTAGTATTATAATTTTAAATATATACATATCTATTTTAAAAATAAATAAAATTATTTATTTAATCTTAATTTTTGTTCAATAAAATCAATATTTATATTAAAATATTACTAATAAAATAATAAAATTTAAAATATTAACAAAAAATTAGTTTTAAATATGATTTAAATTTAATTTTTTAGTTTCTGCACATGGTTGTAGGAAAACACTTAGGACCATAACAATTGTGTAGTCATAAACATGATTAATACTCCCTCCGTTTCATATTACTTGTCGTTCTAGGTTTATTCACACATATTAAGAAAACATATGATTTTGTATATTTCCAAAATAAAAACACAATTACATATAAACCTAACCATATTTCAACCAATAGAAAAATAAAAACACAGTTATCTATGAATCTTATTAATAAATTTTGCATTGAAACTCTAAAACGACACTTATTTTGAAACGAAATTTTTCCCCTACAACGACAAGTAATATGAAACGGAGGGAGTAATTAACTAGTTCCTTTTCAAACGAATGAGATAATTATTTAGCTTATTTAATTAACTATTTTTATAATATGCTATTTAATTAACAAAATATACATATTTTAAATCAAAATTCTATCCATTTTATAAAGTGTCATTTTAGGATTATATTATTATGTTTACAAATAATTTTGTTTCATAGTTTTAACACGTAATTTACAATTAATTTCAGTTTTATCTCTACTAAGCTTATTATTTATACAAAGAAGCTGTTTAATGTATCAATAAATTAGAGTAACACAAAATTACATTTTGGTACAAAACCTGTTAAGAGTAATAGTTTTTGTGAAACAAAAAGAATATCATAGTATGAGATTAGCTGTATTACTAAGGAAAAAAGCTTGGTAATATCAAATATTTATATAAAATTTTAACTAAATTTTTTTTTTTAACTAGCATGGTCCGGTTGGCTGCGACCAACGAATTCAAAAGTTTTCAACATGCTACTACACAACTATGAAAATTCATGATATAATATTTACTCTCCTTCCGTTTCAAGTGTTCCGTTACAAAATAAGTGTCGTTTTAGCATTTCAATGCAGAATTTATTAACTTTATTTTTCAATTTATTTTTTAATTAGTTAAAAATATGATTAGATATATGGACAATAATATTTTATATAGAAAATATATAAAATTAAATGTTTTCTTAATTTATGTGCATAAATCTAAAACGACATTTAATATGAAACATAAACAAAGTATATAAGTAGTTTGGTATGGTTGCAGTCATATAACTAGCTCAAGAAAAATTCTAATGAAATTATATGAAACCGAAACTATTTCTAGTCTACAACAGTTACAGTGACCTAAAAGAGGAGGATGTGTATGATATTTTTGACCTCGACTAATAGAGAGTTGACTACTATTATTTTTGAGTTGAATCTGCAAACATTTTATAGTTTTTAAATCATTCTTAAATATTAAATTCATGTGTAAAGTAGATCAGACACATTAAGTCAAGTTATAAACTTTTTTTCTTTGTTTATTCAGGCAAGACAACATTAAACAAAACACATTAACAAAGATTTTCTTTGTAACCTCGTAAGAGCATTAGATCATGACAAGAGACAAGACTGTGAAGCTAAATGTTAATTAGTTTGTTTTCTAACAATAAAATGGGCCCCTCAGCCTTAATGAAGCGAAACAAATTGACAAATAAAAATTAACGGGGACGCTAACAATGATTAGTGCTAATTAAAAGGAAACCAAAACAACAAATAAAGACATGCTCGAGTGTTTTGAAAAGACACTGATAACCCCTGCCTGTCTTGTGAAATTCTAAGCCTTGCGATTAGTGTTGATAAGTGCTAATTAAGGATATTCGTGGTGCTTAATTATGTTATAGGCAGGTTCTTTCTCACCATTTAAGCCATTCCACACACAGAAAAGGTAGCCAAATGCAATCTGAATTATGATAATTTTTGTTTCACTTTTGGTCAAGTGTCATACTGGATACACACGCATAATATATACTCTCTCTGTTTTTTTTTTAATATAAATCATTTAAAAAAAAATTGTTCCAAATTATATAACGTTTTTAGTTTTCTATATAATATTTATTACCAATTAATATTATATGATCAATGGTTATATACATTCTATTTTATTATTGGTTAAACTGTATTTAGGTATATAATTACTGATGTTTTTGTTTAAAAAATGTAAAAATTAATTATTTTCTTAATCTATGTGCATAAGTCTAAAACGATTTATATTAAAAACGGAAAGAGTATATTCATTACACTGTTTTGTTCTCATAAATTAAAACATACATAACTTAATTAAAAATAAAATCTAAAATATTCTCAGGTATATGAAATTACACTCGAATTTTTAAATGACTTTTTCACTAAAAACTAACCCATATTTAGATTAAAATGAAGTTATTTGTTTGTGTATTTTAATAAATTTATATGTCCATATTAAATCCGGTGTTCTTCAACTATAATTTTTGAACATAGGGGGTAATCATGTAAACTTAAATATATAAATTTTAATATATTTAATTATAATTTTTTTAATAATGGATAATCTTGTTTAGCCGTAGCAATTGGCGAAAATACTGAAGTTTATTTATCTACAATCTTGAAATTCTTATTAAAATTATGTGCTATTACCTATAGGTAATTTATTAATTTTAATTCAAATTATATGAATTTATTAATTAATTTGATTTCACAGTGGTCTAAATAATTTTGGAAGGATTGTTTTGTTAAAAATACAAAAACTTGAATCCAAAATTTTTTTGGGACTTGTAACTAATTAAAATCCACATGTAAATCTTGAAAATAAGTAAATATAATTTAAATTTGTAAATTTTATAAAATTTAAAATCAGTAAATACTATTTAAATTTGTAAATTCCTAAAATTTCATTATTAAAATACACAAACCAATAAAGCTTTCTAAACTTTGTTTTAGAATTTGCTATAAGAATGTTATTAACTGTTTCTATACACAAGAAATGCAAACTTAGATTGCCTTCTCGTTTCTGTTTTATCCATTGCCATTAGAAACTAACCCACTTAAGTATTCAGTTTCTTGCCAAGATACATGGATGTTTCTATATGTGTATATATCGCCAAAACCCTTATATTCTCTTAGTTTTCATGAGTTAATTAGTGTCATTCTAGTGTGCTCTCTCGATCATTTCAACATCATCTAGCTAATGAGTCTCTTAGAGAGTTTTAGCAAAAAAAAATAGTCTCTTAGAGAAAACTGTTAACAATATATAACAAAAAATAATTGTATATCCTTTGTTCAAGCTGTGAACTACTCTTGCCATTGGATATTGAAAAAATGATTTTATGTATCGTTGTTAACAATGAATGTTGACTAAAATTGTTAAGATCTGTTTTTGGAGTATATTATAATTGTAGAGTTTTAGAAAATTTGATTGGGATTCAAATATTCTCTTACTAAAAAAAAAGATAGTTAGTTTTAAGAAGAATAGAAAAATATTTCCCAAAATTCAACAAAAAAATTTGAGTCAAAATGCACCATAGAGAAAATTGCAATCTTTAGTTTAGTCAATTGGTAAATGTTTATATTTTATTGCGATTGTACATTTTACGAAAACAACAGTGTTTCAATATTTCATATTATTGGCAATAACGTATATATGTAACATCATATTCATTCAAATACTTGTTTTACTTATTTTTATATAATATCATTTTGGTAACATTTAATAAAATACTACTAAAGTAATGTGATAAGCATATATTTTTTTCTTAACTGTCTAGGTGATCCATCAGTGAAAATATGATTTAACAAAATTTTAGAATTTTAAAAGGAAAATTCTTCATCTTCTAAAAGTGTGTATTGTAAGGTGGATTCTAGCCATAATTGATATACTTGAGGAAAATGTGAAATCCAAGAAAGAGTCAAATGCAACGTGCTAGAGAAAAAGTTGCATTGAAATAAGGGTGGCCCGGTTTATCATGTCACATACCTACTACAATTAATTAAAGATGTATATTAATTCAATATTTTATATACTATATCTCTCTACATTCCACTTGATATTATGACAACTTCAAGATTAGTTTTATAACACACATGTAATCGGAGTGGTAGATATATTGGAACTTGAAAAATACGGTAGAAATATAGGGATGCACTAAACGCTGTAAAACCCAAATTTTAAAGTTAGGCCGTAAGTACCTACTCCTTCCGTTTTATATTACTTGTCATTGTACAAAAAAAAATTGTTTCAAAATAAATGTCGTTTTAGAGTTTCAATACAAAATTTATTAATAAAATTCTCTATTTTATTTTTCTATTGGTTGAAATATGGTTAGGTATATATGTAATTGTGTTTTTGTTTTGGAAATATAGCAAATCATATATATTTTTAATATGTGTGTATAAACCTAGAACGACGAGTAATATAAAATAAAGGGAGTATTAGTTATAAGCTTACGAAACTAAAATGGTCGAAGGGTTATGAATTTAACAACTCAGTAAATGACAGGGACTGAAGAAACTATAAGTTTTATGTGTGGTAAAAAATGAGATAAGAAAGTGACATAATTTGGTTGCACGATAAATAAATAAACATGAGCATGCACTTTTGAGATCTAGTAATGGAATCATATCGATGATGTAGGCCACAAAGGAATAAATTAAAGTTTTTTTACCTGGTTCATATCTGTGCAGTGTTATAATCAAGTCTACAGTATTGTTATATTATATTTGATGGGCGTATTGATAAATTTAACAAATATATTTTAATAAAATTTGACGAATATATTAAATAAAGAATTATGATTTCGAAATGACAAAGCTCTCATCAAGTGGGTCTATATATTTTCCTTTAGAAAAACGAATTTTGATAAGTCTGAAACTGGATAAGTTGATATTTTGTAAAAAGATTATAGCAAAAGAAAATGTCCATTCGAATGTTGATTATATATGCCTTTTACTTTTTGGGTACATCTTTTAACACACGTAAAAAGGGAAAGGTTAAACATTAATATAAAAAATGTGCGAAAAGCTGGTAGTAATTATTCAGCTCAATTTTTTCCAACATGCTTTCCTAACGGGAGACACTGTTTCATCCTCATCCCTTTCTTCTACATTTGAATTAACTTACAGAAATAGAAATCCTACGAAAAAGTCACGAGATGTAATTTTCACACAGACTAATTGTTAGAATCTTCGTTGATACATTTACTCAACTTTGACTAAGTACATTATAAGGCCCATTAAAGCCCAGAGAAGATTTGTACCCAAATGAGCCATTACCAGGAGATGCAACACCTCTTATTATATACCATCTAATAATCAGCCATCTCCAAGTCGAGAGGGAGTTAAGAGAAAATGGACCTAATAAGGAATGAAATCAAGCCCATTTCTTCCTCTACAGTCTTCACTTCCGTCGACTCTTTAACTTCTATTTCATTTTCAATTTTGTGTTAGTAGTGTCTATCTTTCTCTCTATGTTCTTCTTTCATCGTCAAGTAGAGCTGTAATCTAGACTCTCGTTCACGTCCATTAATCCATATCCATTTGTTCATTTATTGTTCGTGGACACAGAGAAAATTCGATTTTACGGTTTTGACGGAAAATTCAATTTTGTAATTTTGGCGGGAAAACTCGATTTTACAGTTTTGACGAAAAACTCAATTTTACAGTTTTAGCAGAAAAACTCGATTTTATGATTTTGACGAAAAACTTGATTTTAACGGAAATCTCGATTTTAGGGTTTTGATGGAAAACTTGATTTTGGCAGAAAAACTCGATTTTACGGTTTTGGTGGGAAAACTCGATTTTACGGTTTTGACGGAAAACTCGATTTTACGGTTTTGACGGAAAACTCGATTTTGCAATTTTGGCGGAAAAACTTAATTTTACGATTTTAGCAGAAAACTCGATTTTACGATTTTGACGAAAAAATTGATTTTAACGGAAATCTCTAAAAGGTTTTGATGAAAAACTTGATTTTGTCGGAAAAATTCGATTTTGCGATTTTGGTGAGAAACTTAAATTTTAGAAACTCTATCTTTTTGTGACCATTGGACCGACCACATCCACATAATCCAAATCCACTAACGCCCATTGCCCATTAATCATGTGATTCTTGTCTATTTATAATCCACATGGACAAATAATTATTACCAAAATAGACCAATTTATATTTGGACATGAGTAACCAATAGACAACTCACCCATTTTACCGCTATATCGTCAAGTTTGCTCTGATACCTTATCCTAGCATCGTTTTTCACATATATTACCACTTGACAACAACTATATTAAACAGAATCATTTAGTTTCTGTCTTTAAGTAAGATGTGTGTTTAATCTATTCTATTTCATTTTTCTATTTAAAATATAATTTAATGTAGTATCCAAGAAGGGGAAAGTCACGTACGTATTTGATAAGATATACTTTTATATTCATATGCAAATATAATCGAAATTAAAACCCTAACTCTCGCAAAAGATAATCATAATACTTTTGAAAGCTATAATCGATGAGTTAAAATATGTTTGAACCAGGATGTAGTTAGATAATCATAATACCATTCTCTTAGAATATATCTATACATCTATAGAACAATAGAACAAATATATAAAAATATTTTGCCTCTTTAATAAAAAAGAGGTTTTTGAAAATATTTTTTAACGAAGATACACATAAATAATGATACAACAATGTTGTAAAAGTAAAATTTTCCAAAATAGAAATGGTGTAAGTATATTTTTCTCAGGCATATGCAAGTTAAACACCAAAAAAATATTTTCGCAGGAGAAACATGTATCATTTAGTTAAGAGAATTTTTTTTTTGCTAAAAAAAAAGTGGTTTCACTTCTTTGTCAGAAACTCAAGCATTGTAAATAGTTCTTCCCACCGTGAATTGAATCCAAGTGTCGGAAGTTACAGCCGCAACCCTTTTACACTAGGCCAACTCGACGTTGGTAATTAAGAGAATTTTGTCAAAAAGAAATTAAAAAACTTACCTATAGTCCTCCTAGAATCATTTTAAAAATTTATGTCTACTTAGAATGAATATTAATGTTAATCCCATTCTAGGCTTCTAGTTATACGTATATTTTTTTTTCTAAAAATAAACTGACTAAAAACAAAATTTTACTATTTGCTTTATAAATCTGACGAATTCAAAATCTCTTTCGCCAACATACACAATTTCCACAACATTGTACATATATATGGCCTCTCTCTCGATCCCCCATGCAAGCTCTGGGCTTCTCCACCGAACCCACTCATCAAACTGATCCATCGATCGATACAGAAAAAGGTCGAGAGCATATCCTCATTTCTTCTCACGTCTCTTGCCTTCTTAAGTCCGGTCTCGTTTATGTTGTTACTGAGTTTCAGAGGCAAAACTAAGTTTTCCTCTGTATGAAGGTCAATGAAACTGCAAAGTTGTCTTTTTTCGTTTGTTGAGTTATGGCTAAAGGTTAAATTTTGTGAATTAAATTTAAGACATTTAGGCAGTGAATAGTAATGTAGAAAAGGGTGAGGAGTTTGTTGATGGTGTTAATGTTAAAGAAGGCTTTGCCACATCCATTTTTCATGTTATAGTTGTAAATGAAAAGTTGTCTCTCTCCTTTGGAACAATGAAAGATTAGATCTTGTGAACTAAAGCTAAGACCTTTAGGTAGTTATTAGATAAGTGAGGATTTTGTTGATGGTGTTAAATGTTTGAAATAAAACGGTTTCATATTTTTTCTCTTCTTGATTCTTTCCAGCTCTAGGATATTAATTAGGGGTATGATACAAACCAAACATGTTCTTTTACAGAGACATGCTCATGATGCTTGCAAGAAACATGAAAGTGGATGAAGCCAACAAAGTTTGGGAAGATGTAAAGAGAGAAGGAGTTTTGTTTGACCAGCATATATTTGGAGATATGTTCGAACGTTCTTGGATAATGAGCTTCATGTGGAAGCAATAAGATTGTATGAAGATATGAGAAATTCTCATGAGATACGATATAATGAACTTCTCTGGTTTAAATATTGAAATTCTCCTGATATGATCTGTTATTAATTTCGGTTTGTGATGATTCAGTGAAAGACAAGCTATGGTCACTACACATGACATTCAGTTTCTGGTTTTGCAGTGGCAGTTATGATGATCCGTATGCTAGCCAACGCTTGTGCTTTTTCCTGTTTTTGTTTATTTTCTTAATAGTTTTACGAATTTATAAAAGTTGTCTTTTGAGATTAGTTTTATCACACTAAATGTATTACACAAGGTACATCTTCTGGGTATAAGATAGCCCAGCTTCTTCTCCAAATCACAAAGGCTTCATCTTTCAACACAAAAATCATTTTCCTAAATGCACATGCATATTAATATTATAATTTTATATTTTTACTTATATTTTTGCTTTGTAAATATAAAATACACTAATCTGCAAGAAAGTTTACACTAATCTGCTAATGCATAAAGCATGCATAACCTCATGAAATACCATCATTTTTATTACAAAAACTCTTTAGGATAATCTCAATTCTAAGCTAAAACTTTTCTTAGAACCAGCCAGCCAAACTTCGATCTCCATAAACTCAGAACTATGACATCAAGTACTTCAATACTCAAAGCACAACACTAACTCTAAATGCTTGATCACACAAGCACCAAACAAAATCTCTTGTTTTTTTATTTTGCAAAGGCACATCTTCCTTGTATACATAACCAAAACTTGTTCTCCTATTTCTTCCAAAGTCAATTTAAGCAACTTTTTTTTTTCTTTTTAAGTAATATTTTTATATTTAATGTAAACTTTCCAGAAAATATATTATCTCTTCTCAAAGTTTAAGAAGTCCACGAACATCACAAACACAAACTGCAACGCAAACCATCTTCATGACATACACTTGTACTACCTTATGTAGTACTTCGCGAACTGATACAAAATATACATTTTCAATCCTCCTTTTTTGATTATGCATGTGAACTCATCACCTCTAGATAGAAAACCACTTCTTCATTTTCCCCTATGAGTCACATCATGGTCAAAAACTAATATAAAGATTTGTATCTTCCAAAGTGAGAAAAAATGCCATTCAACCATCTCCATAATGATCAAATCTCATAGACCATGTACTCATGAGCATTAATCCTCCATGACTAGCTCTTTGAACAAACTTAAAACATTCACGTCAAACATGTCCTTGAATTCCACAAAATAAACATATTGGACCATGACATCTCATACCATAAGTTTGCTCCATCTCGTTCTTCTCCCTCAATAACTTGAAACACTTTGGAATAATGTGCCCAACAAAACCATAATGGTGACAAACAAACCAAAACTTCCATAGTCTTCAAGTCAGAAATTTTATTCAAAACAGTCACTGTAGCAGTACTCGTAGTATCTTCAAACAGTCTTCACATCAGTTGTATCTTCAAACCTTTATTGGGTATCTAATTTAAGAACTAGCATGACGTGCTTATTCTTCTTTCTCTGAAGCATACTTAAGTGCTTCAGCAACTTGAGCTTCTAGCTTGGTTTTCTTTTTAGCCAAATCTGAATCTACCTTAACCAGCTAGAGCCAATTCTCATACAACTTTTCATAGATATTAGCAAGATCAAAGATTCCATCATCATTATCATCACTTCCAGCATCATCATCACCTCCACATGAAGACCTTAACACAAACGCTTACGCAGATCTCATTGTTGGTTTTGTCTCAGAACCAATATCCAAAGTTGTGAATGTTACAAAGTTCTTTCGCTGCTCACACCATCTGAATCAATATCATAATCACTCTTCTCGTTCTTCTTCTTTTGCCTTTGTGCAAATTTGTACATTCCAACCGAGCATGTCCAAAACCTTTCACTCATAGCATTGTATCCTTGATGATGAATTTCATGAATCATCTCTTCTTCCATTCTTCTTTTTACCTTGATGTAACTTCAGATACTTAACAAAGTTTCTTGACAGCGCCACCATAAGAAATTCAGAAGACGAACTCTTGAAAGCAATTACATGTGAATCTTCTTTCTTTTTTATCTTTTTCTCCATATAATTTGCTCAGCTAAAAAGCTTGAAAAATTCCAGCAAATTCATCAAAAGCCATATCATCTAGATGATGAGCTTCTTCTATTATAAAGATCTTTAACTCAAATTTTGATGGTAATGATCTCTTAAATTTCTTCACCAGCTTCTTGTCTTTGTACTTCTTTCCAAGTGCAAAGCATTCATTAGAAATGTCACATAGCTTAATACTAAACTGAGCCACAATTTCCTCTTCATCCATCCTCAAATTCTCGAATATAGATGCAACATATCCAACTTAGTTCGCTTGACACTTGTAGTACCTTCAAACATATTCTCCAATGTATTTCATTTCTTCTCAGCTGATGCACATTGAGAAATTAGTTTAAATTATCTTGCATCAATATCATTATAAATCGCAATCTTAGCTTTAGAGTTGCAACTTAAAACCTTTTTCTCTGCAGCAGTCCAATGATCTCTTGGCTTAAGAACTTCACATTTCTTATCATCCATCATCACAAGAGCACTCCAACCAGATTCAGTAGAACTCCAACAATCTTCATCATGACCATTGTTAAAGGTTTGCATACAACCTTACAATATCCATAATTGGATGAATCAAGACGTAGAGGTCTTGTCATAGATGTTCTCTTTTTATATGCATCCATCAAAAACTTTATCCTTCTTCATGAACCAGTTTTTGTCCTCACCCTTCAAGATATCGCCATTAACTTAAGTGATCCGCTCTGATACCAATTGTAAGTGCAATGATGTCAGAGTAATAAAGTGCATAAAATAAAGAAAACATAAGTTTCTCTTTTCAAAATCACTAGAATAAGAAAAAGAATTACACCAATTTGTTAATGCATAAATCATGCACAACCCTCCTGAAATACCATCCTTTTCTATTACAAGAATTCTTTAGGATAATCTCAATCCTAAGCTAAAACTTCCCATAGAGCCTAGACTTTAATCTTCCTAAACTTGAAAGTATGCCAGTAAGTACTTCAATACCTAAAGCACAACACTAACCCCAAATGCTTGATCACACAAGCAACAAACAAATATCTCTTAGTTATCTTATTTTGCAGATACATTTTTCTTAATAGAGACACGTCCTCCTTGTATACATAACTAGAACTTGCTTCCCAAGTTTCTCCATAGTCAATTTAACCAACTTTTTTTTTTATCTTAAGTAATAACTCATTTTCCTTTTTCTCTTCAAGTAATATAATTTATACTTAACGTAAACTTCCCAATAAATATATTACCTTTTATCCAAGCTTAACAAACCCACATAAATCACAAAACACGAACTCCAATCCAACCTATCTTCATGACATATGCTTGTACTACCTACCTTTTTTTTTTACATTTTTCTAAAAAAAACAACTTAACCTCGAAATCTTAGCGTTTCCACTAACATATCTTCCTCTTTCCAAATCATCACTCATCACCAATCCTAAGCTAAAACTCCCCATAGAGCCTAGATTTCAATCTTCCTAAACTCGGAAGTAAGCCAATAAGTACTTCAATACCTAAAGCACAACACTTACTCCAAATGCTTGATCACACAAGTACCAAAAAATATCTCTCGGTTTTATTATTTTGCAGAGACATCTGTCTTAAGAGACACATCCTCCTTGTATACATAACTAGAACTTGCTCCCCAAGTTTCTCCAAAGTCAATTTAACCAACTTTACTTTTTATCTTAAGTAATAACTCATTTTCCTTTTCCTCTTCAAGTAATATCATTTACACTTAACGTAAACTTCTAAATAAATATATTACCTCTTCTCCAAGCTTAACAAGCCCACAAACATCACAAAACATGAACCCTAACCCAACCCATCTTCATGACATACGCTTGTACTACCTCCTGTAGTACTTCGCGAACTGATAAAAAATATACATCTTAAATATCAACCATCAAAAATAATGTTAGGATAATATTAACAAACCAACAAAATAAAGTTGGGAGTTTAGAAATCAACTTGAATTTCAAATTTTGTTCTCTTTAATTTTTTTTTTTTCATTTTTCTAAAAAAAATAACTTAACCTCGAAATCTTAATGTTTCCACTAACTTATCCTTTTTTTTCAAATCATCACTCATCACCAAACTAAGAACTCTCTCTCTCTCTCTCTCTCTCTATCTATCTCTATCTCTTAATTTGTCATGGTTTGCTTATAAATGTACTCCGGATAAGTATGTTTGCACAAATACATCAAAGCTTTTTGCTCAAATCATTCATTCAAATTGATTGAAACCTGATTTATGCTCTTTTACCTGTGAAATTGCTTTCACTTCATCTATTTTGGTTTCATTGCTGATCTTGTAGAATGTGTTGAGTAAAGAAGATCCATTAAGAATAAAATAATTCAGTTGGTTCAGAATGAATCAGAGTATGGCCCACAAAGAATTGATTTGAGACATGTGATGTGTCACAACCACAATCTATCAATTGCTGAGGTGGAGAGTCAAAGAAAGAGGGGACTGAAATTTATTTATATATAGAGATTATAAAATTATAATGATATTTTGAACTAATAAGTTTACTAATGGTGTTTATTGAAATGTGTTTGTTTCTATATATGCCAAAGTAGTGATAATATGTTTACTAACACTTTAGTTTAAGTATTAAGATTAATCTTACAAATTTACTTGATTTTTTTTTGGTTGGAACTACGTATTCAAGAAACTCAATTCGAGTCTTTTTTTTTCTTTCATTCAAGTCATATCATTCATATCCTAACTAGAATCTTGAATGAACAAAAACACAAACTTAAGGTAAATGTTCTCTCTATATTAGATGTGAACATAATATATTTGCAACGCTCCAATTTTCTATGGTTAACGGGTCTTCTATATTCGTTCATTTAGACTCCATTATGTGCAATGGACATGTGTTAATTTTTGGATGGTTTTAAATATTTATTAATGATTTTACAATCATTATAGATTTTTTTCACGTGATTTAGACTCACTCACATTGTATTGTGAATCAATTTTCGATAGATCACCCATGATTCTACTATTTCTGCTCAAACACGCTTAACTTTAAAAAAATTTCTGGATGTATGATCGAAAATATAAATATACTTCGATAACATATGTATTTAATTTAATTTTCTTATACCTTTGAACATATATTATCACATACCACACATCAAGATATTACAATCACTCCTTTACATAACATGTTGTCCATGTTGTGCCTCAGAATCATTAGTGTGAACCCACATTAGATTTCACATTTGTTTGGGTTCAACTCTAGTACCACTTATACTATAGTTAATGGACCTCCATACACATTCACTTGGACTATGGATATATATTATGTGACGGCTGATGCATTAATTATCATAAGGCTCAGAAATATTTATTTACTAAATATGCAATTATAACATAATTTTCTCGTGCATTGCATGATAATTTCAGATATGTCATCTATATTTACAATACTTTAAGTCAATCACATTTAATGTCCGGAAAACTTAATCACATTTAGTTTTAGGAAAACATAATCTCATTTAATATCAGATATGTCATCTATATTGTATTTTCTTTTCGGTCATATGTGATTGACTTAAATTTTCAGTCAAATGTGATTGCCTTAATCTCATTTGCATACAATACTTTAAGAAAACACAAAATACACTTTAGTAACATATATAATCAAACTAGTCTTTTAAAATCTTTCAACATATTATCATATACTATAAATTAAAATGTTACAATATTTATACGAGAAAGAAAGAAAATCGACAACAAGACTTTGGACCAGATAATGAACCTACCAAAGAACTGAAATACTTTAGATAAGACTTTAGGATTCAAACTTCAATGAATAACATAAACCTACCAAATAACATTAAAAATGAGTTTTTTTCTTTTTCAAATAACATAAGCCAAGCCTACCAAATAACATCAACTGGACAATGCCATTATGTTACCTCTTGCCTTGTGAAGGACGCAACTTTATTAAATTCGCATATATCTCTAAGTTTATATTTTTATTCATCCAAATTAATGGTTTCTTCGTGAAATGCACCCACCATTTAGTTCAGTTGGATGCCAAAAGTTTTAATTAATATTTACCAAAATGAGCCATCCATTTAATTCAGTTGGATGCCAAAAGTTTTAATTAATATTTACCAAAATGAGATCCATTTAATTCAGTTGGATGTCAAAAGTTTCAATTAATATTTACCAAGATGATGCCAATTTTTGTAATTAATACTCCCTCCCTTTTAAATTGTAAGTAGTTTTAGGAAAAAATATTTGTTTCAAAATATAAGTAGTTTTCATGTTTCTAGACAATTTTTAATTTATTGGGTACAGTGTAACCAATCAAATTAAACAAACTTATTTATGATTGGTTAAGCTATATATAATTTATATATTTAATAATATATTTTTAAAAAGTAATAACTTTCTTAATCTTTGTGATTTTAGTCAAAGCTATCTACATAATGAAACATATGGAGTATTACCAAAAAGCTATCCATTTAGTGTGTCTAACTGTTTTAATATGTTCGGTTTATGCGGTGTAGCTTCATCGATATTTCCGGCTCATATTTTTTTAAGGAATATTTTTTTGAAAAATTTTAGACATTAATTTTGTTGTCACCAATTTTGATCCCAACAGTTAGCCTTCAGCTCGCTAGAATTTTCCTATCATTCTTGCGAGATAGTGATAGGTATGTTAGGTGGAATCAATGACTAGAAAATGTGCGGGTGAAACTATTTTTCGGGGGCTATAGTAGATTTCATATTGTTTTCTTTCTTATAAGAATGGAGTGAAACTCACTTTTGCATTTGTTTCTTTAGTATTATTGTATGCTTTTGAATTTGGTTTTGTTTGTTTACAATTTGAACTCAAGCAAGTCATGTTTTGGTGTCCTCAAACTTTAGTTATGAAAGTTTGTTTTCAGATTTGATCAGATTATTGAGTTATTTTCGGTTAAATTTAGTTACATTCAGTTGTTTTTGGTTATTAAACCCGGACCCAGACCAGACTCATTTTAACTTTGGAACTCAGCGGATCATGGATTGAAGGCCCGATCCGGTCCGATCCGATATGAACCTAATCGGTTCCGAACCGAGTCCATACTTAAAGTTTATATAACCCGAATGGGACTTCTGAGCCAAGACCTGAAAATCCAAAAATCTATTTCCCCCAAACCGAATCCGGATGGGAGTACCGAACGTCCCTGCCGAGTTTCGTAGATTAGAATTAAATGTTGGATTTTAGTTTTAATCGGGTTAAAACCATTAGAAAATATGTTTATACAAAATGTGATTTGTTAATTAAATGTGATTTGGTTAATGTGAAAAGCAATTGTAAAAAATGATCTAATTATTATACGGAGATAATTGAGGAACTAAAAAGAGTAAGAGTACATTGAGTGTTAGTGCAAATAGTTGAGGAGAAATTGATGTCAAACTCCTTCTCCCTTGGAGTCTCCTTCATCAGCACCTGTCGGCCTTCTCACTTAAACACGCTCTTCACTTACCTCTCACACCTCTCCCCTCTCCTCACCAATTCTCTCCATATATACAAAACCCAATTCCACAGGACAAGCAATACTCTCTTTTTGTTTTTTTCTCTGAATTTCTTCTATATTTTTCTTCTCTTTGCCTGTGAACAAATCTAAAGAAAAACCTTTCCTCTCACTTTCAATTACCTAAGGAAGGAGGAACAACGAGATACGCACCCACACTTTATCTCTCTCTCTTTAAGTCACAGCCCTGAACAACAAAACGGTTACTTTTTCTTGACCATAAACTCTTCCCCATAAAACTTGAGGAACAGAGACTGCTAGCTAGAGAGATATTCGTGTGGCAAAACCCAGATGGAATTTGAAGCGTTTCTTCTGTCCTTAGGGACATCAGCAGTCATCTTCCTCGTTCTCATGTTCCTCTTCACCTGGCTTTCTCGTAGACCTGGAAACGTTTCCATTTACTACCCGAACCGGATCCTTAAAGGTATGGATCCTTGGGAAGGCAGCTCCTTGACCCGAAACCCATTTGCTTGGATCCGTGAAGCTTTGACTTCCTCTGAACAAGATGTCGTTAAGTTATCCGGCGTCGATACTGCCGTCTACTTCGTCTTCTTGACCACTGGTTCGAACATTCACTCTCTCTCTCTCTCTCTCGACTCTCTGCAGCTTTTGTTTGGTTGATTTCTGCTGAATTTCGTTGCTTCTGATATGGGTTTGGAGTTTAACTTAAGAAAGTTTCAATCTTTGGAGACAAACTGATGAAAAAAACGTTTCCCTTTTTTGTGTATGTTGTTGTCTCTGTTTGCTCTGTTTTAATTTGTCCCTATCTGCTTAAAGTACGTTAGCTCATAACATGTTATTTAGTACAACGAATAAGACAAAACAGTTTATTTCTTCTGGATATGTTCAGTGTCTTGTTCGTTACTCAAATATAACATGAGAAAAAGTGTTTCTGATGGTCTTGAAATTGGCTTTTGTTTGAAAACAGTCCTGGGGATATTTGCATTGTCCAGTCTTCTCATCTTACCGACTCTACTCCCTTTAGCCGCTACGGACAACAGTATAAACAACACAAGGGACGCTACAGACACCACAAGCAAAGGAACGTTTAGCCAACTTGATAATCTATCAATGGCTAACATCACAGTAAGTTAAAACAAACAAAACAACAAACTTCATTCGAATATGTTTTGTTTATTCCATTTAATATTATCCTTTCTGATTAACAGAGAAAGAGCTCAAGGCTGTGGGCGTTCCTAGTAGCGGTTTACTGGATCTCTCTGGTCACGTATTTCATGTTATGGAAAGCTTACAAGCATGTCTCTACTTTAAGAGCTCAAGCTCTGATGTCTGCTGATGTAATTCCGGAGCAGTTCGCTATTCTTGTTAGGGATATACCTTCCCCACCTGACGGGCAGACACAGAAAGAGTTTATTGATTCTTTTTTCAGAGATATATACCCCGAGACATTCTACAGGTCGCTTGTCGTCACAGAGAACAGCAAGGTATATGCTTGTTCTGTCTTTAAAGTTTTTAATCTTTTTATTTTATTTTACTAGGTGTTTTGCTTCACCTTGTGCAAAAATAAAAAAGTTTTAAAATTTATATTATATTCAAAATGAACTTTTGCTAACTTTTAAATTTTATTATTTGCCTACAATATTTAATTATAATTTTCAGTTTAATTGTATGTAAAATTAAGATAAAATATTTTTTTTTATTTAAACTTATATTTAATAAAAATATATGTATATATTTAACATTATAATCTTGAAAATACTTTTAATCTATTTCTTTTGGTTAAAATATATGAAATCAAATTTTATAAAATTAAGAAAAAAATTGTTAAGTATAAATTATCAAAACGTAAAACAAATAATATTTCTAAAACTTGTAGATATTAAAAAAATCAAAGGTATTAGGATTAGAAAATTAGAAAAATTTATAAATTGTATAAATTTTGGAAAAGATGTTTTCATAATAAAAATTATATAAAATATAATTAAACAATATTTCGAAAATTATAAAATATTATTATATTTATATTAATACTATTATATTATTTATTATTATATTAATGATGATCAATGATTTATTATCATATTTTAAAAAGCTTACAAAAAATATAAATCAACACTAAATTTCTATATCACAATTAGCTTCTAGCCATATTATCATTTTTTATTATGTCATGTCATCATTTTTCTTTCCAAATTATTGTATTGATGACACATGTCAAATCACTTCTTAAATAATGTATACTAGCGGAACGAACATGAGAATTTGACACAAATAAATTTAAAGATTTGATTACTTATTTTCACAATGATTTATACAATTCAAATTTTTAATTATTTATGACAAAATTAAATATCTACAAAATAATTTTTAAAAATTTTAAATTAATGTAAATGTTTTATATATCTATTATTATGTTATTGGTTTAAAACTTTTACTATTGATAATACATATAAGTAATTGTTATAATTTAAAAATCTTACCAAAAAGTAAAATCTATAAATGTAAATTAATATGTTGTAACAAGTATATTTAAGAATCTTACTAAAATGTAAAGTTCATAAATGTAAATTGACATGTCATAATAAAAAGAGAAATACTCTAGAATAACATTAATAAGTTTTTATCACAAAAATAGTCTCTAAGAAAAAAAAAATGACCAAAATGTTTCATTAAATAGGTAAACAAACACTTATACCCTTAACTTAAGTAATCTAGACTTAGGGTTTAGAGTTAAAGGGTTGGGTTTGGAGGTTAGGGTTTTAAATTTCAAAAATAAAAAAATTAAAATTAACATTTTAAAAACAAAAAAGGCTATTTTGGTCGTTTTTTTCTTGAATGCTATTTTTGTGACAAAAACTAAAAAAATGTTATTTGAGAAAATTGATCTAATAAAAATAAAGTTGTGTAATATTTTTCTTACTAAGCCATGTCATTATTTTTCTATCAAAAACAATACGGTTATAACACATAAGCAAAGATTGAAAAATCACTTTGCAAATATTGTCTAGGTGATGGGATTTTATTGCCTATGTTTTAAAGGTGTTTTCTTGTTTTGTAGGTTAATAAGATATGGAAAGCTTTGGAAGGTTACAAGAAGAAGCTTGCACGTGCAGAAGCGATATTCGCAGCGACTAGTAAACGACCAACGAACAAAACAGGCTTGCTTGGTCTGGCCGGAAAACAAGTAGACAGCATTGAGTATTACACCGAGCTCATCAACGAGTCTGTAGCTAAACTAGAGACAGAACAGAAAAAGGTTCTTGCTGAGAAGCAGCAAATAGCAGCAATTGTGTTCTTCACCGACCGAGTAACTGCCGCTTTAGCCGCTCAGTCTCTACACAGCCAGATGGTGGATACATGGACAGTGACTGAAGCACCTGAGCCTCGCCAGGTCATCTGGGAGAATCTCAAGATCAAGTTTTTCACTAGACTAATCAGACAATACTTGATCTACTTCATTGTCGCAATAACCATTCTGTTTTACATGATCCCCATCGCGTTTGTCTCAGCAATCACAACTCTTGCGAATCTCCAGAAGGCTATTCCCTTCATAAAGCCAGTTGCGAAGATAACTTTCATAAGAACCATTCTTGAGTCTTACCTTCCTCAGATTGCGCTTATCATCTTCTTGGCGATGTTGCCTAAGTTCCTCATGTTCCTTTCCAAGTCTGAAGGGATTCCTTCGCAGAGCCACGCTGTTAGAGCTGCCTCGGGGAAGTACTTTTACTTCTCGGTCTTGAATGTCTTCATTGGTGTGACCCTCGCAGGGTCTCTGTTCGACAACTTGAAGGCTCTCCAAAAGAAACCAAACTCCATTGTAACCGTTTTGGCTACTAGCCTCCCTAAGAACGCTACTTTCTTCTTGACCTTCGTTGCTCTCAAGTGAGTCGAGTCTCACTTTCTCTAGACTTATAATATATTAGTGCTGTTCGTTTGGTCGCCGAAGGTACTTGCGTCTGTGTCAATTATTTTGTTCGTTTTATTGATGCGGGTACCTGTGTCCGCGTCAAAACGCAGCGTTCGGCGTCAAAGAAAAAACAGACGTTGAAAAACCCTGCTTCCACAACTTAAATTTTGTGTTTACTTAACCTATTTACTATTTTATCCTTAAATTTTATGTTTGGTGTTATGCGTCAATTGCCTACGGCAACTAAACAAACAACAATCGGCGTTAGCATCAGTATCTACGGCAACCAAACGAACAACAATTGACGCAACCGCAGACGCTGACGCTGACCGATACCTGCGGCAACCAAACGAACAACACTAATATAATATAGCATTTCTTCCATAAAGCTTATGTTTCTTGAATCTTGAAACTTTCAGGTTCTTTGTTGGCTATGGCCTCGAGCTGTCTCGGATCATACCGTTGATAATATTCCACCTGAAAAAGAAGTATCTATGCAAAACGGAAGCAGAGGTCAAAGAAGTTTGGTACCCAGGAGACTTGAGGTATGCGACTAGGGTTCCTGGGGACATGCTCATCCTCACAATCACCTTCTGCTATTCTGTAATCGCTCCACTAATCCTCGTATTCGGCGTTATCTACTTCGGTTTAGGGTGGCTCATCTTGAGGAATCAGGTCAGACTTTCTCCCTAACTCATTAAACCTTCTTAGATTTAAGCATGTTTTCAGGTAATCTTGAACTGTAAAAACAAAACATTGTTTTGTTCTGTGGCAGGCGCTGAAAGTGTATGTTCCATCATACGAGAGCTATGGAAGGATGTGGCCACATATTCACACCCGCATACTAGCGGCATTGTTCCTGTTCCAAGTGGTTATGTTTGGTTACTTGGGTGTCAAGCTATTCGTTTGGGCGACCCTCTTGGTTCCTCTAATCGTCACCTCTCTTATATTTGGATATGTGTGTCGCCGGAAATTCTACTCAGGGTTCCAACACACAGCTCTCGAGGTGGCATGCCGTGAGCTGAAGCAGAGTCCGGACCTTGAGGAGATATTCAGATCCTTCATTCCGCATAGCTTGAGCACTCACAAACCAGAAGATCACCAGTTTAAAGGCGCAATGTCTCGTTATCAAGACTATGCTGCAATATCAGCTGCTTAAGATTTGAATCCAATTCTTTATTATCTCATAGATTTGTTTTCTTGGTTTGATTTTTTAGAAGCTTTTATCGTTGTGTGATTTTAGGGTTTACATAGGTCTTTCTTTGTATGTGTTCTTCAGTTGTTGTAACTTATAACTTTGTAAAAAAGCTACCTTCTAAGACAAGCAATCAATTTAGGGTTTAAATTTTGTTTTTCATAGACTTTATAAACTAGGAACTGTTTGGAAGATTATTCAAACGGGAATATATATATATATATATAGATATGTTTGCGTCTACGCTTCTTAGTTAAAAGTTTACAATTGTTTAATGAAATATCAAATGTAAACGCAATCATATACTACTTTCACAACTTGAGCTATGTTCATTGAATTCAAATGTTTAATTTTTAAACTTTTTACAATTTGATAGACTTGAATTAAAGAACTTAATTATAAATACTTACAAAAATATCGCTGGTCAAACTCTAGCATACATTACTTTCACAACTTGTTTTACAAATTGATCTATGTACATTGAAAATTCAAATGTTGTAACCAAAACTCACAAAGACAAAAGATTAGAAAAAAGGAATAAATGGAATTGAAATAAATTTATATCTCATAAATTGGTCTTGGTCCGGTCGATAAGGGAGAGGGGATGTCTTCTGGCGCACGGACCGGCTTCACCCACCTACCGGTCTGTTTGTTGAGTATCAGACCCTTATGTGCCACTTGGTACCAACACTCAGGTATTCTTAGATGATCCAACAACATATCTGTGCTCTTGTTCACAGAGGCAACGTCTCTCCTTGCGTTAACCCTAAACCCTGATTTCTTGCGGTGGAAGCCATCCAAAACATGGAGATACACCTCGAGATTGTGACACCCCGCTAAATCCGAATCTTGTTTTATATAAGGGGAACTGAATACATCTAGCTTAAGCTGCGTTCCAACGTGCCTGTAGACCCAGCTAAGCCTCGAAGTTATGGGGTTGAGTTTGTTAAGAACCTTGTTGAACACGATACCAGGAAGTTTAGGGACAATGTCTTGCTTGTTCACCACACGCAACACCTTAACACCTAAACTGTTCATCCTTTCCTTGAACGCCAAGTTACCTACTCTCGGCGCACCAAATGAGATCACAGAAACATTACCAGATAACTCTGGAACATCTCTGGCTGCCTCGTAAGCGTTCATAAGCGCCAATGCCCCTCCAAGGCTATGACCGGTCACGGTTAAGCTCACCTCTTCGCCTCTATCCTTAAAAAACTTCACTAACCGCTTCACTTCATCCATTGTCTGCTCAGATGCACTTTCTTTGTTGTACCTTGTGAGCTCGCTTTTGGAGTTGTAGATACTGAAAAACCCGCTTTGCACCTTGACCACATTCTTGCCGTGTTCACTTTTACAATCGAACGGCTCTTTACTAGTTCTAAGATCCATGAACCATTCAGTAGGAGTCACGGTTCCACGCCACGCCACAACGATGTCTCTCCGACCGATCCTCAACGACTCTCTGTCTCCACTCACAGCAACAAACCCCATCCAGTTGGAGTCTTTGCTCCATGTCTCTCCCAAAGATGAGCTTAAGAACCACTGAGGAACATCGACATGAGACATGGCGTAGATGTATTTGGTCACCTTGTAACCATGTCTTGTTAAACCAAGCTCTTCGAAGAGTTTGTTCCTGTTGTATCGACAGCTTCCGCAGAATTCAGACAAAGGATCGAAATCAAGTGAATCATAGACTGATTCAACGAACTCTCCATATTTGGTTATTTCTCTCCTCAGCCATGGATGCAAAGGATCAAGAAGATTCTCCCAGTTCTTGGAACCGTGAAGCTCACGCCACGTTTTGGATATGTTTTCCCTAGGAGACGCAGCTGGAGTCATCATATCGCCGCGGTCTAGAAAATCAGAGGCTGAATACTTTGGAAGCTGAAGTAGATACGCCAGAGAGTTGGTGGCGTCGTTGGAGATTTTGCAGATCCTCCGTGCCGCTTGGGCTAATTCTGGTTCTTGATTTCTTGATTTCATGTGGTTGAGGCGTTTCTTGGTTGACAAGAAACCAGGTAGATGTGACCTAACCCGGATCTTGATTGACTTCCATGCCAGCTTGAACTTTTGCTTCAGTTTCCAGGATCGTTTTGTTGTTCTTCTTCTTAGCTTTCTCAATGGACTTTTGATCGTTGACTTCTCCATCTCTTTGAGTTATCTGTCGAATAACTATTCAAGTGATGATGAAGATGATAAAAGTTTGTGTTGTAGCAAGAGGAGATCGATATGTTTCGGACTAATCTCTAAGTGTTATTTATATATACGAAGAAGTCTATATGACAGGCGCATATGTAACTTCTAGGAAGACTCAATTTCAAAGATGAAGAATAAATGTTTTGACCCGGTCCAATTTATTACATCGTTCTGTACGGACGACGATTGCCGGTATAATACTCGGTTTAGTTTACAGTGTGAGTAAGCGCAAGTGATTACTAATAAAATCAGTCCCGGTTCCGCTCAACCAGATCCAACAAGTCGATCTAGATAAAATTAATTTTCTAAACTTGTCTTTGATAAGGAAACGACATCTTCAATTTTCTCTACTTAGTTGGTCAAAGTAATAATAATACGCCCTGTTGACAGTGGCTTCTTACAATTTATTCTTTGGCAGCTTGATGATTTTAATATTTACGGCTGCTAGTTAACCATATAAAGAATCATAGTCTACTGTGTCGGCTTTTGGGTTAGGTAAATTAGGTTATATAATTCCAAAATTTTCCTAATTGCAGGTCCACTAATGATGATTAACAATCTTGTAAATATTCTATATTCCTATATGTAGATAGAAGCATTTACATAAAAAACACACAATATCTGATTATATATTAACCACTCGGTGGTGGACTAGTGGTTTTGAAGGAGCTTCGGTCCCAATATGGATCCGATTTCAAAACTCCGTGTGGCCATCTGGACTAACGTTAAATCGCAAGAATATATGAAATGTCGTAGGTCTCGTGGGATTAGTCGGTTGACCTCGATCGCTGGATTCCACGGTTATCAGAAAAAAAAAATCTGATTATATATTGTATGACCTAACGTACGTATATTAGAATGGAATTTAAGACCAACCAGTTTGACTTAACTGATCCTTTAATTTCGGTCTTTCATTTTCGGGGTTAGTGGAAACAAAATAACAACATTGAATTTTCATTTAGATTTCAATGTTATTGTGGAACTCAAAGTAAATTAAATAAGTTGATAGTTATATGAATTTTCATTTAGATTTCAATGATATAAAATTTTTTTTTTATATATAATAGAAGTACACCGGTTGACCAAATAATTCAGATAATTCAACTGAGATTTGGTTGAAAGTAACTGAGGATGAAAATAATTGACTAAGCTCGAAAGTCTCTTCACGGCAAGTTCGTCCGAACGTGATGACTACTAAATCAATGTCTGAATGATGTGATATCCTTTCTATTCTCAGTTTACCCCTTGTTTCTTGTAAATTTACGAAAGATACCACTAGCCATAAACTCCTCAAAAATAAATGGGCCTCAAGTGAAGCCCGTATAAGAAAAAGTTTACGAACAAAATCTGCCTTGTGATATGACACGACAGCCTTATCTAGAGTTCAAATTCACCAATATCCACTCGACGCGTCAGCAAGAAACCAAGGCAGAATCCATTTCTGTGATAGCCAAAGCCACACAATGATTCTTGGGTAAGCCTAAATCATTTTAAAGACAACTAAGAACAGAAAGAAAAAAAATTGCTAGGATTTAAAAAAAAATTGTAAAACAGATCGCCAAGAAAATTTATCACGTAAGAGTCGAAGAAAATGGCGAGCATTGTGATGACTACACTGCCTCAGTTTAATGGTCTTCGTGCCAGCAAGATCTCTGCAGCTCCTGTTCAAGGCCTGGTTAGTAACTTTCATTTGTTTTTAGATTTTTAAAATTTGATTTGATCATCTGCACACTGAAGAAACGTACAAGCATTAACAAGGAAATAAAGATAAATATTATTGGTCAATTTTGCCGTTGATTATTATATGTTTTAATGGCAGATTCATTGGAGATTATTTTTCACACTGTAATATCGTTTCAAATAAATCGCATTGCAGAAACAGTTTGTTATAAATACCCTGAAATTAAATAATCATGAAATGTTTTTCTTTAAAAAAAAAATCTACCAGGCAACAGTTCAGCCCATGAGACGTAAGGGAAATGGAGCACTGGGTGCAAAGTGTGGTGACTTCATTGGTTCATCAACAAATCTGGTACTTAAAAAAAGTGAAACGAACCTTGTTCATGTTTAAACAATAATTAATGTTAAATAATACTATGAAATTAGATAATGGTAACGTCGACGACGCTGATGCTGTTCGCGGGGAGATTCGGACTTGCACCATCAGCCAATAGGAAAGCAACAGCTGGACTTAAGCTGGAGGCACGTGACTCGGGTCTACAAACGGGTGACCCAGCCGGGTTCACACTCGCTGACACGTTGGCTTGTGGCACGGTTGGTCATATCATCGGAGTCGGAGTTGTCCTTGGCCTCAAAAACATTGGTGCTATTTAATCTTACTTTATTGTGGATTTGTAACCATTGTAGGTTTCTAAAACAAAATTCTCAAGAACCTGAGGGGAGATCTAATGAAACCTTTACAAGTCTTTATTATGTTTTTAATGTTTGCATTATTGTTCAAACAGAAAATACAACTAGGCTTAGAAGTTTTACGTAAGCTTCTAAGAGGATATGAGATATATACATTCTTTCTCCGAAAACATCAGATCGTTTTCAAGATTATCTTGTATAAATAGTGTTTCTAAAAACAAATGTGAATACTTTGTCCACAGTGGATGCAAGTTTTCTTCCCTAGAACCTGAGCAACTATATCTCCTTTGGAGAGGCATAACTTTGGTAGCTATGGCAACGTTTAAGAGAACCTGATGCAATAGCGTTTCATTCAAGATTTGTTCAGGCAAATGTAGAGACAACTGAACGCAAATTCCACAAGCACTCCCAAACAGAGAAGTAACATTTTCGTTCATGGATCTTCATCTCTTACGAGATAAGCCCAATTAGATAAAGCCTTGGCTCATAAAAGACATAAACTTTTAGTAACTTTAGGTTAGAAACAAACTTCTTGGAAAAGTAGACTTCTGTGTATTCGATCGATGGTACTATTTCACATTTTTTGTTAATTAGTCGAATAATGCATGTGCCCGTAAAAGTTGCATCGTTCTCCCCACAACTTCCGGATCGAGAGCAGGGATGCTCCCAGAACAAACCAAGCATTTGCTCGCATTGTAGCATTTCATTTTCCACAATTTGTATTTTTGTTGAATGCTCGCCAATCTGTTCGCAATATCCATATTTATTCACTTTCTTGCTGATTTCTAAGTGCCGTCTTCGTCAACAGAGAGACTGAAAGAAGTCTATATGTATAGGCAAAGTCATTATTCTTATTTTAGTTCCGTAACATGGTTCAACCTTGGCTTTTCATGAATATGAAACCCCCTTAACTAGATTTCAGTGTGTTGGGGCTAAGGTCCTGGTATCTGAATTCAAACTCGGATCTAGCGCATCCGGGCTTTCTAACCAAGAATATAAACTTTGGCCATCGTGTAATAAATTGGTTAACTTAAACAAATACAAGAACTAAATACACAACTGAAATTTGAACCCTGAAAAAGAAGTCGTACTAAATTGAATCCGACAAATGTTGTTATTATATTATTTGGGATTATTACTATCAAAATTAGAATGAAAGATTTGTCTGAGTTGAGCAATGAAATCAAAAGCAGCAATTGCAGAAAAAAAAAAAAAAGACAAAGCCGTGAAGGTAAATAGTAAGAAAATTCCACTTGTGTCCTACTATGAACTTCGTACGAGGTATGCTTCTCTTTCTTAGGCTTTGATTGGTAGCTATGCGGAACGGCGGAATGGCGTGTGAAACGTGATTCCGCGAGTATTTTGCCAATCAACAAAATGTTGCGGAATGAAAAAAACGCAAAAACGCAGGTTTGCGTTTTTGCTGACAAAAATATAAAGAGAAATTTTATTAAGTGGAAAAGTGAGTTTTCGTAGATTATGGTGGAAAAATTTACAAAACTAACACTTTCATATTATTAAATTATATGCTAATATTATCTTAAAATTTAAAATACATAGCAATATTGTTTTAATAATAAATAGTTATCTTATAAATAAAGTTTTATTATAATTTATATATTATAAAATATTAATTTATTGTTAAAAATATTAAAAGATAAGCTACATATTTATAATAAGAACTAAATTTTTTTTAATAAATTTTAGTTGTTTTCATGTTTTATAATAATTAATTTAATTATTATTTGTTTTTTCTTATAACAAGTTAAATACCATATAAAATAGTTTAATCAATTTAATATGTATTCCACCATTCCGCAAATTTTAAATTTTTCCGCGACTTAATTAATTTTTTCCGCAGCTTAACTATTATTTCCGCGATTCCGCGATTCCGCGATGGTTACCAATCGGAGCCTTAATCAAAATTTTATGGACGTGCGGAGAAGCGTTGCGTAAGTGCAAAGTAAATATTGTAAACTGCTACAATGTGTGATCTGAATAGAACTATTGTCTATTGCTGACTAAAATTAACTTTTCCTTTTTTTTTGTTGGAGAAAATTTATCATAGTAAACCATATTATAATGAACAATATGGGGAATTTTTTAAACTGAGAAATAATAACATTTTATAAAGAAAATGACGTGCAGTTTATTTTTTTGTTTTAGTCAAATGAGGTTGGCTCAACCGGTTATAGGAGTGTTGCTTTCAACGCTACCTGACCGAGTTGTCATAGGAGGCCATACTAGGAGAAGAGATGGTTTACGTTTGTAGACCCGCCACAAAAAAAGTTATTTAAAACTAGTCTCCGATTCTAGGAAGATTATGTTTGTAGATTCTGTTATCTTTAACTAATAACTAATAGATAATTGGTTAATGTATGTAAAATCCGAATTGTACTAATTGTGTATGAAATTTGAATATTTTATGTGTTGTTGTATGTTTTAATACATGGTCTAAGTATATATAATGATCGAGATCGTAATATTTTGTTGATGTATTAATTGGCCGATTTTCCAAAAAAAGTAGTGCGTTCAAAACCTCAAAATGCGTTGTAGGGTTAATCGATTCCTTTTCTATTTTTTATATTCAGGTTTCTTCTTCGTAAGTACCAGTTGTCTGAAACTTGATTCATCCTTTGTATCATATTTTAATAATAATAATAATACAGATTATAATTTGTTGCTTAATGATAAACATTAATATCAGTATCATGGCATAGTCCTGACTTATATATAATTATCAGTATCATGGCCTAATCCCGGTGACAAGAAAAAAACAATTATAGTAACCGCATGTGAGCAGCAAGATTATAAACATTTTCTGCCGACTAAGGCGAAATTATGTTTTCTTTATAGCACGCACTGATCATTTTTAATTGCAAGTAGTTGTTGAAAATGTAATTCCCTGTTCGGAAACTCGCTAAGCGCAATGCGTATGGTCGATATGGGCTTAACGAGTTACTATAAAATCTGATAAAAGTCGGAGAGTAATCAAAGAATTTTTAAAAGTAATTATCGATTTTGTGGTTGTATAGACCATATTTCGACAAGATAACAAGTATATTGCTATAGTGCAACAATTTGTCTATAACAATTTACCAATTAATCCGGGTTCGAAGTGCAAGCATTGCATTTCTATAGAGATGTTTTTTTAATGAATGACAAAATAGTCATTTTCTGTTCATTTTCTTCCTTGAACCTGCAATTCTAGCTATAGCTGTTTCAGATTTTTTTTCAACACAAATCTTCGATTCACTTGGTTATCAACGTTGCTTAGCCTTTCTTTCCTTGTTATAACAAGAAAATATGATAGATCCATGATGTATCTTTGACTTCAAGCTTGACAAACCCAGTTTTTTCCTGATTTTTTATCCGAATCATACATATTCACCACGAATCTTGAACGTGGAACGCATAATCGCTGAAGAGTCGGCCCAAATCCCCACGTTTTAGAACAAGTAGTCTATCAAAACATAGATTGTTTTCTACATAGTGTAAGATATTTATTATTATATATTAATTATTTTTAATACGTGTAAAAAATGTGAAAATATATCATTGTGGAACTCAGAGAATATAAAAATATGTGTGTAATGCAGCCATTACCTATTTAGCCTGTCAATAATTTTTAAACCTGATAAACAGTGTTGATTACAAATTTGATTCATTCAAAACTATATAAATCAAACCTCACATCACTAGTTTTTCTTGCCCACCACACCGGCGTATTCCGCTAAATAGCTTTGTAATCTTTAGACTATCAATCATTGTTCTCAACAGTTGATATTAATCACTTGAAGATAGGGTTTATCTTATTGCCTTGGATGTCAGTACTTCTCGTGACATCACTAGAGTAGCTGTTTTTGATAACTTTTTTAAACTTTTTTTTTTTGCTGACATTAAAAGCTAGAAGCCGAAAAGGAGGAAGAATGATAACTAACCATGAGGTGAGCCATCGGATCTCACAACAGAACCAACAAGGACAATGAAGCCACCAAGATTCAAGTGACAACCGAACAACCACACTGTCCTGAGCAAACGCGGGTTGTGAAGAAATCATAACCTAGTAACGCCTGCATGATGGATTAACCTGTCTTGATGACCAAGCATCCAATCGAGACACTGAGATGGCCAATCCACAACCATGTTTCATCGACGACCGTGACCCGTAAAAGAATATGCGTATTTGGAATAATAAGAATGATAAAACTTTAATGTAAAAATGGAAATCCACAAAAGAATCCGCGTATCGCAAAAATAGAAAGTGTCTAATGAACTAAGACACAAATACTTGATATAAAAAAGGAGAAAACGTCTTTTATGGTCTCAAATAAAGGGAAATGTAATATAATGTTATGGATGTTGGGATAAGCTTGAAGAAACCTTAAGCAATAAGGAAACCTATTCCTAGATAGTCTATGATCTAAAGTGATAAGGAACATATATTATGTGTGTTCTCTATTAGGAATAGAAAATAGTTAAGTCTCTATATAAGCAATGTCAAGTGTTGACATTAATATACAAGCGTGAGAGAATGAGCGATTGAGAGCTTGAGTTTTTGAGTGATTTTTCTTAAGCTAATAAAGTGAGTTATACTTTATATATCATACAATCTCAAAAGCTATTTTAAATCAATCGATGAATCTATCACAAGCAAGGTTCGTTTCGGAGATGATTCGCGCATCGATATCAAAGGCAAAGGTCCAGTTATGTTCCTGACCAAAGACGGAGAGAAGAAGACTTTAGCTGATGTTTACTACATTCCAGACCTAAGAAGTAACATCATTAGTCTCGGTCAAGCAACAGAATCGGGCTGCGATATACGAATGAGAGATGAATACCTTACATTGGCTGACAAAGATGGAAAAATAATAGCAAGAGCTAAGAGAGCAAGAAACAGATTACACAAAGTGGTTTTAGATCGAGATGATACGATGTGCTTTCAGTCCATAGCACAAAGCGAGTCGGAGAAGTGGCACGCCAGGCTCGGGCATATAGGAAAAGACTCGATGGGGTCAATGATCAGCCATGAACTTGTCACTGGAATTCTGAAACTTAGAATCGAGAAAGAGACATGCTCAACGTGTCTTCTTGGGAAGCAAGCAAGGCATGTTTTCCCAAAATCAACCACGTATCGTGCAAGTAAAATCTTAGAACTCGTACATGGAGATTTATGCGGACCCATTACACCCTCTACACCAGCAAAGAACCGATATATCTTTGTACTTATTGACGATCATTCGCATTACATGTTGTCTATCCTTCTTTAGGAGAAAGGAGAATATTTTGAGAAGTTTAAGGCAATAGCCGAGCTTGAAACAGGAGCTATGATCAAGACATTCAGAAAAGACCGTGGTGGTGAGTTTACATCAGGAGAGTTCCAAGATTTCTGTGAAAAACATGGATAACTAGGCATTTGACAGCTCCATACACTCCCCAACAGAACGGGGTAGTAGAGAGAATAAATATAACCCTTTTAGGAATGTCAAGAAGCGTCCTAAAGCATATGAACCTACCGAAATTTCTGTGGGTAGAGGCAGTAAGACATGCCACATATCTCATAAATCGAGTGGCAACAAGAGTATTGACTTCGCAAACGCCATATCAAGCCTGCAAGAAGAAGAAACCGAATGTGGAACATATACATGTATTTGGATGTATATGCTACGCTAAGATAGAGGCAGGACATCTTAAGAAACTTGAAGATAGATCACGAAGACTTGTGCATCTAGGAACCGAGCCAGGATCAAAAGCCTACAGATTGTTTGATCCTGTCAATCAAAAATAGTGGTAAGTAGAGACGTTATCTTTAAAGAAAATGAGAGCTGGAATTGGAAGAACATGGAAAGAGAGGAACATGGTGAACCTGGAAAATTCAGTCTCTGTTTTGGAGATGTTAGAAACAGAGGAATCGAAAGGGAAGACAATGGCGGACCAGCAGTTTCCGGTAAAGAAGAAGAAGAAGCTGAAAACGAAACTGCACCTATTGTCGAAGAAGAAGAGGAAGCACAGGACCATACTGTCCGGCGAAGATCGTAAAGAGAAAGCAAAAGACCAAGCTAGTTAGACGATTATATATTACTAGCTGAAGTTGAGAGTGAGCGTTTGTTACTTGTACTAAATGAAGAACCTTGGAACTATGATGAAGCAAAGGAGGAGAAGGTATGGAGGGATGCTTGTCAAGAAGAAATCACATCGATTATAAAGAACAAAACCTGGGATTTAGTAGATCTTCCAAGTGGTGCAAAAGCAATAGGTCTTAAATGGGTCTTTAAAGTAAAAAGAAACTCAGACGAAAGCATCAATAAATATAAAGCCAGACTCGTTGCTAAGGGATATATACAGAGACACATAGTTGACTACGAAGAAGTCTTTGCCCCGGTAGCGCGTATTGAGACTGTCCGTTTCATCCTTGCATTGGCTGCATCGCATGGGTGGGCAGTACATCACTTGGACGTCAAGACGGCGTTTCTACATGGTGATCTAAAGGAATTAGTTTATGTTTCCCAACCCGAGGGCTTTGTAGTCAAAGGAAAAGAGAGTGAGGTGTATAATCTAAACAAGGCCTTCTACGGTTTGAAACAGGCACCGAGGGCATGGAATGAGAAGTTAAACACAGTACTAGAGCAGCTGAACTTTGGTAAGCGCTCCAAAGAGCCGGCTTTGTATCGAAGTCGAGAGAAAGGGAATGTTCTTCTTATTGCGGTCTATGTGGACGATCTTCTTATCACAGGAACAAGTCATGAAGCTATACGAGAGTTTAAAGAAAGAATGTCAAGTAAGTTTGAGATGAGTGACTTAGGGAGATTGACCTATTATCTCGGGATTGAAGTATGTCAAAACGAACATGGGATTACGTTGAAGCAAGAAAGATATGCAAAGAGAATACTACAAGAAACTGAGATGGAAAAGTGCAATGCGAATCATGCTCCAATGGATCCAGGTCTACGACTCTCTAAAGGTGACAACGAGAAAGACATAGACGAGAAGGAGTATATGAGAAATATCGGGTGTCTTAGATACCTACATACAAGACTTTATCTCTCCTATTGTGTTGGAGTGTTGTCGAGATATATGAAGCAGACTAAGGAGTCACATGGTCTGGCTCTAAAGCAAATTCTTTGGTACTTACAGGGAACATCATCGTACGGTCTCTGTTTTGATAGAACAGAGAACACAGGTCCGATTAAACTCATTGGGTACAGCGACAGCTCACATGCTGTAGACGAAGATGATGGTCGCAGTACTGCTGGGCACGTTTTCTATCTTGAGAACAGCCTAATAACATGGTGTTCACAAAAGCAGGAAACTGTAGCACTATCATCTTGTGAGGCTGAGTTTATGGCAGCAACCGAAGCAGCTAAACAAGCAATTTGGCTTCAAGATCTTTATGAGGAAATCATTGGACACTCACGAGAGAGAGTGACAATTCAAATAGACAATAAATCTGCCATTGCTCTTACAAAGAATCCCATGTTTCATGGACGGAGCAAACACATACATAGACTATATCATTTTATACGAGAGTGTGTTGAGAGTGATCTTATTGAAGTTCAGCATGTTCCGGGAGAAGAATAGAAAACCGACATTTTGACAAAGTCACTAGGGAGAATCAAATTTAAGGAAATGAGAAATCTTGTAGGTGTTTAAGATTTGGTTGAAGATAAATTTAAGCTTAAAGGGGAGATTGTTGGGATAAGCTTGAAGAAACCTTAAGCAATAAGGAAACCTATTCCTAGATAGTTTATGATCTAAAGAGATAAGGATCATATATTATGTGTGTTCTCTATTAGGAATAGGAAATTCTCTATATAAGCAATGTCAAATGTTGACATTAATATACAAGTGTGAGAGATTGAGTGGTTGAGAGCTTGAGTTTTTGAGTGATTTCTCTTAAGCTAATAAAGTGAGTTATACTTTATATATCATACAATCTTGAGAACTAGAATGGAGCATAGAAAGAAAACGACATGTTCGCATGACATGAGTGGTTATGCAGCTTAGGACCCTCAAATAAACAGTTTATGAGGGTAATAAATACTCGCATAAGTCTTTCATCTTTACGTCTTTGATTTAGGTTAAGAGTGTGTAACGACTTTACAAATCTCATAAGTAATGTTTGTAATAGACTGCTTTTAACTAATGAAAATGATATTTACATCAACAAAATAACCGTACTGCTCTTCCCATTTGGACGAATTTTAATGATGTAAAAAAATTCTTCCTTAACTTTTCAATCCAACATATTTTAAAAATACAAAATAAAATATCGGACAAGTTTGTACAGTATTCAAAATTCTCTTTGAGTTATGTTATATATTGATACAATGCCATTGATTTGGTTTTCCAAATCGGAGAATATCTTCTTGTAAGATAATTAGATATTATGTATTTTTTTTTGCATCATGTGCATAAATAAAATTTTAAATTTAAATTAAATTTTAAACTAACTTTCAATAGATTTAGTAATTTAGAAAATTGACTAACATTATTTTTATATTGGATAATATATTTAACTATAATTTTAAATATTTTAAATATATACAAAATATTGATATTACTATCATCTTTGTTTTGTGTTTTAAATATTTACACAATATTTATTTTAATATAATGATTTAAATTATTACAATATTTTAAAAACTTGTCAAAATATCTAAAATGAATTATCCATGTTATTATAATCTTAATATCATATAACAGCTTTTAACTACAGTATTTTTTTTAAATATGGTAATAAACCTTTAAAAAGTAATATATTCTTTGAAATATAATTTTGTCAAGATATTAACTTTTTCTAGAAATGTAAATCACATATAATTTTGCAGAAAAAAATATTTTCAAAATTCAAAACATTATAAATGCTAAAATATAGAGTACATTTACAGTATATAAAATAATTTAATTATAAGATATAAATTTAAGAATGAAACATTGTGTTTTTTTTAATAATTTTACCATATTTAGAAAAAAATCATTATAAAAATTAAAATATATAAAATACTAAAAATACTAAATAAATTTAGTTATTTTTATTAACTTATTTAAAATGTAAGTTTAATATTAATTCCATCTCAAATTTAAATTATTTTATTTATATTTTAGTAATGGTAGTAATTATATATTCTATCTCTTACTTATGGTAATAACTATATATTTAATATTTTATATTTTATATTTAAATTTCTTTGATTGAGTTTTGTATAATAAACATGTTAAGCATGTTATAATTATGTATTTATGTCATCATTTAAGTAAACTATCCTATTTTTTTGTTAAAATATTTGTGGTGATGATATGTAAACAAATCAGTCGGTAAATAATGTCTACGAGATTAAGAAATTTGGCTGGTTTGGCGGATTTGTTTTTTTGCGGTTGGAAAATTAGATGCGAAAACTATAAAGTAAGTAGAAAAGGGTAGTGATCGTTTTAAAAGAAAAAAAGGTAGCGAATGTTGTTACTTAGAGCATTATTATCGCAGGTTCTTATTAGGTGTTTTAAGGTAAATAGTAATTAAAAGAAAAAGAAAAATAGATATTAAGATAAGGAACGGATCTTAATTAGGGGAAAAAAGAAACGTTTCTTGTTGACACGTGTTGACAGGAGAAGAAAAAGCTTTGAAAGGAAAAGAAAAGTTGAAGGGACGAAGAAACTTGGTGGTCTCCTGGACGAAAAATCTCCTCGACGAAGAATCTCGGCAGTGGCTCTCTTCGACGAGGATCCGATCTTCCACCTAAGGTTTGCTCTCTTCTCTCATTGCTTGCTTACCAATTCCAAATAAAACTTGTTCTAAGGTTACGTAACCACTTGGTTTGATCTGCTTTGCTCTCTGATGGAGAAATAAACCTACGATTATATGAATTACAGTCCTTGTTCGTTATTATATGAATGTGCAGACATATGTGTGTGTTCCTTGTCTGATTGTCAAACACTGTTTTGTTTTTTCTTTGGTTTACTAGAAGCAAGCTGTGAAGAAAGATTTGTTTCAGTTGTTTACAGAGAAAGTTAGAGACAACAAGGGGTTGGAATCAAGATGGGCTGTTATGGAGGAAGCACGAGTTGAGTACTTCAGAGGGAAAGATTTTGTGAGCTTCATGAAGAACCACCCCGAGTGTAAAGAGAATCTTGAAGCCTTCCAATCACCATCAACCCCTTCGTTCTTGTTCGTACCTATTTGTCTCTTGCTATCTGTTTGTTTCCTGTGTACCCACACTGTTGCAAACTCATTGTTCTCTACTCTTGTGCTGGCATTCTTTTGATGATCTTCTCCTTGCTTTTTGGTAAACTCTGTTATGGAGTTTATCTTTAAGTTGATGTTTCTCTTCTGATGATATGAGTTCACTCGTATGTAATGCCAGCTTTTAATACAAACTGCTTATGGTTTTGTGGCTAAACTTGTTTTCTGCTTTGATTTTCAGGTTGGACAAATATGCCATATCAACATACGCTGAGAGCTTTGAGTTTGAACCCAAGACCCTTGCTGATACAAGTAAGTTATATCTTTCTATCATAGACCCTAAAGTTTGTTTTAAGTTTGTGTTTCTTTCTATCATGTTTCAATTCAAAGTCCATAAACTCTTGTATTCTTGTGTTCATAGACTTGTATTAAAGTTTCTATATAACTTCACAACACTCTTGTTCTCTCTTTAACATAGCTTCAAAGTCAATATAAAGTTTAATAGTTTTTTTTAAGAACCCCTAGATAAGAGACTACCATTGGAGCACAAAATCAAGGTGTTTCTTAACTAAAGTTCTTAATTACATTTAATTACTAAAATAATCACTAAGAGACCCAAATGGAGTTTGTGGGTTAATGATGCTCTTATGAGTCTATTTGACTTTTCCGTGTATCTACAATATGTATATATTGACTTTTTCATTTGCAAGTTGTAAGCAGTGACGCATCGTTTTGCTCCCTCCCTCAATCTATCTATCTCTCCCTCCCTCCTAATAATCCCCTGCGACTCAAAACAAATCTCAGAGACAGAGAGAGAGAGAGAAAAATCACAATCCAAGATTCCGTTTACCTTTCCGTGATTTCCTCCAAATCTCCGGCAAAAAAAAGGTCTTCTTTCCCTCGTCGCTTTCACTACGGAGGCTTCGTTCTCTCCTCTTCCTCTTCGTTAAAGCGGGAGAGAAGTCGTTATTAGCACTTTCGATTTCGTGCTTCTTACGTGATTATTTCTTCTCTTATTACTGCTCTTCATATCAGTTTTAGAAATCATTTTAAGCTTCTGATTTATTTATTTATTTATTTTTGAAGAATTTCTTTCAGAGAATCTATGGCTTACGATATAAAAAGGCTTAAAGCTTTAACTTATTGGTGCTTGTCTCTGTTTTCCCTTTTTCACGATGGTTCGGGGGATAATAAAAAGTTTGCCTCCACTAATAAATTGCTAAAAGAGCTTTTCCACCTTTTTTATTTATTTCACCTACGAATATTTAATCTTTTTCGTTTTTTCTTCGTCATCGAGTACATAATCAAAGCATATTTCTTTTTCAGTGTAACTAAAAGTTCCATTTTCTCACTTGTCAAAATCACTATGTTTTATTTTTATTTTGCAGAGTTAGAGGATTGTTTGTTGTATCTTGTCATGTGTAGTATCTGAGTGGATACAACTTTGGAAGCAGAGATGAGTTTTCAGCCTTTGGATTGGTACTGCAAGCCGGTGCCTAATGGTGTGTGGTCAAAGATGGTGGATTATGCCTTTGGTGCATACACGCCTTGTGCTATTGACTCCTTTGTGCTTGGCATCTCTCATTTCGTTTTGTTGATTCTGTGCCTTTACCGTATTTGGCTCACCGTAAAGGATCACAAAGTGGATAAGTTCTGCCTGAGGTCTAAATGGTATAACTATTTTCTGGCTCTCTTGGCTGCTTATAGTACTGCCGAGCCTTTGTTTAGATTGGTCATGAGGATTTCACTCTTGGATTTGGACGCAGCTGGGTTTCCTCCTTATGAGGTGTGTGTCAACATCACCTTCTTTTTTTTTTTTCCTTTGTTGTCGTTGTGTATGTTTTGCCTGAAAGATGCTGTCTTTTGGTGCTTTCTTTGGCAGGCGTTCATGTTGGGTCTTGAGGCTTTTGCTTGGGGTTCTGCTTTGGTCATGACTGTTGTTGAAACTAAAACATATATCCGTGAACTTCGTTGGTATGTCAGATTTGCTGTTGTTTATGCCCTTGTGGGAGACATGGTGTTGTTAAATCTTGTTCTCTCTGTCAAGGAGTACTATGGCAGGTTGGTAAATCTGGAATCTATATAATGGTTTATTCAAGTTTTGTACCCTTGTCTGGCGGGATAAACTTATATGAGTCATGTTTTTTTTCTTTTTGCAGTTTCAAACTGTATCTTTACATAAGCGAGGTGGCAGTTCAGGTTTGCACATTAACACTCCTTTTTGCATTCTCCAAACTTCTTTTTACAATTGTATTTTGATAATGACGTAGAGGGTGGCTTTTGGATTCAGGTTGCATTTGGGACTCTCTTGTTTGTATATTTCCCTAATTTGGATCCCTATGCTGGTTATACACCACTGCGGGCTGAAACCTCAGAGGAATACGAGTATGAAGAGCTTCCTGGAGGAGAACAAATATGTCCTGAGAGGCATGCAAATTTATTTGACAGTAGGTCACTCTACCTACTCCTTATTTCAGTCCTGTGGATTTGGTTATGTATATTCTTCTCTCTTTTATTATGAGAATCACTGATCTTTCCTCTGTATCTACCACCTTCCTGAGTTGGTCTTTTTTTTATAAAAATCTTTACATTTCCTCGAATCTCTGATTTTTCCTTTTGTATTGTGAATGGTTAACAACCGGTAAACTGTTTCCGCATTTAACACAATGAGTTGTCTACAATCTCTTCAGTTTCTTTTTGACCTTAAGTTTTCACTAGAAATCAAAAACTTAGGGAAACTGGATTGTGACTGTGAGAGCAAGCTGCAACATTTTTGTATAGTAGATTAACATTTCCTGACCTTTGGCTTTTAAGTATCTGCTTACCAAAATCATTTTCCCCACAGGAATCTTCTTCTCATGGTTGAATCCATTGATGACTCTGGGATCAAAACGACCTCTCACGGAGAAGGATGTGTGGCATCTGGACACTTGGGATCGTACTGAAACTCTCATGAGGAGGTATTTTTGTTTAATAAATAGTATAACTGTCCTCAAACTGTGTACGACTAGCGTGTTTGTGTGATATGTTTTTATCTCTTTTTTTAGCTTCCAGATGTCCTGGGAAAAGGAACTTGAAAAGCCCAAGCCGTGGCTCTTGAGAGCACTTAACAACAGCCTTGGAGGAAGGTAAAGAGAAATTTTCTTTTGTAGTCATGTGTATTCATCTCTTCTGAATATAGATTGATTGTTTGGGGGTTTACATGATGTGTGATTTAAAAAACATCTCGTAATAGCATATGCCTTATAAAATAACTAGAATCTAACAAACCTCTTATGGTTATGAGTTCAAGTATGTTTTGAGATGAAACGCAGATCTGTCCTTAAATATATCTCATCTTTATGGACTGTCTCTAATGAACCTCTTTCTGCATTTTGTAGGTTTTGGTGGGGTGGGTTCTGGAAGGTACGATTTTCTATTTGATAATATTGATGGCTTTCGAGGTCTTATGTTTCCTAATCAACTGTTTTGGCATCTTAATCTAAACTGTATCACAGATTGGGAATGACTGTTCACAATTCGTTGGGCCTCTTCTTTTGAATGAGCTCTTAAAGGTATTTTCCTTTCCCTTTGCGAAATGCACATTGCTTCAATGATTTGTAATTTTTCCATTCCTAAGATTACTGAGGTGGACTCATATTCGACTGGTCAAAATTAGGTTTAAACGTTCTTGGTAGATTCAGATTCCTACCATCCTTAGAATAATTTCTTTTCTGACGGTATCTCACAATGTGGTCTTAAAAATTTATGCAGTCAATGCAACTTAATGAACCAGCCTGGATAGGTTACATCTATGCAGTCTCAATCTTTGTTGGAGTGGTATGCTTCAAATTCCTTTTCTCTGCTTAATTTAATCTCCTGCATGGAATTAAGATGATATATCAATTGCATACTCAATCTTTTTTGGAGCGAGTTGAAAACCAGGACTACTGTTTCCATAGATTCTTAGCGCTTGATGTTGATGCTGACATTTTCAGGTATTGGGGGTTCTGTGTGAAGCTCAGTATTTCCAAAATGTGATGCGTGTTGGTTACCGGCTAAGGTCTGCACTGGTAAGCTAAAGTTTCACTTCAATTTTCTTGTGCTACTTTTGATGCAAAATCTCTGCTGCTTTGTTTTGCTGCAAAATCTGGTAAGGTCTACAGATGATTTTAGAGTGTTTCTTTCTGCTGATGAGTTCCTCCTCCCTTGATAGATTGCTGCTGTTTTCCGAAAGTCGCTGAGGCTAACTAATGAGGGGCGGAAGAAGTTTCAAACAGGAAAAATAACAAACTTAATGACAACTGATGCTGAGTCGCTTCAGGTGTGTATATCTTTGTTACCTTTTCCTTCTTTAGCTTTGTCTGCTTCTCTATATAAACTTGTCTTTTTTACCTCAGAATATGAGTGAAAAATGCAATGTATCAACAAAATCATTTTCCTGCAAGTATTTGACCGATAGGCTGTTCAAGGAACTTATGAATTGCAATTTCATTTTCCACCTCTTTTTTCTTTTGTTAACCAATAAAACCAATAACGTTGCTTGATTAATAGAAGAAAAGGCACCTTTCAACAATGGTCTTTATAGCTGATAGGCTGTTCATTTTTCTAAAGTTTCTCCTGTCTGTGACAGCAAGTTTGCCAATCACTTCATACCATGTGGTCGGCGCCATTTCGCATAATTGTATCACTGGTTCTACTTTATCAACAATTGGGTGTTGCCTCGCTCATAGGCGCATTGTTTCTGGTCCTTATGTTCCCTATACAGGTCGGTTATTTTCTGTAACGCCTCATGCTTTTTCCTCTGTATGTTGTGTTGCTTTTGACTGCTTATTTCTACTGTATCCGACTGTCTCTGCTTCTTTCTCCTCAACTTTAGCTGTCTTTCAGTATGGTGACAATGATTCCTTTTCTTTATTTTTGTTGAAACAGACTGTTATTATAAGCAAAACGCAGAAGTTAACAAAAGAAGGGTTGCAGCGTACTGACAAGAGAATTGGCCTTATGAATGAGGTTTTAGCTGCAATGGATACAGTGAAGTACGATACTTTTATTAGACTGATGTTTCTTTTTTGCATGGTTGGAAGTTTGAGGCAATGCTTAACTTACTAAACCAAAATACTGTAGGTGCTATGCTTGGGAACATAGCTTTCAGTCCAAGGTTCAAACTGTACGTGATGATGAGTTATCTTGGTTCAGGAAAGCACAACTTCTTTCAGCGGTATGGTTTAAGAGAAGTGACTGTTATATGGACTGCTTCTATAGACAGTATGCATGTTGTATCTGACTGTCTTGTTACTCTCCTGACATTATGCATGTATATAAGGACAAATCCATGCTGCTCGTTAAATAAATTTCTTGGCTATTTGAGACTGGTATCCATCAGGATACTTTCTTCTAGTTCATTGAAAATTGTCTCAGTTTTCGTACTAATGTATATACATGCATGATCTTTATATATAGAGTGCATTACTGTATTTAAATTTATTCGTGTCATGTACATATCTGACTCATTCTTGATCTTCCATTTGTTTTGCAGTTCAACATGTTCATACTAAACAGCATTCCTGTTTTCGTGACTGTTGTTTCATTTGGTGTGTTCTCATTGCTTGGAGGAGACCTGACACCTGCAAGAGCGTTTACGGCTCTTTCTCTATTTTCTGTGCTTCGCTTCCCTTTATTCATGCTTCCAAACATTATAACTCAGGTGATTTCTTGCACTATGTCTTCATTTCTAGTGCTGAATGACATGGCATCATTTGTAATGATTGCTTCTAGTTGTTCCTTCTATGTTTCCATCCCTACCTCTTTTTCTAGATCAGTCATTGTCATTACTTGTTTCTAGATGCTGACCCGGCTTGACTTTTGTAGGCTGTAAATGCTAAGGTATCCTTAGCCCGTTTGGAGGAGGTATTATCGACTGAAGAGAGAGTTCTCTTACCAAATCCTCCCATTGAACCTGGACAGCCAGCTATCTCAATAAGGAATGGATACTTCTCCTGGGATTCAAAGGTCTCTTTTGTCTTACCTCTTTACTTTCTTTCATTACATATTGTCATTGAAGGAAAGAAATGAACAACCAATATACATTTGCAGGCGGAAAGGCCAACCTTGTCAAATATCAACTTGGATGTACCTGTTGGCAGCCTAGTTGCAGTAGTTGGCAGTACAGGAGAAGGAAAAACCTCCCTGATATCTGCTATGCTTGGGGAACTTCCTGCAATATCTGATGCCACAGTTATTCTTAGAGGATCAGTCGCTTATGTTCCACAGGTTTCATGGATCTTTAACGCAACGGTAGGTTCCTCTATGCTTCTGTTTATATAGTATGGTTCTCACTGCGAAGTTTTCATATTCTCCTCTTGACAAATTTTAAGCGACTCTGAGCTGATGATTGTAATTCGAATTATGTAGGTACGTGACAATATATTGTTTGGTGCTCCTTTTGACAAAGAAAAATATGAAAGGGTGATTGATGTGACTGCACTGAGACATGACCTTGAGTTACTGCCTGTAAGTTTCTTTAGGGGAAAACGGTTCTTTTGGTAGCATGGAATTCTCTTTTCTAGTTCTCATAAGTTTGTATCCCCTTCTTTCTCTTGATTGATAGGGTGGTGATCTCACGGAGATTGGAGAAAGGGGTGTTAACATAAGTGGGGGACAAAAACAGAGGGTTTCTATGGCTAGGGCCGTCTACTCAAATTCAGATGTGTGCATATTAGATGACCCATTAAGTGCCCTTGATGCGCATGTTGGTCAGCAGGTAAACTAGCCATTGGCTCTTTTGGATAGTAGGATCCTTTCTTTCTTATAATCTTGAAAATCTTGGACTCTATAACGTTTGTTCTTCGTTCTCATGAACATTGTTATCTGGTTGTTGAAACTGGCTGTTGTAGGTTTTTGAAAAATGCATAAAAAGAGAACTTGGGGACAAAACTAGAGTTCTTGTTACAAACCAACTCCATTTCCTATCGCAAGTGGATAAAATTCTACTTGTCCATGAGGGAACAGTAAAAGAGGAAGGAACATATGAAGAATTGTCCCATAGTGGCCCATTTTTCCAGAGGTTGATGGAAAATGCTGGGAAGGTTGAAGAATATTCAGAAGAAAATGGAGAAGCTGAAGCTGATCAAAAAGCTGTAAAACCAGTTGAGAACGGCAACACTAATAATCTGAAGATGGATGGAACCGAGACAAAGAAATCCAAAGAAGGAAACTCTGTTCTCGTTAAGCGTGAAGAACGTGAAACTGGAGTTGTGAGTTGGAAAGTCCTGAAGAGGTAAGTTTCCTCTGTATATATCTTTTCTATCCATAGTGGAAATATCCATAAAATGTCAATTCACTTCTCTGGTTTACTATAAAATGGACATATCTCTTCTATTCATGTTTTCTTGCTAAGCTTCGTATTTGAAGGCCATTGTGATGACTAATGAGGTGTTACCCTGTTCCAGGTACCAGGATGCACTTGGAGGTGGATGGGTTGTGATGATGCTCCTTATATGCTACGTCTTGACTCAAGTATTTCGAGTTTCAAGCAGCACTTGGTTGAGTGAGTGGACGGATGCAGGAACTCCAAAGAGTCATGGACCCTTCTTCTATAATATTATCTATGCGCTTCTTTCGTTTGGACAGGTATGTGTTGCATTTGGTAAACGAATGAATGCATATTTTAAACTCATGATCGCTTTAACAATATATCATTTAACGTTCAAAGGCAGATTAGCTAAGGAAGAATGTACACCATGTTCTTCTGAGCAATACTTTTGTGCTAAGACTTATCTCTCTTTGGTTTCAGGTCTTTGTGACGTTGGTCAATTCATATTGGTTGATTATGGCCAGTCTTTATGCAGCTAAAAAGATGCATGATGCTATGCTTGGTTCCATACTAAGGGCTCCAATGGTTTTCTTTCAAACCAATCCATTAGGACGGATAATCAACCGATTTGCAAAAGATATGGGTGATATTGATAGAACGGTGGCAGTCTTTGTAAACATGTTTATGGGTTCAATCGCACAGCTGCTTTCAACTATTATCTTGATTGGCATTGTCAGCACTCTGTCCCTGTGGGCCATCATGCCCCTCTTGGTCGTGTTTTATGGAGCTTATCTCTACTACCAGGTAACATAACTTTTAAACGCAATGCTTTTAAACTGGGAACAAAACGAATAGTGATTAGTGTTGTGTCCTAAACCATTATTTCCTTACTGTAGAACACATCTCGTGAAGTTAAACGTATGGACTCCGTTTCAAGATCCCCCGTTTATGCTCAGTTTGGAGAGGCATTGAATGGACTTTCAAGCATCCGTGCTTATAAAGCATACGACAGGATGGCTGAAATAAACGGAAGATCAATGGATAATAACATCAGGTTCACGCTTGTAAACATGGGTGCCAACCGGTGGCTGGGAATCCGTTTGGAAGTTCTGGGAGGTCTCATGGTTTGGTTGACTGCGTCATTAGCCGTCATGCAGAATGGAAAAGCAGAGAACCAACAAGCATTTGCATCTACAATGGGTTTGCTTCTCAGTTACGCTTTAAGTATTACCAGCTCTTTAACAGCTGTACTGAGACTCGCTAGTCTAGCTGAGAATAGCTTAAACTCTGTTGAGCGTGTTGGAAACTATATAGAGACACCATCAGAGGCTCCACTGGTCATTGAAAGCAACCGTCCACCTCCTGGATGGCCATCATCTGGATCCATCAAGTTCCAAGATGTTGTTCTTCGTTACCGCCCTGAGTTACCTCCTGTGCTTCATGAGGTTTCCTTCTTCATTTCTCCAATGGATAAGGTGGGGATTGTTGGAAGGACAGGTGCTGGGAAATCAAGCCTCTTGAATGCTTTGTTCAGAATCGTGGAGCTGGAAAAGGGAAGGATCTTGATCGATGAATGTGACATTGGCAAGTTTGGACTGATGGACCTACGTAAAGTTCTTGGAATCATACCTCAAGCGCCAGTGCTTTTCTCAGGTACATCTCACACAGCTTCTGTTACTTGTTTTTACTTGTCTTACAATTCAATAACTGTTTTGTTATGTTTATGTAGGTACTGTGAGATTCAATCTTGATCCATTTAGTGAACACAACGACGCTGATCTTTGGGAATCTCTTGAGAGAGCACACTTGAAAGATACTATCCGCAGAAATCCTCTTGGTCTTGATGCTGAGGTACTTAGTTTATAACATTCTCCGCGCTTGGAACTCTCTTCTTTTCATTAGAGTAACTCTAGTCTCTTTGGTGTTAGGTTACTGAGGCAGGAGAGAACTTCAGTGTTGGACAGAGACAGTTGCTGAGTCTTGCACGTGCATTGTTGCGAAGATCTAAGATACTTGTCCTTGATGAAGCAACTGCTGCTGTTGATGTTAGAACTGATGTTCTCATCCAAAAGACCATCCGTGAAGAATTCAAGTCATGTACTATGCTAATCATCGCTCATCGTCTCAATACCATCATCGACTGTGACAAAGTTCTCGTCCTTGATTCTGGAAAAGTACGCAAAACTCTCCAACTTCAAACACTATATTTGCTTTTATGTCTTCAGCTTACATATTTGATATTTTCCAATGCCTCAGGTTCAGGAGTTTAGTACACCGGAGAATCTTCTTTCAAACGGAGAAAGTTCTTTCTCGAAGATGGTTCAGAGTACAGGACCTGCAAATGCTGAGTACTTACGTGGTATAGTGCTTGAAAACAAACGTATCAGAGAGGCTAATGGTGATGATTCATCACAACCTTTAGAAGGTCAGAGGAAATGGCAAGCTTCTTCTCGTTGGGCTGCAGCTGCTCAGTTTGCTTTGGCTGTGAGCCTCACTTCATCTCACAACGACCTTCAAAGCCTCGAGATCCAAGATGATAACAGCATTTTGAAGAGAACCAAAGACGCTGTTGTCACTCTACGCAGTGTTCTAGAAGGGAAACATGATAAAGAAATCGACGAGTCTCTTACCCAAAATGATATCTCTAGAGAGCGTTGGTGGCCATCTCTTTACAAAATGGTCGAAGGTAAACGTTGTTGTTAAGATCTTTCTCTCTGCTACTTGATAGAGAACTTTTTGAAGTTTTCTTGATTCTAAGAATTTGAGTGTTACACACTTTCAGGGCTTGCTGTAATGAGCAGATTGGCGAAGAACCGAATGCAACACTCGGATTACAGTTTAGAGGGGAGATCGTTTGAGTGGGACAACGTGGAGATGTAGACGAAGAAAGGCTTATATTGATTGACCCAAAGAGGTGTCAACTTTGTTTTTGTGTTTCTTGTAATACACGGAACAAATTGTCCATTCATTGTACTGTGATTATAAACTACGCTTCTTTTGCCAAGGGGAGAGTGTTTGGGTACTGGGACAGTGATATCTACGACTGAAATCAGTATTAATTTAGGTTCCTATTTGAATTTTGAGTGAATTTTACCATGGATGTTTTTAAAGATATGTTGTGACTAAATATAAAGATATGTTACTTTAATTCTACACCTAATAAAACCTAATTAGCCAACTAGAGAAAACATATCGGAGGTTGAGGCGGATAGGAGGGCACATAAACGAGAATTTTAATTGATTACTGGCACTAGGATGTGTTCACTACTTGCTGTTTCTCATGATGTATTCTATTTTTGGATTTACAGCTTGAGAAGATGAGAGTTGCGAAAGTTCAACTTTTAGAAATGTATACCTGCATTGACTCTTATCTTGCTTTTCGTTACTTAGCTTAGTGGTGATTGTTTTTAATTTTTGTTTGATAATTGCATCTGGTTTCTATGCGTCAATATGAGAGCTTGGTCCTGATGCATTGTTGGAGCCTATGACAGTTAATGAATTTGCCAAAAGCTTAGCTAAGAAGAAAATAACCATAAAAATTCTCCTACTTGATCAGGTTCAAAGCTTACGGGTCAAGTCTCTCCTACTTCATCTGATAGTCTCAGTTATTAGCTAGATTGGACTAGGATCTCGCATAAATCTACTTGAGGTAGGTAGGCGCGTAATAATTAGATAATTTGCTTTTCCACCATTCATTGACTTCGTGTTGCTGAGTTGTTTTCTATACTGATGTTGGTCTACCATGTGTCTGCTATGTACAATAGGGTCTGTTTATGTCATAAGCAAGCAAATTCCTTCTAAGGATGTTCTCAAGTATCACGTGGAGATGTCTCGAGGTGTTCAACATCCAATTCATGGCTTTTTTTAGTTATCTTGCACAAGTGAGGAAGGATAAATTACCTGAAATTGACTCAAGATACGAGGGGTGGTCGTAACTATGCTTTTCCACGTGAAAGAAGATGATCTTGAAAGGATTAAAAAACTTTTTCTCTAAATAACATAACTTCGGTTATGAATAATTATTCATACGGGATCCATATTATAAAATGACATAAGACCCAGAGAACTCAATAATAATAGCTGATTCACCCATTTAACATTACAAATGTTATTTATATTTATTAATATAAACCAAAAAAATAAATTTAACCCGCGTTATCCATCCAAATGGGATTACATGCACATCCTTAATTGGTAAAGATAATGTTCTTGTACAAGGTGTATGATTAGAGTATTATACGATTCATATATAAAATTATGATATCAAATTATATATACAAAAATATAAATGAATAGAATATTATATGATTCATATATAAAATTATCATATCAAATTATATATGTATATAAATGATTAGATTTAATGTATTTATTTTAAAAAATATATATGGGCAATTCTTATAAACAATTTTTTAATTTTTATATATTCAAAATTCTAATACTCAACTAAAAATATGAGAGCATTGAACAAATTTTATTTATTTTTACAATTTCTAAATAATCATCTTAATATTTATCTAATATATATAAATAACTAGTGTTTTTTTTGGCGTGTAGCCCCGGATTTTTAAAATATTTTAGATATTAATATGTATTTTAGTAGATTTATCAAATTTTAATGTCATTAAAATTATTTATCAAAATTAAATAAATATTATTTTATGGTTATTTTCTACATCGTTGATAATGATATTAAGAGAAATGAAATAGTAAGTAAACTATAAAAATATGCATGCAAATCGTGTTAATTTATACATAAAAATATTTTGTAACTTTAGGTTTTAGTTTTGAGAAACTCCCTTAGATAACCCCTTTTAGTTTGTTTCTCACAAAAATAGTTTTTAGAGAAGACAATGACCAAAATATTTTTTTTTGAAGCTAAAAAATGCATTTATATGTATTTATAGCCATAGGGTTAACTAATTTGGACTTTAGGGTTTAGAGTTAAGGGGTGGGTTTGGGGTTAGGGTTTCAAATTTCAAAAAAAAAAAAAAATCAAAAAAAAAAAATCTATTTTGGTCATTTTATTTTTTGAGGGTTATTTTTGTGACAAAAACTTAAAAAGGGTTATTTAAGAGAATTGCCCTTTAGCTTTTGTTGTTTTGCTAAGACTTTGTAATTATTGCTCTTATATTTTGGAAATGGTCAATCAAAACATAAATATTTTTCAAATCACCAATATTCTAAGATTGTGTATTATACTCTATTGTAGATTTTTTGAAAGGATGTATTAAAAGCATCTACATCCCTATTCTATAATTTATTTTAAAATGAAGTGATAAATGGAGTATAAATAAAAAATAAAAAAATATTTCAAAAATAGAATAATTTTTTAGTTTTTGTTCATACTTCATTATTAGAATAAGATATAATTTGGTATAATTACACATAAATTTAGGTCTGTTACTTGATAAAAAAATGTTTGAAGTTTCTTGATTGTTGTTGAGACTATGATATCCACAATTCAAATTATTATTATTATTATTTTTTAAACTCAAATGCATTGATTGATTAAAAGAATTTTACGTAGCAGAATACAAGGTCGACAGAGCCCTCTTGGCAAGAAAGTCAGCTAAGGTGTTGTCTGGTCGTGGGATATGCAAAAAGAAAAAAAAACAGAGAGATAATAAGTTAAATTGTGGATGTCCTGAAGAATTCCAAAAACTCCTTTGATAGAGTCTCCCCCGTTGATGGCTCGGATGCTAATCTGAGTGTCCGACTTGAAAGCAAGTTTGTTGAACCGATGTGATTGAGCTTGAAATAGCGCTTCCCTAATTGCTAGCTCTTCGGCGACTAGTGGAGAGGTAACTCATTCCTATGTTTTGCTTCCTTGGTGTAGTACCTGTCTGTTGCTGTCTGTGAAGATCCAGGCAAGTCATGCCATCTTAGTTTCCTCTCTCCAAGCAGCATCAGTGTTGACCTTTACATTTTCTGGGTTAGGACGGTGTCTTTGAGTTTGTAGTCGCGGGACTGCAGTATGTTGATTGCTTCCTATATGAGCTTCTTTCCATTCCTGAGCATCTGCTATGGCTTTGGTCAGTATCTCAATTTTGCTGAAGTGTCTATTCTCTAAGATTCTTTTATTCTTTTCTATCCAAATTGGCCAAACAATCCATGGGAACATGAGACATCTTTCACCCTGGTTGGTGGTAAGTTTGAAGTTTTCCTGGATGTTTGGAGTGCCACCATTAAGTCAGTTGTGTTTGCAAGGGAGGTGCCATGGAGAATAGGGGCTAGAGCCCATACCACCATCGTAAAATTGCATGGTTTAATATTTCTTTCAACCCACAGAAGATGCAGTTCGAGGCAGCCGTTAGGCCTCTCGTTTCTAGATTATCTCCCAAATGTAGAGACCCTCTCACAATATTCCAAATAAATACTCAATTTTTTAGTGGAAGTGGTAGGAGCCAGATCTCCTTCATCCAGTCACAGGGTTGTCGAGCAGTGTTGGTGGTCTCGCTAGGTTCTAGGCTCTTTAGAGCAGTGTAGTAATCCATCTTGGTGGAGTACTCCCCATTCGTCATGAGAAGCCAATTATGGGTGTCGAAAGCTCCCGTTGTTACTAATTCTAATACGGAAGATATCACTTGCTTCAGTCGGGAGTAGGTTTCTGATCAGTTCCCTGTTCCATTCTACCTTGTAGGCACACATTAAGTCAGCGACTTTGAGGTTCTTTGAACCAAATTTTGGTGGACCCATTGGTTGCAGAAACTTCTCAGTTTAGCACCAAGTATCGTACCATATGCTAGTGTTTTTTTCCATTCTCTATGGTCTTCGTAGTATTTCCAGCAAGCAGATTCTTATCACATAAGATGCTTCTCCAACCATGGAAACAAGAGTTTGATGCTTTGACCTGCAAGAAAGTCTCATACTTGCAGTATTTTCCTAGCAAAACTCTCGAGAGAAGACAGTCCGATTTTTTTAAAATACGCCAGCCTTGCTTGGCTAGAAATGCGTCACTGAAGGATTTGATTTAACGAAATCCTAACTCTCCCTCATTCTTTGGCTTAGCTAGCTTTGGCCAAAAGATCCAACATATTTTTTTCTTCTCTAGATTTGCATCCCACCAAAAGCGAGTCAATGTTGATTGGATCCGTTTGGTTAGACTCTTTGGCAGTTTAAAACAGATCATGGAGTGTGAGGGTGTCGCTGATAACACTGACTTAAGCATCACCATTTTTCCTCCAGCTAATAGCTACCGTGTGCTCCAACTTGCTTCCTTTTGCCTTATGTGATCGACTATTGATGTAAAATTGTTTCTCTTCCGTCGTCCAAAGTGTTCCGGCAAGCCGAAATACCTCCCTACACCTCCTTCTTTTGTGATCATGAGTTTGTTTTTTACTCTGTTCCTGATTTTCAGAGGAGTTTTGTTGGAGAAGGTAATTACAGATTTGTTGGTATTGATCACTTGATCTGATGCTGCTTCATAATTTGGAATCACCTCCTTGAGTGCCTCAACGCTTCTTTCATTTGTTTTTGCGAAGAACATAATATCGTCTGCAAATAGCATATGATTAATCTTAGGGCTGGTTCGAGAAACTTGAATCCATGAAAGCATTCCACGTCGCTGTACTACTGCACATAGCCCCGATAAGACCTTGCTGCAGAGAATGAACATATACACAGAGAGTGGGTCATCCTGCTGAATCCCTTGTGTCGTAGTTATCATTCCTTGCGCTTCTCCGTTCAACAATACTGAGAATTTGACTGTTGTTAGGCAACTCATAATCCACCTGCAAAAGATGTCGTGGAACCCAAATTTCCTCAAAACATCTTCAATGAAATTCTATTCAAGCCTATCATACGCTTTGCTCATGTCTGTTTTCGCCTCCATGGCACAGTGTTTCGTTTCTCCCGAACTTCTGAGGAAGTGAAGGGTTTCATGGGTTATCATGATGTTTTCTGTGTTCGCTTCTACCAGGAATAAACGATGACTGATTCTCGGAGATGATCGAATCCAGAACCGGTTGCAGGTGGCTCGTTAGAATCTTGGAGATAATTTTATAGTAAACGTTACATAGAGGGATGAGTCTATAGTCCGCTACTATTTCATTTGCTTCATCACTTGAAATGGCATGTTCTAGTTTGATCTTCCCTTCCTTGATTTTGACTTGACTGTTTTCATGGTGAGCCTTATTCCATTTCGAAATAGCTTGCCTACAGGCTGTTGTTTTTCTTGATGATCGATAGTGCTGGTTCCAGACTTCTCCGATAATATATTTGACCTCTTCGTTCTTGCATAATTTCTGATCATATCTGAACATGCCTCTTTTCTTCTTTGAATCTGGCCCAAAGTAAGAAATTAACGGACAATGATATGTTCCTTCAAAGGCTAGATAAGTGCATTTACCAGTGGGGACAATGATATTGCTCGATCGAGTCGGCAGTGAACCGTATGAGAGTATCGGGTGTTCATCCACAATAAAAGTTCCCAAAATGTTGTAGATTGAAGAGATAGCATTGTAACATGAATGTTCTGAAATCTAGAAAGGATCCTTCCGATCGTACAATGCCTCCTTTCTTTTCACTATTGTCTAAGATCTCGTTGAAGTCATCGGTGAGAAACCACAGTTGAATTCTAGATAATCCTAAGTTTGTAAAGCGTTGAAGGACTTGTTTTCTTTGTTGTAGCTTGGGGACACCATAAATAAATGTTGCAAAAAACTTTTTTTTTCTTATAGGAAACTTTAACATCGATGTAATTATCGCAAGTAGATAGTACATTCAGGTTTACAAATGAGTTTCAAAATAAATAAATAAAAAGACTCCTCCCCTCAGGAGCGGAGGTAGGCTGTGTCTAATGGGGTCACATGACCCCAATTCATTTGTAAATTTTTTTTATTTGGCTGAATTTTTAGTTAATATCTAGTAAATTGATTATATTTTGTCATAATGCCCCCATTAATTTTGGTGATTTAATTGTTTTTATCCCATTATAAAATTATCTTGACTCCGCCACTGCCTCCCCTCCCTGCCCCTAGTGCGATTACTTACACATCAGTTTCTATGTTGATTATTCCATGTTAGTGCGATTACTTACACATAAATCCAAACCCCAAATTAACTTCAGAAAAGTTATGACGACGAAACTTGTTGGTTCTTTCCCTTTTTTCCAACAACAATTCCATTTCATACGCATTAATAGTGTTTGCATTATGAACAACTGTGATAATAGTAAAATAAACAATGTTTTTACATCTTTGAATTGTGTTTTTCATTTTTTTTTTTTTTTTTTTTTGCTAAATTTTTCATTTTCTTATAGATGGAAATGGTGGCGGTAGATCTAGAACGAAGTTTAATGAGGCAAACTTTAGTTATTCTATTAATCAAAACATATGAATAAAATCATATATGTTTAATGCTATAGAAACTAAAATTTAAATTAAAACTATTAGTTCTTTAGACAATAGTTAGTTTAACTCCTTAAAAAAAAACTCAATAAACAAGAGAAAAAAATGAACGAATCCAAAAACATATAAATAATATATTTGAAGAAAGATAAAAAGATAGTTGATAGATTATAAGAAACTAGTTTTTGTTCCTCGTTTAAAAGCACGGGAGTATTTTTACAAATTTATTTTAATAAAACACGTATTTTAATTTTTTTTTTTTTTGCAAATCGGTTTAGTTTTTCTTTTGTTAATAACTAAAATTTGTTAACAACTTGATTTAAAAATAAAAATATATATAGTTTACTAAATTTTAATGGTAAAATATATTTTAAATCAACTTTATATATTTTTTAAAACAAGTTTAATTTTGTGAATTATTATCTAATTTGTATTATTTTCATTTATAGTAAACATGGAAACTATATTGAAATATTATTTAATTTTAGTTTTTAAAATTTTAATTCTTTCTATAATTTTTCGTGAGATGAATGTTATTATTTGGTTAATATTAGCTTATACTTACAAAATATATATATAATAAAAATGTTTTTTTAATTAAAATGATACAATTTTGATTTCTAATTATATTTTACTTTTTTACGAATTAACTTTGTTAATAAAAAATATAGAGTAAAAATAGTTTATAATATTTTGTAGAATAAAAATATATTTTATAATTAATTCAATAAGATATGCAAAAGATAATTTTATTTAAATAAAATTTTTGAATTAATTAACTAAAATTTGAACTAAATATCAGTCCTATGAGTTTTTCATTAAGCGGAACTGAATTATATACGGTTATTGAGTTTACCGACCAAGGGTCTAGATATGATATAAAAATATTGTTTATATCTTAATTCGTCTATATAAACCACATATGTACCCATCAAAGGGTGTTAACTAATTTGTAAAAATATAATGTTTTGCACTATTTAAATGTAGATGCATTATTAATGCTAAATATTTGGTTTCAGTTTGGGTATTTTGGTTTTTTAGTATTTTAGTTCTAAAATTTAGAAAATGTTCTCATATTAACAAAGGTTTTTTGATTCAGTTGACTTATTTTGTTTGTGGTTCAATCCGAGTAATTTAGCTTGTTTGGATAAAAATATCAGAAAATTCGAATATATTTTTTTTTTGAATAATAAAAATATTCATGTGGTTGGTAATTCGGTTTATAAATAGTATTTTTAGGATATTTAGTTATTTAAAATCTAAATATAATTAATATATGTAGGTATATAATTTGTCATTTTAAAAATTTAGGTATCTATTCAGTTATTAGTTCGATCCCGTTCTTTTGGTTCTAAAGATACATGATCTACTCGATTATTTATAAAATTCTGGTTTAATTTTAGTTTTTTCTTTTTTAGTAAAGTTTGGTTTCTCAGTTCCAAATAAATGTGTATAGAGCTATATAATATCTTAAATAGAAATTCATATTAAAAAGTTGTTTAATTCAAAAAGTAAACTAGCAATTTAAAAACGTGGATTTCATATTAAATAAATATTCAAGAGAACGTATATATTGGGCAAGTAGGAAATACAATGGAAAATAGAGAGTGGGGTTATGGAACTTTCCCTTCAAATTCTTTATGCATTCTGTCCGTCTCTCTGACAATTTTCAGTGGGATCATTTACATCATAAAATATTTGCCAACAGATTTGATCATTTTCTAGGAAAGAAAAGAAAGCTCTTTTTTCCAACTGCTTACGTGCTTGACGAATTGAATTCTAACCCAAAAGTCTTTTTTTAAAAAAAATACTAAATTAAATTTTGATCCGTGTTTCAAAAATGTAAATTTATTTTTTTAATTTATTGATACAAACTGATTTATAAATTACTATCATTTTTATTTCATAATATATTTTTTTAATTAGAAATTTTTACTTTAGATTTAAAATTTAATTTTATGATAATTTTTAAAATATTCTTAAGCTCATAATTGCCATATCAATATTATGTACAAAATCACATAGTAAATAATAATAAAATTTTAGTTTTGGGTATATATTGATTTTCAATTATTAAATAATACTATACACAAAAATGATATTTAAATATGTATATGATATATGGGGTATGATATAGAATTTTGGTTTGTACTTAAAATATGCATAATATTTGGATGTTTTATTTTGAATATTGATACATAAATTAAATAAAAATAATATTTTGATGTCATTATGTTTGTTAATTTATATAAGGTTCATAATATACATAAGTTCAATATTTAAACTTAAAATATTTATATTAAATTTAATGTTAGTATATCTTATAAATATATATAGGTTTATTTTTTATTGATCTATTTATTTATATTTTCAGGTCCAAAAAAAAAACTTAAATACTATTAATCAATTTTAGCAATTTCTTACAAAATTAAAGATATTTTGGCAAAATTACGATTTTCATTAATGATATAAATCAAGAATGATCTGTTTTAATAGTACTCTCTCTATTTCATAATAAATGTTATTCTAGCATTTTTTATTTGTTACACAAAAGTGTCATTTTACAATTTCAATACAAATTATATTTACTTTCATCTATAAATTAAGTATAAACTACTTTAATTTTATAAATAATTTTATTTATTTCAAATATTATTTGTCAAATAGATATAATTAATAACAACTTATATTCATAGTATTGATTATTAATATAAGGAGTAGCTGGATAGTTGACAAAACTCCAAACTATAGCTCTTTTACGAACGATCACAGGAGGAACAAACTTTGGGTATACGCTTCTCTCTTCTTCTTCTTCCCTCACCTCTTCTCTGTATAAAACGTTTTAAGCTGCTTTAGTTTTTTAAAAAAATCTCACTAAAAGGTTGATGCTTTGCATTAAAAAGTTTTAGCTTTTTGTGAAATGGGTTTGATGCTTTTCATACGTTGACTCGATGATCAAAAATGTTTTCTTTCCATGTTATTCTTCTGGTTAAGTTTTTGTTGGCTTTCCGCTGATCATGATTGTTGACTTTGTTAGATGTTTTGATATATGGGAATGAAATGAAACTGTTGTAACGTGTGTTGCATCATAGCCTTTTTAAATAGTACTAAGCAAATGCTATTTAATTTTTTTTTTCAGTTTCGAAGATGGGTTTTGAGGCCTTGAATTGGTACTGCAAACCGGTTGCAGAAGGGTTTTGGGAAAAAACAGTGGATGGTGCCTTTGGCGCCTACACACCGTGCGTCATTGACTCATTAGTGATGCTTTTTTCTCAAATTGTGCTTCTTGGTTTGTGTTTGTACCGGATATGGATCATCTTCCGCAATGCCAAAGCTCAGATATACGTTTTGAGGAACAAGTACTATAACTGTGTGCTAGGGATATTGGCTTCTTACTGTGCTGCTGAGCCTCTACTGAGACTGGTCTTGCGGATTTCACTCTTTGGCATGGATGAAGACACTTATCTTCCTCCCTTTGAGGTGATTGAGAATATTAAACTCATATAGTCTTATACCCACCCTTCTTGTCAAAAAATGATGAACGTTCAATATCAGAAATGTGATGATTCTAGTGTTATTCAACTGCAGGTTGCATCTTTAATCGTTGAGGCATTCGCTTGGCTCTCTATGCTTTTGTTGGTTTGGTTAGAAACCAAACGATACGTCAAAGAGTTCAGATGGTACGTGAGATTTGGTGTTGTTTATGTTTTGGTTGCTGATGCTGTGCTGCTGGACCTTGTGTTACCTCTCAACAACTCACTCAATAGGTTTGCTATTGTATTTTCTCATATTAAGGAACTCTACTGGGTTTGGTTCGACGCTTAAGTTTCAAGAATTTGTTTATATATTTACAAATTTAAGCAAGAACATGTTTTGGGGGCATTGGTAGCTCTAAATTTTCATTATAATGTTTCCTCTATTTGCTATTGCAGAACTGCACTATATCTCTGTATCAGTTCAAGATGTTCTCAGGTAGGTAGAACATGGTGCTTACATATAAGCTTGCACTTTATTGTTCTGGGAACTTATATGTATTTTATAAGAAATATATATACAGTGAAAGACATTATAAATAGCTAATTAAGCTTTCAAAGGAGAGGCTGTCCCTAAGGTTGATGTTGAGATACGTTACCAATCAAATGATTAGCCTCACTGATTATGTATTTATTTGTTTTCTGTTTCAGGTTCTTTTTGGAGTTATGCTTCTTGTTTACATTCCGGAACTAGATCCTTACCAGGGTTACCATACTCTAAACAATGAATCGTTAGACAATGTTGAATATGATGTCCTCCCTGAGGGAGAGAACATATGTCCCGAGCGACGTGCCAGCTTCTTTACAGGTTGGTAGCAATAAATTGATAAAAAAGAAATTTGTTGAATGCTCATTCTATTTGGCCTACTGATTATGATTTCTTGTCTTAGGAATATTCTTTGATTGGATCACGCCGCTTATGAAGTTAGGATACAGAAAAACCTTAAACGAGAAGGATGTTTGGCAATTAGATAAATGGGACCAAACAGAAACTCTGATCAAAAGGTACATTAAGTGTTGCTGCTTTGCTTTCTGCCTCCTTCTGTAGGATCTCTTAGAATGTTCTGCTAAGTATAAAGAACATTCTTATCCGTTTAATGAACTATTTGGCAGATTTCAAAGATGCTGGATTGAAGAATCACGGAGAAGCAAACCATGGCTTCTCCGAGCACTGAATAAAAGCCTTGGTGGAAGGTAAAGGCTGATAATCTTTTTACCATAGTTTACTTTTAAGCCACACATTATCAGTAACTTTTGTTTTCTATCTTTGTAGGTTCTGGTTTGGTGGTATTTTTAAGGTAAAGATATTCGTGTTCTGCCTCTCGGTTGGTTAATATAGATACCAGAAAAGCTCTTGAGTTTTTATTTTACTATGAATAAATATAGATCCACAGTAATGTTCAGTTATGTATTTGACAACATTCAAGCAATTTATATAACACATAATGTTTTAGCGTGTTGTAGATTGGACATGATCTTTCTCAATTTGTTGGACCGCTTATACTGAGCCAGTTATTGCGAGTAAGCTTTTGTTTCTGCCTAATCCTTACTAAAACAATATTGCATAGTGAGCACTATATCATGCAATGTTGTAGGCAATGCAAGAAGATGAACCGGCTTGGGTTGGCTATGTCTATGCTTTCTTAATTTTCGTTGGAGTGGTATGTATCACAAAAGTATTTCATTTACATTATCTCAAACTGTCATGTTTGGTTCTCTCACATTGTATTTATTTCTTGTTGAAAACTTCAGACACTAGGTGTGCTTTGTCAATCTCAGTACTTTCAGCATGTTGGACGTGCGGCATTTAGGCTGAGGTCAACTATGGTAAATTTTTGTGAAACTTTCATTATACTCATTTTAGTTATGTTCATTCTCCAACAGATTATGCTAATTTCATTGTAGGTTGCAGCTGTATTCCACAAATCGTTAAGACTAACTCATGAAGCTCGCAAGAATTTTACATCTGGAAAGGTCACAAATATGATAACTGCAGATGCTAGTGCACTTCAGGTATTCTCAGGTTCACTACTTTGCACAACTAATGGAATTATAACTGCTGCTAACATAGTCTTCCAATTTTTTTGCCAGCTAATAGTGGAACAGCTCCATGGCTTATGGTCAGCTCCTTTTCGCATCATTATGTCTATTATTCTTCTATATCAACAACTAGGAGTTGCTTCGCTTTTCGGTTCATTGATTCTGTTTCTCCTGATTCCTCTCCAGGTATGGAACTTCATTATGTGTGTTTTTTACCTATTTTGGAATTGCATATAAACTCATACAAGTCTTTTTACTTTGTTTCTTAATAAACAGACTCTGGTTATAAACAAAATGCGGAAACTAACTAAAGAAGGACTCCAATGGACTGACAAAAGAGTTGGTATCACGAATGAGATCTTGGCATCCATGGATACTGTAAAGTATGATAGATGTTCTTGGTTATTCCTTTTTCAGCTTTTCTGAATGTCACATTCTTAAAGCATGTTGTTCTACAAATTTTTTGGGACTTTGTTAGATGTTATGCATGGGAAAAGAGCTTTGAGTCGCGTATTGAAGGAATTAGAAACGAAGAGCTCTCATGGTTTCGAAAAGCTCAGTTACTATCAGCTGTATGGCTCCTTTTCTTTGATTTTGTAGTTGCTTGTCACTACTCTTACACATAGGGCATGGTTTTTAGGATAAACCCACTTTGCCTAGTTGCAGAAGGAAGATATGTTTTTCATTTTTAATGTTTTTTCTCTTGCAGTTCAATAGTTTTATACTTAACAGCACCCCAGTGGTTGTGACTGTGGTTTCATTTGGGGTTTTTGTTCTGTTGGGAGGAGATTTGACACCAGCAAGGGCATTCTCATCTCTTTCTCTCTTCTCAGTTCTAAGATCTCCTCTCAACATGCTACCAAATCTACTAAGTCAGGTTATTATTACAATCATGCCCCCCTCAATGATTTCATATACCTTTTGTACTCTTCTCAGTTCTAAAATTCTCTTTGCTACTTCTCCTCTTAGGCTGTCAACGCAAATGTTTCACTACAACGCATAGAGGACCTACTTCTCAGTGAAGAGAGAGTTCTAGCACAAAACCCACCTCTTCAACCAGGAGCTCCAGCCGTTTCAATTAAGAATGGATACTTTTCCTGGGATTCAAAGGTGAATCCTCTAAACATTCTCACTTGTTTAGATTATCAAAGAGATGCAACAGTACAGTACATGACTTTCTGAAAGGTACGTGTGGATGTTTTCCAGTCAAAGAAGCCCACATTATCCAATATCAATTTGGAGATACCAGTGGGAAGCTTGGTTGCCATTGTAGGTGGAACCGGAGAAGGTAAGACATCACTAGTCTCGGCAATGTTGGGAGAGTTATCTCATGGTGAAACCTCCAACGTTGTTATTAGAGGCTCTGTAGCTTATGTTCCTCAAGTTTCATGGATCTTCAACGCCACTGTGAGTCACCTTTACTTCCCATCGGCTCTGGAAACAAAGATTTAGCATTCAGTAGCTTATTTTCATGTATGTATTGCAGGTGCGTGAAAACATTAAATTTGGGTCGGATTTTGAACCAGAGAGATATTGGAGGGCTATTGACGTGACTGCGTTACAACATGATCTTGATTTGCTTCCGGTTAAGTGGGATCAAAGGGTTACATAACATGCACTTGGTATGACATTTCTTAGTAACTTTCTGAATTTCGCTTATTCAGGGACGTGATCTTACAGAGATTGGAGAACGAGGGGTGAATATTAGCGGAGGGCAGAAGCAAAGAGTCTCAATGGCTAGGGCAGTCTACTCTAATTCAGATGTTTACATATTCGATGATCCTTTGAGTGCTTTAGATGCTCATGTTGCTCAGCAGGTATTTATTTATTCTTAGTTATGGGTTGATCCTGAGTGTAGTATGACCAAACTATACCTTTGTAACAGGTCTTTGATGGTTGCATGAAGGAAGAGCTGAAGGGCAAAACGAGGATTCTTATCACAAATCAGTTACATCTTCTTCCTTTGATGGATAGAATTATTTTAGTCTCCGAGGGAATGATTAAAGAGGAAGGAACCTTTGAAGAGCTGTCAGGAAATGGTAGTTTGTTCCAGAGATTGATGGAGAATGCTGGGAAAATGGATGCAACCCAAGAGATTAACATAGTTGATGACGAGAAGATCTCGGAAGATCCTACTGTCAATGTTGAAATAAAACTAGGCAGTACCAAGAAAGGGGAACATGGAAGATCCGTGCTTGTCAAGCAAGAAGAACGAGAGTCTGGCATCATTAGTTGGAACGTTCTGATGAGGTACTAGTTAGCTCAGATTTGTTTAACTTTGATAGAAAGAGATGATTGGCTAAGGTACTTTCTACTTTTTCAGGTATAAAAATGCAGTAGGCGGCTTATGGGTAGTTTTGATTCTCTTGGCATGCTATATAACAACTGAAATTCTTCGAGTTTCAAGCTGCACATGGTTAACTTTTTGGACTGACCAAAGCACGTCGAAGAGTTATAGTACCGGTTTCTACATTGTAATGTTTGCTCTTCTCGGATTTGGTCAGGTTTGTGTTTCTGACAAAGACTGATCAGATCTGTAGTACGGTTTCACAATATTTTAAAATTTTATAATAATGGGTCCTTGATGTAGGTTGCTGTGACGTTTACCAACTCCTTTTGGCTTTTAACATCAAGTTTACATGCGGCAAAAACACTCCATGACACAATGCTGAACTCTGTCCTGAGAGCTCCTATGCTCTTCTTCGACACAAACCCAACTGGTCGTGTAATAAACAGGTTCTCTAAAGATATCGGTGATATAGATAGAAATGTCGCCAACCTAATGAATATGTTCATGAGCCAGCTGTGGCAACTCCTCTCGACGTTTGCTCTTATAGGTGTTGTCAGTACCATTTCATTGTGGTCAATAATGCCACTCCTCATACTCTTTTACGCTGCATATCTCTACTATCAGGTAATTTTCTACCTTCATGTCACTGTGAACATACACTATTTTGGAATTAATATCAGTTTTGGGGGTTTGTAGAACACATCCCGTGAAATAAGACGTATGGATTCTGTTGCAAGATCACCTATTTATGCTCAGTTTGGAGAAGCATTGAATGGTTTGTCCAGCATCCGAGCCTATAAAGCCTATGATCGGATGGCAAAGATTAATGGAAAGACCGTGGACAACAACATAAGGTTCACTCTTGCTAATACTACATGTAACCGTTGGCTCACTATAAGATTGGAGACTCTTGGAGGTGTCATGATTTGGTTAACTGCAACTTTCGCGGTTATGAGAAGCAGTAATGCGGAGAACCAAGCTGTTTTTGCATCAATGATGGGTCTTCTTCTTAGCTACACTCTGAATATCACTACTCTTATGAGTGGTGTTCTAAGGCAAGCTAGCAAAGCAGAGAATAGCTTGAACTCTGTTGAGAGAGTTGGTAACTACATTGATCTTCCTTCTGAGGGTTCAGAGATAATAGAGAATGACCGTCCACTTCCTGGCTGGCCTTCAAGTGGGTCTATCAAGTTTGAAGACGTTCACCTGCGTTACAGGACAGGGCTGCCTATTGTGTTACATGGACTGTCCTTTTCTGTCTCTCCTAATGAGAAAGTAGGAGTGGTGGGAAGAACTGGGGCAGGGAAGTCTTCTGTTCTGAATGCATTGTTTAGGATTGTGGAAGTGGAAAAGGGAAGAATCATGATTGATGATTATGATGTGGCTAAGTTTGGACTGACAGATCTGCGCAGAGTCCTAAGTATCATACCACAATCTCCAGTGCTTTTCTCAGGTTTGTGTGTAGTTTAGGACAACATTGAAAGTATTTTCATTTTGCATTCTAAGAGGCATTTTTCTTCTTGTTAGGGACGGTGAGATTCAACATTGACCCATTTGATGAGCACAATGATGCTGACCTCTGGGAGGCTCTACAAAGGGCACATATGAAAGATGTTATCGCTAGGAATACTTTAGGCCTAGATACTGAGGTATTCTTTGTTTTTGATTGTTATGGAGATGATTGATCAAAGTGTCACTAACTTTGAATATGTGAAGGTCTCCGAGGGAGGTGAGAATTTCAGCGTGGGGCAAAGGCAACTGTTGAGTCTAGTGCGTGCGTTGCTAAGAAGATCCAAGATCCTTGTTCTAGATGAAGCAACTGCATCTGTTGATGTCAGAACAGATACTCTGATACAGAGGACCATACGTGAGGAATTCAAGTCTTGCACAATGCTTGTTATCGCTCACAGATTGAATACCATCATCGACTGTGACAAGATCCTTGTGCTTAGTTCTGGTCAGGTAAATTTCAAAATTATTTCTTTTTAGAAACGGAAAAGAGGATTTTGATACAGCTTGGAAACATCCTTGCGTGACTTACATTTTTTAAAAAAATGTGTCGATTTTTCTTAGGCTTTGGAGTATGATAGTCCACAAGAACTGCTATCAAGAGAGACAAGCGCATTCTTTGGGATGGTTCACAGCACTGGACTAGCAAATGCTCAGCACCTTTGCAACTTGGTCTTCAGAGGGAGACAAGAAGGGTAATGGAAGTTGCAATTTTCACTTTGCATGATGATGATGATGGCAAAATGCATCATTTACCATGACCAATACACGTTAGAAAGCAGCGGACATGGAACATTGGAGAAACCTTTGAAGGGGTTTTGTGCATAACAAATAACTGTAATGAAGTATTACCTACCAATTGTTCATATGTAGAAAAAAAGACATTGTAAAACTAATGACCTGCAAAATAATTTGTGTCTTAGATTAATTATCTGAACTGTGAATCTCACTTCATCACTTAACGACCTTTATTTTTCCTCTCACGTGGCAAGTTTATTACATTTATTACTTTTCCTTTTGGGCTCCTCGGTTAGCCAAAATTAAAGTATTGAGTAAAAAAGTGTGATGCCTGCGAAAGCTGAGGCGCGTTGTGAGGTTGTTTCCTATGTAGGCTTAAGGGACTTTCACGCCTTTGCCTAAAAGGCAAGCAAACTATGCAACTAATGATTTTGTTCGGACTTTGTAAATTGTTTCCTTTTCACACCTTTTTGTTTGTACAACGCCGAGGTCAATTTTTTTCTTTTCCATCTGAAGAATTCATTATAAAAGTATGAAACAGTACAAAAGGATCATACAAAACCACACATTTACAACACAAAACTAAACCCCAACCATTCTTCATCTATTGTAAACTTTGTTATCAAACAAATAAGATAGCCATCTTGCTGTCCCCAAGCAACATAAGACTGAAACCTATTTCCAATCTTCACACTTTGAGCAATCAGACTAGCTCCCTTATTGGCAGCAAAGGATTCAAAAATAAATGCTATTCCAAAAAAATTCTTAGGGACCGTTGAGACGAAACTAATATTACATGATGGGATTTCGAACTTGAGGAATTAGGGTTTCGACCCGAACCTCCTGATAATTAAAAAAAAAATCCTTAGGAGAAGTATGATCTCCTTTACTTTAAACTTGAAAGAAAGATAAGCCTTCGCGTATACACAATTAGACACGTTCAAAATAAAATCCGGATTTCACTCATCCATCTAAGATATGATTAAACGTATATATTTTCTATGGTATATCACTATATCCTTTTTTAATATATAAAAGTGATTGTTTTAATACATGTAATACTATGTTAAACGTAGAAATAAATAAAAGTGGTATCTTATAAACTTTATATTGATATTTTAATATAGTTTGATTATTTAGTTCAGTTTTATTTTTTATTTTCAAACTAAATCAATTGCATGAAGTCACATGTGCTTAATATATATAAAGAAGTTCTGATCCCTCGTTTTTTGGATACTACTCTTTATTTTCTTTCTAACTTTTTATATATTTTTTATTTGTTAATATATTGTGTTAGAAATCACCGATCGAGGTTCTCTTATGATATACATTTTTCATTTTTGTTGACAAAGATTAAAAAAAAGTTTGGGTTGACTTGTGTGTGTTGGGGTGAGTGTAGAGCTACAAAAGCAGGAGCTTTTTTAGGACATGGGACACAAAAAAAAAATGAAAAACAACAAAATCAAAAGATAGCACAAAAAGTTCAAGATTTCAAGAATCCTAAGAAATAAGATTAATGAACAAAAAAAGAAGAATAATGAACACACTTCGTGGTTTAGGTCTGGATCATTGAACACTGTTGCGTGAGTATTTTCGTTTTCTTCTTCCTCTGAACCTGTCGTAGTTATTTCTGTACAAACACAACACAAGTTTATATATATATATCCGCGCAAATCAACTCACACGGATTTAAATAGATTTTAAATTAGAGAAATATCCTAGAATAGCATATAAAAGTTTTTAGAGAAATACCCTTAGATAGCCCATTTTAGTTTGTTTGTCACAAAAATAGTTTTTAAGGAAGAAAGTGACCAAAATGTTATTTTTAGAAGCTAAAATATTCATTTATATGCATTTATACCCCTAGGGTTAACTAATTTGAACTTTAGGGTTTAGAGTTAAGGGGTGGGTTTGGGGTTAGGGTTTCAAATTTCAAAAAAAAAATCAAAAAAAATCAAAATTTCAAAAAAAAAAAAAAGTCTATTTTGGTCATTTTATTTTTTGAGTGCTATTTTTGTGACAAAAACTTAAAAGATGCTATTTAAGAGAATTGACCAAGTTTTTATCATAAAAATAGTTTCCAGGAAGAAAATGATCAAAATATTTCATTAAAAAAGTAAATATACACTTATACCTTTAGGGTTAACTATTATAGACTTAGGGTTTAAAGTTAAAAGGATGGAGTTTGGAGATTAAGGTTCTAAATTTTAAAAATAAAAAATAAATATTAAAATTTTCAAAAGTAAAATGAGTTATTTTGATCATTTTCTTTATTTAGAATTGTTTTTGTGACAAAAACTTAAAAATTGACTATTTGAGAAAATTGCTCTATAAATTATTCTAAATTTAAATTGATAAAAAACCATGATGATTGTTTGAAGGATAGAAATCAATTTTATGAAAAGAATCTTGTTAATTTTTGTAAAAAAATGGAACTTGTTATTTGAAAAACGGAGATGTACAAAAAAAGCTAGTTCACTTCTTTTTTTTTAAAAAAAAAACATTACATGTTAATGACCAATATGTAATTGTAATGCTCTACATAGCATAGCATGATATTTTTATACTGATAAAACATTCTTTAAACAATTTTTTTAAAGAAATTTTGTAGGATAACTTTTTAAGTTTATTTTCACAAAAATAGATTTCAAATAGGAAAATGACCAAAATATTTTATTAAAGAGGTAAATATACATTTATATTCTTATAGTTAACTAATTTAGACTTATGATTTAAAGTTAAGATGTGGGATTTTAGGGTGAAGTTTCAAATTTTTAAAAATAAAAAATAAATATTGAAAATTTCAAAACAAAATTAAACTATTTTGATTACTTTTCTTTCTAAAAGTTATTTTGGTGATAAAAATTTAAAATAGCTAGTTGAGAGAATTGTCCAATTTTTTATAATACACCATAATATTTCTTGATACAACATGTTAATGACCAATATAACATCATATTTATAGTAATACCAACTTATGCACCCTTGTTTTTCTAACTAGGACTATATATTCTTTTTTTTGACTTAACTAGGACTATATTATAATATTAGTGACATGTAACTACTAAAACTATATATGATCACGTGTTTATATCATGGCGAAAATGGATGTAATATGTTAGAAAAAGCACCATGTTATATATAGTGGGAAATTACATATTATATGTCCATGCTAAAACATGTTATTTTATGATAGCAATTTATTAAATGTTATATTTAGATGAGATACCTATATCTTTTATTTTCGTGGTATACCGTCAATGATTTGTGAAGCGCAAGAACCGTTAAACTCTTTGCTATAATTTCGACCTTAGACCACCAAATTATCAATAGTTATAGGATCAAAGCCTAAACATAGAACACTAAAAACACTATAAAAACAAACAAATAGTTCCATTTCGATTCAAATCATTCCTAACAAAATATATAATTTTCTTATTAAAAAAAAACAAAAAGATAAAGAATAATGGCAAGAGTTCATCTATTGTTATGCTTCACCCTTCTATTTGCATCTGTAACCCTTTTTGACTTGGCTTCAGCTTTTCTGAAGCTAAAGCCATCTTTGCCTAAGATCGAAGATCCAAAGACGGTGGGTGATGTGGAAGGCTACACTGTTAAAGTAGTGATGGTATTTGTGGGAGACCTCGAGAAAGAATGTCCGAAGACAAGCAAATTCAAAACGTTCTTCGACAAACTCAGAGGATTTGCAAAGTATGTTTGCCCACTAAAAATATTTGGCAAAAAAGATGATGCTGACATGAAGGCCAAAGAAGCAGGCATCCTCAAAACCATCGCCTCTTTTGCTATTGGAAGGGTAAGTGAAAGAGGTTATTATAATCAGTGCCGTTCTCTGACATTTTGAAACTTTTCATACGCTCAAATAAAGTTTTTGCTTTTATTTTTCGTATAAGTTTTTCTTAATATTTTACATACAAATTATCGCATAAAATCATCATGCCCTAAGAATACCATTAACCCTCGTTATTTAGGGGATGCTTAATAAAAAAAAAAAAAATAATAGTGGGTGAGTTCCACAAAAAATTTAAGCACTATTGTTTTTGAGCCTATTTAAACGTTGATGTTTGTCATGTTTACGGACCTCATTGATACGTGACAGCATGTAATTGATTTGTTTATTATTATTTTTTAATCAAAAAAGAAAAATTTAAATATTGGAGTGTGAAGGTTAATCATGCACTAAACGATTGGTCCAAGACTAACTAAATTTTTTTATTTACTTCCTCATGCATACGTATTATAGATAAAGAGGGAAATTCAAGAGGAGAAACAGGAAGCTATCGAGACCTTTAAGTTTATGAAAACCTTGGCTGGTAAAATTGTGGGTGGCCGCAAGAAAGAAGAGAAAGAAACCACAGCACTAACACCTGAGCAGGTGAAAGAAATCAAAGATGGGATCTTGAAGTGGCAGACTGTGATTGTTAAGATCGCAAACACTATGGTAGTTAGCACAAAAACAACAACAACAAACACCCAAGCTGGCTCTGATAGCGAAACCTCAACCACCACTACAGGCTCGAACTCTGAAGCTGAAACTCCATCAAAGAAGGCATCACCTGGTTCAGACTCTGAAGCTGGAACTCCATCAAAGAAGGCATCACCTGGTGCAGACTCTGAAGCTGGAACTCCATCAAAGAAGGCATCACCTGGTTCAGACACTGAAGCTGGAACTCCATCAAAGAAGGCATCACCTGGTTCAGACTCTGAAGCTGGAACTCCATCAAAGAAGGCATCACCTGGTTCAGACACTGAAGCTGGAACTCCATCAAAGAAAGCATCACCTGGTTCAGACTCTGAAGCTGGAACTCCCTCTAAGGATACAAACAAAAAATCTGAAGCTACCACGAACACTGCTTCAAGTGGAACTGAAACTACTAGCCAGACCAAGGAGGTGACAGTGACAGAAGTCGAGACTCAGACTTCTGAACAAGTTATGACATTCCTAATGAACCTAGAGAAGAAGTGTCCACCGAAGGAGGAATACAAACAATTTTTCGAGAAACTAAAGAGTACCATGACAGGTTCCGCAAAGGTTTCTTCTCCAAAGAAAAAAGGAGGCTTGTTCGCTATGATCAAAGGTGCTGTTGGCAAAGTAGGTGATGCCATGCAGTTTATTCGTTCAAGAATTGGAACCAAATCAGCAGAAGTACGTTTCCAAATTTATTATTTTTCATTTAGAATATTAATAACCAAACGTCTATATATATATATATATATTCTTGGTAATATCGACAGGTAAAGAAGTCAATGGAAACTTACCAAACAGAAGTGATAAAGAATATGGAAGAGCTAAATGCAATCTATGCTAAAATTGTAAGCGAAAATCAAAATAAGAAAGGAGGAGCTTTGACATGCACACCAGAACAACAAGCAGAGATTAAGACAACAATCACCAAGTGGGAACAAGTCACAACCCAATTCGTTGAGGTTGCTATTAAGAGTGAAACTTCGACATCTACTTCTACATCATCCTCCACGAGAACAGCCCAGGCAAATTGAACTGAAGCTAAGGTGTAACTTCACCAAGATGGCAAAACTAGTAACCAATAGCTAATTATTTAGAGATTTTATTCTTTTGAATTGCAAATAAAACAAAATATCGGTGTAGGCTAGCAATATATCTATTGACCAACCTATGCAAACGAATAACTATGTATAAGTACATATAGACTGTAAGCATTCTATATGCTAACATCCAAAAGTGATGATTAATGAAAGAAAAATTTTGTGATATTTTTTCTCTATTTTCTAAATGAAATTAGCCATAATATATTTACTTTTAGGACATGATTAACCAAATTCATATGAGTTTCTTAATTATTTTTTGTTTGATTAAAAAAAAAAAGAACTAATCACAGGTCGTCACGTGTCAGTAAGGTCTGCGAACAGTAGAAAAAACCATAAGAATCATTTCTTAATTAACAACTTTTGAAACCGGTTCTTACACTTTTCATAGGATTCTACTTCTACTTAATTACAAAACTTTAAAAAAAAAAGCGTTCTACTTCTATTTTTTTTTTTTTTTTTACTGAATGTCCTACCTTTTCATTAGGAAATCTATGTTTCCAAAAAACATTGATTGCCAAAAATGCTCTAACCACACAATACTACGCGACTGAAGCATCTACCATAATATTATGGTCTCAAATATTAGTTATAATTCTTTAGATTCAACATTACTAATTTACGAGACATGGTTTATCATGGAGTCAATGCATGGTTAAAATCCCGGACAGAACTTCAAAATTTTAAATGGTGTTAGTTTACTTAAACTCGTCGCAACAGTACAAATATATTAGGAGTTGATGCAAAACTTAAAACAAACGATATCATAACCAGGATCGAAGTCAAACTTCACGTGGCCAAGCTGGTTATGGCCACGTCAGGAGGATTGAACAAGAAAAATCTTCAGACAACTAAGCTTCAACCACATACTTCGTTAGATAGATAATACGTACAAAATCTCATTCCATTCGTCACTAATAATGGAGGAATATTTTGTTAATAAAATGTCTTTCATGATTTTGCCAAGTTCCGCTTATATCTATTTGTCTTTATGTCTATATACAATGTGTTTTTATAGTTATATGTAGAGTGTTGTGTTTAACCAGTGTTTAAAAAGGTAGCATGACAAACCATATAGACTATAGTTTAATTCCTAGTTTTGATCAGCTAGAAAAATCCTCAACTACAGTAATAACGTGTTATCGGATTACATAGAATGTGCAAAACTATTTTAAAATCACTCACACATAGGACACTAGTGACCATGAACTTTTTTTTTTTTTTTTGTAACTATGACCATGAACTTTAATCCAGTGGTAATGTGAGTTTGCGTTTTAACTGTTACAAAAGTTGTCGTTATATTAAAAAAAAGTTGTCGTTATTTATTTAGGCGTATAGACGTGTGATTTTTTATTAAATACTTTCATGGTTTGATAAAAACACATTCAGCTAATAAGCACTAAAAGTATATGAATATAAACGTCATAAATGACTAATAACATTACAAGCAATTTTAGTCAAAAAAAACATTACAAGCAATTAAGAAAAAGTTATTACAAGGAAATACTTATTTGTTGTAAAATAAAATAAATATTATGTTTTTCACAAGGAGAGTGAACAACACATAGGTTATGATTAGTAACTTGTTGAATGACGTTTGAAACGTGATTCCTTAACTATTTTACTAATTATTAAAAATTGTGTAAATGAAAAAAACACAAAAATATAAATTTATGTTTTTGTTGACAATAATATAAAAATAAAATTTATTAAGTGAAAATATAAATTTTAATATATTACCACGGAAAATATTCAAAACAACATTTTCATATTACAGAATTATATACTAATATAATTTTAAAATTTTAAATAAATAGCAATAATTTTTTAATCATAAATAGTTATATTGTAAATAAAATTATATTAAAATTATCTAATAATATTATAAGATATCAATTTATTATTAAAATATATTAAATAATAAGATAAATATCTATAATATAAATTAAAATATTTTAATAAATTTTAGTTATTTTTAATTAGTTTAATCATTAATATTTATTTTTTATAACTAAAATATATATATGTATATATCATATAAAATATTTTGATTTATTTAATATATATTTTGTTATTCCATAAATTTTAAATTTTTGACGGTTTAATTAATTTTTTCACAATTTTAACTATTTTTTGTAATTTTGCTATTAAGCGGTAGTTACCAATAAAAACCATAATAACCTTCCTCGCACGCTAACAAATAATGGGAAAGATTGGACTCTTTTGAGTAGAGATTAAGACATAACTAATGAAACATTTACTAGACAATTTAATAACAAAAACAAAAGCGTTTGCTAAGTTCGAGAATCAACACAATGAGTGTGTTTGAAGACAGACACAAAGGACCCCCCACATGAATACGAGTATTTTTTTTACTTATCTGATTAATCTTGAGATTTTCAAATGTCCATCATCTCTTTCCTTTTATTTCACTATGGATTAAAATATACTACTCTCTAAAATTTAAATCAACCAATACAGAAATAACCAGTTAACTCTATTTTCCATAATTTAACTATTTTTCCTTTTCTTTCTTTATTACAATAAAAATGTAATTATGGTCCCCCATAATATTCTCGTATAAAAGCTACAAGAGAGTTGGTAACTTCTCTGCTTAGCTGTTCTTGTCTAGCTGGGTTTCTGGTTTCTTTCTTTTCTTCTTTTTTTTCCCATTATTTTGTTTGGGGGAAAACGTCTTGAACGAATTTGGTGTTGCAGATAAGTTTATTTAAGATTCTGAGTGGTTTTGGTCAAAGGGATCTCTTTTATTACACATGGGTCTGATTCTTTTAGGGGTTTAGGTTTTAATTGCTGGAAAGTTATTGTCAGCTTACTGAATGAATGTGGAGAAAAGATGAAGATTAAATGTTTGCTGAAATGTCTATGAGTGAAATTGATCTGCTTTGAGTAACTATCGATCTGGCTGTTGAGGGGTGGATCCAAAGTCTCTTTCTTTCTGAGAAATTAGCAGTTTTTTCGGTTTGTTTGGTTGGCTCTACTTAAGGGTTTTGTTAGTTTTGGTGGAGGCTTAGCTATTCGAGGAGGGGAAAGTATGGCTTGCATGAAGCTGGGATCCAAATCTGATGCTTTCCAGAGACAAGGCCAAGCTTGGTATATTCACCCTTTTATCTCTCTGATTCTTGATTTCTCCTTCTAATGGCTCAGCCTTTGACTGAATTTGAGACATCTGGTCTCTGCATTACTGAGTCAAAGCTTATTCTTTTTCCTGACTTTGTCTTCTTCATTTTTTTTTTTGCTCAATTAACTGCAGGTTTTGCACAACTGGACTTCCAAGTGATATTGTTGTTGAAGTTGGAGAGATGTCTTTCCATCTCCACAAGGTAAATTCGATTAGCTTAAACAAAAAGACAACACTCTCTTCTCTGAACACATTGTCAAGTCCCCTTTTATCTGTAATGAATATAGTCTTCTAGAATATTATGCCCTTCTTTGGCACTGAAGAAATCTGTTACATGTGTTTATTTTCCACTTTCCGTCACTGTCATATCAAATCTTGTGTGGGACTCTGTAGTTGAAACTTTTGTTCACCAATGCAACTGTGCTAGCTAGCTTGTATGCTGAACTCTCTTCTTCTGGTTCCTACCAAAACTCATTCGGGTTCTGTAGTTTGGGCAGAGTCCCTTTGTTTGATTCTGACGCGTATTGTAGAAACCAGTCTCTACTAAGCCTCTTCTTCGAGAAAGACTGTTGTATATTTTTTTCTAATAGCTTTTTTGATTCAATGCTATGTGCAGTTTCCTTTGCTCTCTAGAAGTGGAGTCATGGAAAGAAGAATCGCAGAAGCATCCAAAGAAGGGGATGACAAATGTCTCATTCACATATCTGATCTTCCCGGTGGAGACAAAACGTTTGAGCTAGTCGCCAAGTTCTGCTACGGTGTGAAGCTCGAGCTCACCGCTTCCAACGTTGTATACCTCAGATGCGCCGCCGAGCATCTCGAGATGACGGAAGAGTATGGAGAAGGAAACTTAGTTTCTCAAACCGAAACATTTTTCAACCAAGTGGTCCTCAAAAGCTGGAAAGACTCAATAAAAGCGCTTCAAAGCTGCGATGAGGTGCTCGAGCACGCTGATGAGTTAAACATCACCAAGAAATGCATCGAGTCACTAGCCATGAGAGCATCCACAGACCCAAACTTGTTTGGATGGCCAGTCGTGGAGCATGGTGGGCCAATGCAGAGTCCAGGTGGCAGCGTTTTATGGAACGGGATAAGCACAGGGGCTAGACCTAAACACGCTAGCTCAGACTGGTGGTACGAGGATGCCTCGATGCTTAGCTTTCCTCTTTTCAAGAGACTCATCACAGTCATGGACTCCAGAGGCATAAGAGAAGACATCATTGCAGGTTCTTTAACCTATTACACAAGAAAACACTTGCCTGGCTTAAAAAGGCGACGCGGTGGACCTGAATCCAGTGGTCGTTTCAGCACACCTTTGAGCTCGGGGAGTGTACTGTCCGAAGAAGAGCAGAAGCACTTGCTCGAAGAGACCGAGGAGCTTCTCCGCATGCAGAAAGGTTTAGTCCCGACCAAGTTTTTCGCCGACATGCTTAGAATCGCCAAGATATTGAAAGCTAGTCCGAGCTGCATAGCGAATTTGGAGAAGAGGATAGGGATGCAGCTTGACCAGGCGGCGTTGGAGGATCTTGTAATGCCTAGCTTTTCTCATACAATGGAGACTCTATACGAAGTTGACTCTGTGCAGAGGATCTTGGACCATTTTCTAAGCACGGATCAGATTACGCCTGTTGACGTTGGCTCTCCTTGCTCTTCGGTAGACGACAGGAATATAATGGGATCACCACAGTCAATAACACCGATGACAGCGGTTTCAAAGCTGATCGATGGTTATCTTGCTGAAGTTGCACCTGATGTCAATCTCAAGCTTCCAAAGTTCCAAGCGTTAGCTGCTTCTGTTCCTGAGTATGCTAGACTCTTAGATGATGGACTCTATCGCGCAATAGACATTTACTTAAAGGTAAGAAACCATCATCAATCTTGGTGTTTCTTTACCGCAGACATATTAAGTTTTCTTTCCTTTTCTTGATTCACAGCATCATCCATGGTTAGCGGAAACAGAAAGAGAGAATCTTTGCAGGTTGTTAGATTGCCAGAAGCTCTCTTTAGAAGCTTGCACACACGCTGCGCAGAACGAGAGGTTACCTCTAAGAATAATCGTGCAAGTCCTCTTCTTTGAGCAGCTTCAGCTCAGGACCTCTGTAGCTGGATGCTTCTTGGTTTCAGACAACCTCGATGGAGGATCAAGACAGTTAAGAAGCGGCGGATTTGCAGGAGGATCAACCGAAGGAGGAGGATGGGCAACTGCAGTAAGAGAGAATCAAGTCTTGAAAGTTGGAATGGACAGTATGAGAATGCGGGTTTGTGAGTTGGAGAAAGAGTGTTCCAATATGAGACAGGAGATTGAGAAGCTCGGTAAGACGACAAAAGGTGGTGGTGGTGGTGGTGGTGGTTCGGGAAGCGGTGGCAAAACGTGGTTTGGTATAAAGCTGAAGTCGCATCAAATGTGCAGTGCTCAAGAAGGATCTGTGTCAAAGTCAAACAACGAGAATGTGAAGATGGAGAAGCTTAAGGATGTGAAAGAACGTCGTGGGAAGCATAAGAAAGCTTCGAGCATTAGTTCTGAGAGGTGATAATGGTGAAGTTTCCACGGTTGAAATGTCAAGCTTACCGTCTTTGAGATTGTTTTAACTTTTTAAGGTCAAGAAAAACAGGTTCCACTGTTGTAATGTGTGCATTGTAGTCAAGTGGTGCCCGCTTTCATGTTTTTCTTTTTTACTGTCTCATTTGTCTGAATCGACGGACGAGCAACTACTTTCTAATGTCATTGTTATTTTTACTTGGAACTCAAATAATTTTTTTTAAAAAAAATCAAGGAGGAGAAGATGAAGAAGAAGATTCAGGTTGAATCTCTGATGGTAAAGATGTTTATAGCGTCTTTTGTTCCACTCTATAATTCAGACGCTGTTTCATCTTTACTTTACATCCATTCAGTTACTCGCTCCTATTTTACATTTCTGGCAAATTCGTCTTGTTTGTGGTTGTTGGTGTTTGTCTTTTTACTTTGAACGTCTCTTTTAAACAACTCTCTAATGTCATGAGTCTCTTTCATTAGTTCGGATGTTTTTTACATAGATTGTGTTCAAATCGTCTTTTCAAGGTTTCTTTCCACCCAGTGGCGGAGGTAGTCAAGGAGGAGGGAGCAGGCAGGATTTGCACCGACCTCAATGAAATATTAGCATTGGTTCTCAAAATATTAGCATAAGTCCCTAAATTATTTTTAAAAAAAATTATAAAAAAATTTACAAAATATTTATATCCTCTAAATTTTTAGTTCCGGTCTTGGAAGGGATCTGTTGACCCCATGACTTATTAAAATTTTGATTACATATTAAGTTTGTTATAGCAAATGAAATCTAACAACAGATGGAAATTACACTGTTAAATTGGATAAACCATATGATCAACAATGCATCCCTGCCCCCACAACGTCTCTCGCTACCATCCTGACATTGCTCAAAGGACATTGCCACTCTGACAACCACTTTACTGTATTTGACTTCAGTGTTAGTTTTTTGGAGCTGCTGCAACCCGTAACAAACTTTTGACTAATAGGTAAAGGTGTTACTCGCGTGGTTTCTCTTTTTTTTTTTTTTTCAAAGCCGATGTGGTGTATTTTGTTAGGCAGAAGTGTCCTGGATGAGTCACTTGGACTTTCTTGTCTTTTGCATGGATAAACTTGAAAGATACTAAAAATGGCTTTATACTTGCGGCCATAGAAAATGAGGATATTCTCCCCATCCTGAATTATTTTAAAATTGCAGATACTAGTGACCCTCACATAGCTACGCTTTTCACATCATTGATCTGCATCGGATGTGTTATCGGAAATCTGCATCTTATTACACCAATTGTGACTATGTTTTATCTTTTATGCTACTCAGGAGTAAACTTGTCTTGTTTCCTGCTCGGTCTACTTGATGCTCCAAGTTGGCGTCCACGGTGGAGATACCATCACTGGAGCCTTTCCTTTGTGGGAGCCTCACTTTGCATAGGTATGTTTTTTCAAATACTTTCTATTTTGTTGTAATATTTGTTTGTAAACCGTTCCTATAAAACAATTTCTAATGGATTCTACTGACTAGCTTATTCACCTGAAGCCTTAAATGTCTTTTATGAGTTGATTTCCTTTTTTCTCTCTACGGTTGTAGTGACCATGTTCTTGATTTCTTGGTCATTCACTGTCGTTGCCATTGCGCTTGAATATCTTATATACAAATATGTTGGGGTAAAAGGAAAGCCAGGGACTGGGGAGGTGGTTTCAAGAGTGCATATTTTCAATTTGCCCTTCATAGTCTCATGTCACTTGGAGGTACGCTGAAACGGGTTATATAATATACGTTTTCTATTTGTTGTCCACCGGATCCTGCATTATCTATTTATTAGATTGTCGAATTATCTTAAGCTTTTCTCATGTATTTTGCTTTTCTCCTGATTGCAGCGGATCAAGTGCATCCCAAGAACTGGTATCCAATTCCCCTAATTTTTTTTGCTAATTGTATGAAAAAAGGTCATGGAATGTCGATCTTTGTCGACATAGTAGACGGTGACTATTATGAATGTGATGAAGAATCTAAAGAAGCCTGCAAACAGCATGTTTAGGACATACATTCTATTGCTTGACGTCGACACCTTTGTGATGAGATTATTTGCATTATCTCTTAAAGATAGGCTATTAACCTTTGTCGTATGTCATAACCTTTCTTGAAGAGTTTTCCTAGGTTCAAGATGCTAGTCTTCATGCTTGGAATGTAATAAACATTGAAAATGAATTGATGGTCTCCATTCTTCAAACGGATGAGAATATTTCATTTACCATTCATCTCCATCTTCGATTCATTTTCCAAAGCCACATTGGTTTTCACCGATTCATCAAGCTCCACAACACATGTTTTTTATTTCCACATGTGGTTGCTTGCACCACTATTAAGGTACCACTTGTGAATCTCATTTGGTTCATCCGTCTTGTAAGCCATCAATAGCATATTTTCTTCTTTGCTCCTTTCTTCAACATAGTTGGACTTCTTTTGAACTCTATTGTTGTTTGGAGTTTTTTATTCAGAAGCATAATGTCCAAACTTTCCGCAACTATAACATTTGATGCTTGATTTATCGTATCTTGGTTTTGGATTTTCTCTTCCACGATCTCTTGATGTATTCTCTCATCTTTGGTTGAAGTTTTCTTCATATGGTCTCCAGCCTCATCCATTTACACCATGTCGTCGTCCTCGGAAATGATCACCACCGTGTCTCTGATGATTTTAGACACTTTCTTCCTTTTGATCAATTCTCATCTTGAGAACTTGCTCCACAATATCTTTTTTCTTCTTCTTTTTTTCTTCATAAGTTTGTAGTGATCCACGAAGTTGCTCCATCGTCATAGTCTCCAAGTCTTTTGTCTCTTGAATCACGGTAACAATGTGCTCAAATTTTGAATCCAGTGATCTAAGAACTTTCTCCATGATTCTCACTTCATCTAACTTCTCACCATTTCTTTTTAGGTTATTAGTAACCATCAAGAATCTTGAGAAGTAATCTGAGACGAGTTCTCCTTCCTTTATTTGTAATGCTTCAAATTCTCCTCTTAGAGTTTGAAGTCGTATCTTCTTAACTTGTTCCTTGTAAGAGGTCTGAAAGTTCTCCCATGCTCCTTTGTACGTCTTTTCTCCAGAAACCTTCTCAAATGTATCTTCATCTAATCCTTGATAGATTAGAGAAAGAGCCTTCTTTTCTCTCTTTCGTGAGTCTCTCAAACCATCCTTTTGAGTTTGAGATAGACCACAATCATTCTCCGGTTCAATGAAGCCTTTCTCTACTCTATATATCTCCCACACATCATGTGCTCCAAAGATAGCCATCATCTTAAGACTCTGATTGTCATAGTTTCTTTTAGTGAGCAATGTAATTTGGAAGGGAACACCACTATTTTCCATCTTCAAAAAGATCTTGTAGCTTTGATACCACTTTGTTGGAATGAAAAACTTTATAAAGATGGAGAGAGTGTTTAAAGTGTTTGAAGAGAAAAAAAAACTTTCTGAAGAAGAAAGCTTTTTATCACTTAAGAAGATTTCTTATTACTTGGATGATTCTTACAAACTAATTGGATGATGCAAAATGAAAGGAGAGTTGAGCCTCAGTTGAGGTATCTATAGCCTCAAAATCTAGAGAATTCTACTAAAATATCTATATAATCTTATCCTAAGTATCTAGATTTTTGTATGAAAATATTTAGATTTTTATCTTAAGAAGGTACTGGAAGATTATTCTAGAATTTGGATTAAGTTTGAGCTAAACATGATTAGGGAATTGTTAGTCCAATAATGTGATACTCCCTCTGTATCACTTTGTATCACTTGAAGTGATGTTTAAGCATTTTTATTTTGTTTCATAATAAGTGATGTTCTCACAAATCTAGAAAAAAATTAATGCTATTTTAAATTTGTGACCAGTCACAAAATACTACATATTTTTCTTATTGGTTGAACTAATATTATTTTATATTACCAAGAGAAATTGCATTAAAATTTGTATTTTCTTAATCTTTGTGTAAAAACCTTAAGCACCTCTTAAAATGATACAGAGAGAGTATAAATAAAGTTTATTTTCAACAGCTGTTACGTTGTCTGAAAACGACGAAGCGGATTTTGGGAAGACTCATGACTTACCAAAAGTTCCCAATGTCATGGGTTTCCAGTAATTTATATTTTGGCACTACCTCTTAGAAAAAAGTCGCAGCCCAAGGAAACATACATTAAGAGTAAGTAAGAGTTTATATAAACTATAATTTTCCGCTTCCTTATAACCTTTTATCTTTCTTGTTTGGGCAAAAGGAGCAGGCACATGAGAAGGTGGTAATACATAGGTGCTTATTTGTGGTAAGTCGAAATATTTTTCTTTTGGCCAACGGAGAAATGTATAAGTTAAATCATGAATTTCTTTACATGAGTGTATCCTGATGCAAAGAAGACATTGCTAGCTCCAAAGCAAATAGTTACGTTGGTGAAAAAGGTTGTTTCGTTGGTGAAAACGGATTCACTTGCCAAAGGAGACATGATGGCCACTCCAAAGCTAAAGTACCTACTGGCGAGCAAAAAAATGTAGATGTTTTTATTGACTTGGAGACCATGGAGTTTGGAAGTGCTAATTGTGTATATCGCTTAAAGAACGAGATCTCGAGTATACTAAAGAATGAGAACAAGAGTATAGTAGAGAAAACTTGAGATAAGGAGATTAATTACTAGATTGGCCAGCTGTATTATTTTGCAGTCAATGGCAAAGATAAAATTTAGGAGAACTGACAAATTTATAAAACAATATGTTGTATAAGTGCATCTTTGACCCATTTAGATATGAACAAGGTAAGAATTATTTAATACTACTGTTCAGTTCGCGCTTCGCACTGATTTTGTGTAATTTGAAATAATATTTCATTGGTTTTCATAATAAATTGTATTTATGTGTATGATATAAGTTACTGTATAGTTTTGTTGTACATGTTATATTGTGGATGTGTTGTGACGTTCCTTTTTAACCAACTCCGACTGGGAGATAACAATTGAGTATACAGATGTTGGTTTTAGTATGTACTAGTATTTAGACTTGTACTACGTACGGGTAAAGAATTCCTTAATTTTAAAAATATTAATACTATATTATTGATTAAAAATTTACTAACTACAAACATATTATCTCCTAGTATTCATGGATACCAAGATAGACTAAAGAGTCTTAATTTGCATTTGCAAAACCACTGATTGTGAATAATATATATAGAAAATTATAACAATTTTTAGCGACAATAAATTAAATATTCTATTAACAATAAGCTTAAATACATCTACTAATATTACCTTAATCTTCATCTACACATCACTACCATGCCATCTTCACGTTTCTTAATGGCAAGGTGGCCTATCTTTTTTTTGTCCTGTATCCATAATAAACCAAAACATTAACCCAACAACTAAGTAACGCTAAAACTTTGATGCTAACTGAAAAAGTGAAAAAAATATTTATTTTGGTATTTTCATGGTCTGATTATTAAATGTGTGCAGCCTTGTTGTACTTTCCTTTTTTTTAATTTATTTAACACAATTTTCATTAATTCTCAAACACTCGGATTACAATTAAGAATAGAGTTCAAATAAGTTCTAACAGCAAAAGATAAAGCAACATAAGTGTCTAACAGCAATCCGCACCTCGGACTAACGTCGAATCGAAATCCGTTGTACTTTCCTCTTCCTTTGAATAATCCGTATAAAAAAAAATTCAAGCTGAATTACACAAAAAGAATATTACTTTGAGAAGCAATTATATTCTTCATTTTTCTGTGAAGAAACAGTTTCGAAATATGCAATCCAGGATTTGCAAGAACGATGTTATTGATTACCAACTTCTAAGTTTTAAGTAATTAAATGAAGTTTAATAGTTTGACCTGAGGACAAAATCTATATAGCCTACATGTCGCATTTTAGTCATTTAGATGTGTTTCAGGTCTATATGATTCTACCGTGTAGCTTATTTCATCTGAAGCTTTGAGATTTTCTTATTGTGAAGACTGGAGACTGTTCAAATACATATATAAAAAGTACAAACTACGAAACTATAAGTGTTAGACCTCTTGCCGAAGTAATCAAAACAGCTCAAAGTCATTAAATGTTCGTTAGTATAATTTTTTAAGCAGAAACAACAAGACAAAGCATGATCTTTACGGTAGTAGGATTTCTGCTAAACCACTAGCCACTAGGCAATAAACCAGAGCACTAAAGAAAAGAAAATTGTTCTGAAATTTCCAGTGTGAAGTAGATCTTAAAGATTTATATTCAACTATAAATCGAACCAGTATATGGAGACTACCATTTCATATGAAGAATGCAGGGGAACTGATGGAAAGAGGAGACTAATAACCGTCAACGAATAATCAGAATGCAAAGGCAGCCCATAAGCAGTTAAATTATTATGTTTTAGGAAAACAAAAAAAAAACAATCTACCTAACTATGAAAGGAAAGTATCCTAAAAGCAGGTAAAAATCAAACTTGTATCTGTATAAAAGTGATCATTGTTATAGCTAGCTAGTTACATGTTAAAAGTGATCATTGTTATACGAAACCAATGGTTCAGTAAAGGGACCAATAACAATAGTTTACACAGGCGAGGCTCAGATCATCGGTTAGAGTTAGACTGAACCGGTGATTTTGATGGTTTAGTGAACCAGCTGTTATAAAACTGAACCGGTAATTTTGATGGTTTATTTTGTGTGTGTGTGTTCCTTGTTCTATCTCCAAGGCACTCACTACCCCTCCCGCAATTGAAGGTTCTCTTCATCGCTCACATCCCAATCATCTCAGATCGAGCTTCTACGAGCGATTTACAGATCCTAGGATTCGGAGTACTTGTTTCCGATCGAGTCTTCTTCTTCTTTCAATTCGACGTTTTCTTGAGGTGGAAAGATGTTCTGGCGAATGGCGGGATTGTCTACGGCTTCTGCCGTGAGTTTATCTTCTCCCTGACCTCTTTTTTTTTCTTTTTTTTTTCTTTTCTTTTACAGCCTGTGGAATGAGTTTTCGCTAGTTGTTTCTCCTATCCTGGACGCGTTTCTTCTTGGCGCATAGGGTTTGTAGTGATTTTGGGGGTTTCGTTCCTGGGGATTTTGGCAGCTTCCTCTCTTGGGTCGTAGGTGAATGGGTTATTGATTTACTGGCTTCTAAGTGTCTTCCTGTACCTAATTCTTGATCATATCTCTCTACCATCTTGTTGAAAGTTTTCTGACTTTGCATTCTCTGACACTAATTTGTACAATGGAGGTGACAAATCTGAGATGTAGAGAGAGAAGAGAATGTTTGTAAATGATGGATCATGGAATCCTCCCCAATAGATTCCTCAGATTCTTTAGCCCATAACCATCAAAAGGACACCAAATTAACTAGGCAATGAAATGTCCTAGTTTTGATGTTTCGAATGGGATAATTATGTGACTGTATCAACTATCAAGTAGCTTGTGTATCTAATCTAGTGGGAGTTGTGCATATCCTTCGTTGTGTTGCTTCCCCGCTAGCTATTTTCATATACTTATGTGCTTTTTGAATTTTGTTCTTTTCGTTTGCAGGTTGAAGCAATTTTGGACAAAGATAATTTCACATTAGAGGAACTTCTCGACGAGGATGAAATCATTCAAGAATGCAAAGCCCTCAATGGACGACTCTTAAACTTGTATGCTCACCTTTTTTTCTTGCTTTTTATGCTTCATTACCTCGCCGGAGGAGGATAAGAATATGCGTTAGTTGGAGGTGGCAATGCGTTGCCTTAGGGTGTTCAACGTATTACCTGAATAGGATGTAATTTCTTATTATATCCACCTTGAAAGCCTGGTTATGTAAGCAGTTGAGATTTTTCTTTTAAAAAAAAAAATTTGGATTCTTCAAACCTCCTGTCGTGAACCATATTCTCTTTTTCACTGGCAATGCCGCTCATTCTTGACTATTGGATTCCTTTTATTTCAGCTTGAGAGAAAGAGTGCAAGTGGAACAACTGATTAGGTACATAATAGAGGAGCCTCTCGAAGATGTGGAACAAAAGCGAACATTCAAGTAAATGTTTTGTACAAATGATATTGTTTTTATTTGCTGATTTATGTATAAACTATTTGATATTTTTTTTCCAAATGTGTTCCAGGTTTCCTTTTATTGCCTGTGAAATTTTCACATGTGAGATTGAAATGATACTGAAAACACTAGTTGAGGATGAGGAGGTAGATATTGACTTTGTTACATCCTTCTATAATTATGCTTTGTAAACGGATTTTAGCTTACCTCTCGTCATGTCTTCCTTTTGCAGTTGATGTTATTACTGTTTTCGTTTTTGGAAGCCAAAGAAACCCATAATTCATTGCTTGCTGGATACTTCAGCAAGGTATTTAGCATTCTGACAAATTTTCAATTATCAGAAAACTCATGGAGAGCTTTCCATGCACTTACATCGGCTCTATATAATTTTCTTCGACTGCCCTCTCTTATATCTTCTGTTACTAGGTTGTCATTTGTCTGTTAGTGCGGAAGACGATCCCTTTCATGCAATTCGTAAAAGTAAGTTGGTTTTGTTTCCTTGATTAGGATATATGTTTAATGTAACCTGTTTATATTTTGATAACTGGTACACAAGCTAACAATGCTTTTAACATCATTTGACCATCTGGAGTAGATAGTAACTACTCATTTATGACTAACCTTGACTTTCTCGTGCTACCAGGATCATCAAGAAATACTGAAGCAGCTTGTTGATTTGATTGGTATAACATCTATAATGGAGGTTGGCCTGCACTTCTATTTGTGTTTTAGTAACTCTGATTTCGGTGTTACGTTTGTTAAACATCTACGTGAGAACATACTGAGTAGTTGGAAAAAATGTTATGCTTTCCTCCCCTTCAAAGTTCCTATGATTCTGTTTATGACAACAATAGTACTAGACCCAGTCTTGACGATGAGAATAATGGCAATACTGCTAATATTGCTCTTGGTGATTTGTATAATTATTATTGTCACACCAGTGACTTCTTCAATTGTTATTGTCTGTAAACAATGAAGGTTGTACATATAGGAGGTATCCATAGGTTGAAGATTATTAGATTTATGTAAAATACTAGTTTCTGGATTCTAACTTGCTGCTGGTGCTCAGGTTTTAAAACGTCTGATCGGTACCGATGAACACCTATATTCAAACTACACAAGTGCAATGCAGTGGGTAGAAGATACAGATGTTTTAGAGATGATTGTAGACAAGTTTGGCTCCTCGGTAAGTTCCATTCAGTACATAGCTTACCTTTCTTTTAATATGGGCTAATTTTATGGCTTTCTCCTTTATTTCAGATTTATTCTATCTTCCCAGGCAATGTTATTTACTAATACGTTGGAGATTTTGTTATATTTTGTAGGATTCTCCCAAGGTTCATGCTAACGCAGCTGAAATTCTTTGTACTGTGGCAAGATACGCACCCCCTGGGCTTGCAACAAAACTTTCCAGCCCCAGGTAGACTTTTCTCGGCTTTGGCTATTGGTTTTACGTAGTCGCTGGTGCTTTTAAAATTTCTTTTATTGACATTGTTTTGATTCCTGTAAAATTTTATACAGCTGCACTGGAAGGTTGTTGAAACATACGTTAGAAGATTCACGGCCTAAGTCTGTTCTGACTAGTTCATTATCTGTATGCATATCTTTGCTGGATCCTAAGAGGTTTACATTGGGGACTTATCATATGTACGGTCGTCAACTAACCCATGAAAGCCTGGTAACTAATCCCGAGACAGTGGAGGGAATGCTCGGAAGCCTAGGTGAGCATATACGAGATGTTTATTAGATTTCATATTTAGTTGCTCTTATGTGTTGATGACTTCTTTAATACTTTTTCGTATTGTGAGGGATATGGCTAGGTTGGGAAGAAATATTACTAGGTTCGTTTAGTGGATTTTTTTCTGATGTAAAGAGACTAGATGTGCAAGACTATCATTTATAGCATTTTTCTTTCACAACTTTATAGGTCTTTTTCTGTTATTTTGTTGCTCGTAATGTTAGTTAGTCTCTTGGCTGCTTTAATAACTGTGTAATACACTTCGACTATGCAGGTGATTTACTCATGCTTTTGAATGTATCATCTGCTGAGGGTGTTCTGTTAACAACCTATGGCAAGTTGCAACCACCTCTTGGAAAACACAGACTAAAGGTATTTTTGTTGTTCTCATTTCTACTTTTCACTGTTATGGTAGTTTCAAATTTCTGAACTACGCTCGTTCAACAGATGGAAATTTGACTTCTGCATCTTTTTCCTAGATTGTAGAGTTTATTTCAGTCTTACTTACAGTCGGTAGTGAAGCAGCGGAGAAGGAAGTAATTCGACTTGGAGTGGTGAAAAGAGTGTTGGACTTGTTCTTCGAGTAAGTGGGAAATTATATTCCTCAGTTGATGTATGCAAGGGCATGCTAAATTGTGGTGCATTTTTTTTTCAGGTATCCCTACAACAATTTTTTACATCACCATGTGGAGAATGTAATTCTCTCATGTTTGGAGAGCAAAAGCTCTCAACTTCTTGACCATCTTCTCAACGAGTGCAATCTTGTTGGGAGTATACTAGAGGCGGAAAAAAACTCCATATTAAGTGATGCTGATTCTGATAAGGTGAAGCTACTTAATTGCTAAGGTCTGGGGTTGGCATCATTATCTATTAACTTGGTTAACATGTAATGTCTCAGCTTCATCCTACAGTCCCTGCAGAGGGTAGAAAGCCACTCAGGATTGGAAGCATCGGTCATTTGACTCGTATCTCGAATAAACTTCTCCAGCTAGCTAATAGCAATGTAGAAATTCAGTCACATTTGCAGGTATGCCACACTTCTGTCTGATGGACTTTATTTTTAGATGATTGCCATACATTCATGTACATATGCAGGTACGAAGTGCAAAAGGTTTGTTTATTGGACTTGAAAATATTCAGTTTGAGTAAATATAATTGCTATACTTAGTTTTCTGAGTTATTTATGAGTATGATATTACTGCACATATTGGACTTGAAATATTCAGTTTGTGTAAATATAATTGCTATACTTAGTTTTCTGAGTTATTTATGAGTATGATATTTCTGCACATTTGCTGTTTATTTTTCTATAGAAGATCCGATGGTCAGAAACAATTTGCTAATGTTTTAACCTCTGTTTGGTTTCTCCGAAGCATATTTTATTGATGGCTTGTTTGCATGTGAAATGTTGAGAGTATCAACCTCTTCATATCTTGTTCAAGATTTCTTTCTTTACGTTTATTTTACCAGGCAAATAGCGATTGGGTGGACTGGCAGACGGATGTCCTGTCAAAGCGTAATACGTTGGAAAATGTTTACTCTTGGGCCTGCGGGTATGTATTTTTTTTCTCTAATAGCGAGTTTTGCTAGACTTAAAAGAAACCTGATGAAATAGACTTCTGTTGTTTTAGAGATTATGACCAAAAGCAGAGGTTATGCTTGAAACTGTATTTTTCTTTTTTAAATTTGCCACATTTGTGTAATCTGCTTTAACAGCAATCAAGATATATAGTAAGTTAAAATGTGATTACACATTCCCAGTAGATGCTTGCTTTTGGGAAGTCTTTTAAGGGTGGTAACTGTTACATGAGAGGCAGTGGTGAGGGTTCGTGTAGTATTTATAATTCCTTTTACTGATATTCTTTGTCTGAACAGGAGGCCAACTTCACTCCTTGATCGTAATAGAGAGAGCGATGATGATGATTACCACGATAGAGACTATGATGTGGCAGCCCTAGCAAACAACTTGAGCCAGGCCTTTAAATATGGCATTTACAGCAACGATGACATGGATGAGGTGATGTTCTTGTGTTTCCTTGACTTGTCATAGCTCTACTTTGTGATCTTTTTTTTTTTTAATGATTAGCATATATTTAAGCCACATCCTTTAGTTAGTCTTGAAAGGTCATGGGTGTCGATTGTTGAAATCTGATGCTTGAATGTCTAAAGTAGTGGTGATGTCTTGGACCACTGGGATTGATGTAGTAACCTATATTAATTTGGTGGATAGTCAAACCGTCACTTGGTTAACCTCTGGATAGTTAGCAGGCGGTTTTCCTACCGTCTTCTCTTCCCCAGTATCATCTTTAACTAGGCCGGATGTAGCTTGGGTTATAGTCGGTTTACCAGAGCAACTATTTTTCTGTTATACCTTTTGATTTTCGTTGCATTCTTTTCCTGAAACTGTAAGATTACGTGCTATAAACATATCTTCTGTTAGTAACATTTTTCATTTATCCCCTGCAGGCCCAAGACTCAATGGAACGGGAGGATGAGGTATTATTTGTCTTTTCCTTATCTTCAAGAATTGAAACTTGAATTTCTAAAAAATTTGTTATATGACGCTTAACAAATCTTAACCACTTCTATGAGAAGATTTCGTTTGTGGAACAAATTTTAATTTCTTACCTTATCTCCTTTCTGTGATACTTATTGCTGAGAGGTCACTCAAAGATTTATCGCGGCTCTTGCGACTGTTCGTCTGATCAGTCAATATGAAAGCTTTAGTGGATTATTGTAGACCATGAAAGCGTCTGATGAAGTCTATGTTGCAGGATGTCTACTTTGATGATGAATCTGCAGAAGTCGTCATATCTTCCTTGCGCCTTGGAGATGATCAGGAGAGGTAATGGGTTCGACGTTTCTTTTCTGGTAGAAATCAATCCGTTTTCTATTCATCGACTCTCCTCATATGGCTGATGCGGGTCCCTTAACTTACAAAATGTAACATGCTGTCTTTGTAGCGGTTCCCTCTTCACAAATTCCAACTGGTTTGCTTTCGATGATGAAAAAGCTGCGAATGAGTGCTCAGTGAATTCAATCGCTTCCCCTTCACCGGATGGTGATGAGGATGATGTCGTCATAGGTGAAGCCGATGAATTCAGAGACACTGCAGCCTCTTCCGCGGCTGTTGATATGGAAACGGAAGACTCTACATCGAAGAATCCTTCTGAAAACCCGAGTGAACTAGAAGCCGAAAAATCACCTGCTTGGGTTGAATGGAGAGAGACCTCCGAGTCCACTGCGCCTTCTTCAAACCCAGATGAAGGCACCGTATTGCCCAATGGTGTGGTTCAAACAGAGAAAGAGGATACTGGTGATGATACCGATAAGAAAAGTGCAGAGGAGAATCCACCACCAGGTGCATGTGGCGATGAAACCACAGACAAGTTACTAGATGCAGCAAGTTGCGAGGCTGAAGTAGCGAAGATGTTGAAAGAATCGAGTTGTGAGGCATCAAAACAAGCAGCTGAATCGCATGATCAAAGCTCTGAACCTGAAATCCCGCAGGAGACACAGAAGAGCGAGGAAGCAGAAGTAGATGCCAAAGAAACTAAAGAAGCTGTAAAGGAGCCAGAGAAGGTAGTGTGAGCTTTACTTCAAATTCCTGCTGATTCGTCTTCGGTTTGGTTTATATTAGTTTTGGCTAAAGGGGATTTTATCTGTTACGGATATACTACGAGTTATTACTATTCTTTTTTTGTAATATTTTCCTATTGTTCACGTTTTCATTGTATCATTCTCCAAATCCAGTCCCTACATTACTGTGGACCAAAAGTTACTGTTAGCTTATCATATTTTTTTTTTCTAGTTGAAGGTTTCTTTTACCTCATTAACATTCATCAATTAGTACGTTATGACTCATATCATATGTCACAGTCTCATATGCCTCATCCATTCTTGTTCCTGAAAATAGGATACTTTAAAAGGAAATTTTGCTCATTTGCTTAGCCGTCTTGATGCTTCTTTCTTTTGAAGAATCTTGGACCAAAGACATACCCATAGTGAAACACTCGGACAACAAAGTCGCATAGCAGTCCATTTTTTTTTCTGGTGCAAAAGAATAGCAGTGCATTTACTTTGTGATAAATTGTGTAATTCTGAGATGTTGAAACCAAAAGAAGATGATCATGAAAGCACAGAGATGAGCACAAAATTTGCAAATGAAGAATCTCAAAGATAACATGATTGAGTAGAGGATGCTGCTGGATTTTCTCATCGAAATTGATCTGAAACCTTCCCTCCGATTTTTTCAGTATCCACAATAATCTTCTTTGATTATACAATCGCTTATGGAAACCAGCAAATATCTAGTTCTAAAATTATGCTTATTAATTATGGAAAGTTCCTCGTTATATGGAAAGATTTAACAATGCCTTACCAATATAAGTTTTTAGGGTTATTTTCTTCTCCTTCTTTCCACCAATCTTCCCCTTCAATGGCCACCACAAATCAACCCGTCCGGGTACACTTCTTCTCCTCTCTCTGTGTCACTTTTTCAGTTGCTTATGATTCTCTTTTCTTTTGCAGGCTTGCGTACTAAAACTCAATGTTAAGTGTTGTTCCGGTTGCCAAAACAAAGCAAAGACAAAGCTGCAGAGTCTCCCCGGTAAAATAAAAATAAAAATGGATATATATAACACTTTTCCAACATAAGATTTTCTATTTTTCAAAACATTTTTTGTTTTGTTTCCTATTGGATATACATACAGGCGTCAGCGCAGCGGAGTATAACGCAGAAAAAGGGCTCATGACAGTCACTGGCGACGTAGACCCTATGACTCTCGTTCAGAAACTTACAAGATGTGGCAAAAAAACAGAGCTTGTCTCAGTTAATTACATGCCTGATGATGATCTCACCAGTGAGGATGAAGAAGATGACGACACTTCTTCTGATGACACTAGTTCAAATCCTGACCCTAGACCCATGGAACGTGCATCCCAAGTAAACACGAAACCCAATATAAAGGAGGGAATCTTAAAGAAGTATCTTCTATTAGGTTGTTTACGCAGAAAACCAAAGGTTGTTCAGCCTTTCCCGTTGGCAAAGCGAATGTTCGGCTCAACAAGGTTCGGGAATGGTACTTCTGATCATGGCGGCGGCGGCTATGGCAATGCTTTAGGCAATGCAAGGCGACCACTACCTCCGTTTCATGGACCAATGAATCCACATCAACAATATCAGCAGATGATGATGCAACAACCACTACAGCCACCACAGTTACAGATGAATGGAGCACCAATGCATATGATCCAGCAGCAGTTAGGTCCACCACAACAAATACCATATTTCTTGGAAACGGAGGATCCACAATACAAAGCAGCAGCAGCAGCTATGAGTATGTTCTCTCAGCCACCGAAACCTGATCCGAAAATGTTGGTAAACAATGGTATTCATTACTCCGGCAAATGATTCCAACCCCCCNCCCCCTTAGACGTTATTAATTTATTATACTAAGCAAATTAATGTTATTTTAGTGGACTTGTGGTTCCTTTTGCCAAAATGCAGGCACTGAACATTGCCAAAAGTAGTCTTAGGCCAAACCTTTTTTAACAAAAAACAAGAGAATGTATTTTATTTTTAATATTCATTCATGTTAAAGATAACAAGAATCTATCTGTTCCTAACCAAACTAGTTTGATATCTCTCTGGAGAATACTTGGTCTTGAGATTTGTTTGTTGTGCATTATCATCATGTTTCTTCCCCCTCCCCTTAAGAGGCTATTTACATGTTCGCCCTCCAAATTTTTCAAGTATCCCATTGAACATAAGAAACCCGAAATGGAAGAATCTGTCTCCACCCACTATCATGGCGAGGTGGGAATCCGCTTACACAGTCATCAAGCTGTGGGGGGATTCTCCTTTCTGATGTTCAAGAGAAAGGATTTTATTACAGACTGTAGTTCTTATAGCTACAAACTAGAATAGAAACGCCATTAGGACCAGTTGGTTTCTGTTAAACCACACTTTCCCGTCTCAGGTTATCAACAAGAGCAAGCAACAATAATAAATAACTGTTTGGTTTTGAGCTACTAGATTCATAAAACAGATGGTAAACCTTTCTTGTTTGTTAGATACAAAGAACAATTCTACTCCTCATCATCAACAGAGCCAACAAAGATAAAGGATGCAACAGTTTACCATGTGTAGGAGCTTGATAAGAGAAGAGAGAAAGAGAGCGTAATCAGCCTCCACTGAATATCTCCGGTGAAGAAGCCTGGAAGAGACGCGCCGACATGAGTGGTGGCAGCAGCTGAAGATTCTCTTCTCCTCCGAGTGGGCAGCACAGAGGATGATGGCGAAGATGGGTTGGAAACAAGGACAAGGAGGGCTTGGCAAGTCTGAGCAAGGGATCACCACGCCCTTGATATCTAAGAAGACTGATTGTGAGAAGAACATATCTTCCTCGGAGAAGAAGAAGAAGGTCAAAAGTGTGCATATCAGCGGAGAACCAACCAGAGTGTTACTTCTTAGAAACATGGTATGTCCTCTTTTCAAAACCATCTCTCTTTTAACATACTGTATGTGCATTCTTGAGAGTTTAGTCTTCTCTTAGTGTTGATTCTTGATTGAGACACTTGTTCTTGTATTAGGACATACTTTGCTACAATGATTTTGAACGGTCACCATAGGCTGTTAGCATTTCATGTTAGCCTAGTGAACTGATGGGTTGCTATAGTGTTTAGATTGTCTATTCTTTGTAAACAAACGGTTCAGATGCATAGGTTACAGTATCTTCCCCTCGAGTATTCAACTAGGTAGTCGTGACCACGCCTAACTTGATCCCTCTGCTTTAGATTGCCAAATACTGGGAGAGTTAAACGGATGAAACTTGAGATTTAGCATGTGTTTGAAGGAAATTAATTTAGTGGTTTTAGGATACTGTAACAATTGTCACGTCTTTTTCTTATTTGTGAAACGTTTCTTGTGTTTCGTTTGTGAATGCCTCTTCACATGGATATTGTGAACTTGGGTATCACTCTTCTGATTATTATTGTTGTTCACCATATAAGAACCAAGTATTTTTACAGAGATTTTAACTTTTTTTCTTATGTGTTTGATGTTGTCTGCATTTTTCAATTGACCCATAATCCTTCACACGTTTTTCTCTGCGCCTTCAAATTAAAGGTTGGACCAGGAGAAGTAGAGGAGGTGGGATCGGAGTGTGGCAAATACGGAACAGTGACTCATGTACTGATATTCGAGATCACTGAACCCAACTTCCCTACGTACACAAGAAGCAGTAAGAATCTTTGTTCAGTTTTTCAAGACCCAAGGAAACAACGAAAGCCCTTGTGGACCTCGATGGGAGATTTTTGGGAGGAATGACAGTACGTGCAACATTTTATGATGAAGTGAAATTCAGCAAGAACAAGTTGGCTCCAGTACCAGGTGAAATCCCTGACTATTAAATTAACAAATTCTCTCAAGGAAAAGAAAGAAAAAAGAAGACGACATGTTCTCTATAAGATTGTTGATAGAATAGAGATTTGATGTTCTTAGTATTATTTGTAACGTACAATTGGGATCAAGAAATGTTCCATTTCTCATTCAAACACCGTTTACTCTATTATTAGTAGATTGTATATTGCATATAGAACTCATTCTTATTAGTCACTTGACATCAAAATAACAATCTACTAATTAGACTAATCAGGTCGAGCTAGTACCTCTGTTCTGATCTCATGTTCTATTGAAGCTTGATCCATAAAGCCTGGTTTTATTTTTCGTAACAGCAGGCCCAAATTTGATATCAGGCACACACAAAAAAAAGGTGGACAAGCTTTTACCGAGAGCAACATAAAAAGGTTCTATTATACCAAAAAAGGTTCTGTATAATAATATTCTCTGAACCAAACAATTTTTGTCTGGTTAAACAACTTTCAAAGTAACAGAACAATTGGGAAATCTATCTATATGATGAATAAAACAAAACTTAACAGTTTAAATAATTAATATACTAATAAAATAAATTATTTAAAATGTTCCAAAAATTAAAAAGTGATATATGATTGGTCTTTAGTTGTTGTCAAAGAAAAATATATATATTGTTGGTTAAAAGTGATATTTCCTTTTCACTCGTTTGAATATTTAAAATATTTATTTCTTTTAACAATTTGATAATATATGCATCATACCTAGATAATCCATCAATTACCTTAACTCCTCCAAATCCTCACTATATTCTTCAATTTCTCAACTTATCAAATGATGTAACCTCTCGATCGTTTTAGTTGTAACCCATCATACAACAACAACATTTACACCCATATGGGCCATATGAATAATAATAATATGATTATGTACTTTCGCCATTATATTTCCTTTCAAAGAAAAATATTATTATGTATTTGTCAGTAAATATAATAGTTTTGCAACTGTGAAAAACTTGGTCATTCAAAAATATAAACAACATCCACATCATTGTACGAGTTAAATTGTTCATTTTTTTTTATCATATACGGTATATGATATACCGCTTTAAAGTTAAAACCACAATATTTCAACAAACCTGCAGCAAACGGACCATCCCTTAGCTTAGGTATATCATGAAGAAAAATCAAAAGTATTGCTGGTTTTGGTGCTGCACAAAATTCAATGCCCTAAAGCCCTCAATCATCAAACCTACATTTACATTTTCAACATCATATAAACACCTCATTTCAAAAGTTCAAACATACAAATTATTTTGGACCTATCAAACCCCCTTTTATGTGCATTTACACACTTTCACTGTCTTGGTATCTCCCCTTCATAATAATTACAACAACTACCAGAAAACACACACACACAAAACGAAAGAAACAAGAGCAGTGATAACCGAACAAAGAAAGGAACTACATGCAGAAACCTGAAACTAAATTGAATGGGTCAAATAAACTAAAATGAAATCAAATGGGTCAAACTGACATTCATCCAATTAGATACCACTGCATAACCCAGCAGTTCTTCTTACTGCTTACCCCAAAACTACTGAAATAGTATTACACTAGTTCAAAAATCTCTGAGGTTTTTAAAATTTATGTTTAATTTATTTCATCCTGAGATTCGATTATTGTGACAGAAAAGACAAAACACAAAAAGACAACACACAAAAGCAGTAGATCCTCTAAAGGGGTGACTGCTTTATGCATATAATTACACTTATTGAACTAGCTAGCTATTACCTCCCTAATTTTCAATCTGTAAAAAAAAATCAATATTCACGTGAAGCGAAGTTGAATATTTCTTGGTCAAAATTAAAGTGAAGTATATTTGTAGCAAACACGTAAAACTGAGTTGCATGCACCCAAACTAGATCTAGACACAACTACTAGGCTTTCCACCAGGGTTTAGGGGCCAAACAACTTACTTCAAATGCAGAAAAGCTATTACATTAAACCATCAACGTACTAACCTAGCCTACAGAGCCAAATTCAATAATTTTTCAAATTTGGAAAACAAGAAATATACACACACATTATATATATATATATGCTCCATTGTCATGCCTAGAGGGTCCCACTGACCCATAATTTAAACTATGCATGCATGCGCATATTCCTATGTTACTAATAATGTACATGTTCATGCTCATGCATCGCTGGATGATAGTTACTCTTGGAATGGATTTGGGTAAATTGGTCCAGTAAAGAGCAGATATATAGTCTCAAAAAAGCGGATATATAAAATTTCCGGGTACTATTAATCTGTTTCAGGTTTCTTACATAGTTACATGTTTGATTTTTTATTGATTTTTAAAAAACAAAAAAAAATTCTTTTTGACAAATAAACAAACAAAAAGATAAATACTATATAACTAAATTCACGTTGGCCTTTACTCGTAATAGTTAAACAGTAGATTTTCAAAAGTTGCTGTCAAACAAATTACTTCGTAACTATGCATATACAGCGTTTATTTATTCAGATTTTACCTCAGCATAAACAGAAGTATAAGAAAACAAAATGATGAATATTTTGCAGGGTCCGTGTATACATGCATTAATATTACTGCACACGAGCTTTCTGAGTTTTGTTGATTCTGTGGGTAGGAGGATTAATAAATTTGCTCGTGGGAGGAGAGGATGACATCAGCAATATTGACTTAGAGAATCGGTAAGGCATTTCCTTACACAATGCCAGATCTGTCCCAAACAGAATCACTTGTGTCTTTTCACCCTTCTTCTTTACTTTTCTGTACCACCACACAAAAATTCAAAACCTATTTTGTCACTAATGTTTTTACATGAGCCCACCACACATTCATTTTTACATCCCTTAGCAGTCAAATCACCGCCCCACATTAACTTTTAGCTCGTTATAGGTTAGCTGAGTCTAGCTCCGGTTTTTAATAGTTTTACAGTTTTGATTATGCCAACTAAAAGCATCTCCAATTTTACTTCATATTTAACTCCGAAATAAAATTTAAAATAAAAAAGTTTTAATTTTATTTCATTTTCCACTATGTAATAGAGTAAACAATTGAAATATTTCATAAATGGAATAATAATTTTTTTACTATGTTCAATTTTCCACTCTAAAGTATAGTAAGATTAAATTATATATTTGTCTATTTTGAAAGAAAAAATAAGATGTTCTAACATCAGTAAATATATACTCAACTTCATTACGCATTGTAAGCCTCATAATTTTTACTCCTAACCAAATTCCTAATTTTAACTTGAATGGAAAATTCCTGATCTGAACCATTATACCAAAATTTTCGAATGGGATTAAGAGTTTAGAATTTTGGGGTTTAGATATATCCCGAACCGAACCAAAATCTAAACTACAATCCGAAAATATTTAAAATTAATTAAATATATTAATATTTTATATATATTAACGTGATTTAGATGTTTTAGATCATTATAAAGATTTTTTTAATTTGCTTATCTGTTATTTTAAATATTTTTAGTTAATTTAGTTAATTTAACTAATTTTTAATTAGAGTTGTAACTAGTTTATATATTTCAATTTTTTGTGAAATTATTTTCTTTAAAAAATATATTTTTAAGTGATTTCAAATACAGGTTATAATCAAATCTGAACCAAACTTAGAAAAAAACGAACCAAACTCAATTCGATAATTAGTAAAACCAAAATAGAACGTATGAGGATAATATCAAAAATCCAAATCAACTGAATTGAATTCAATGAGCCCTAAACGCCTAGACATAATGCTTTGTTTGGATGATATACAGTATGTCTCGGCGCTCGGATACCGTACGGATTTAGTGTCGAGTATTTCAAATTTTTGGATACTTCGATATATGGATCTAGATTATGTTTAAGTATTTTACATATCAGATTGAGTTCAAATATTTTTAATTTAAATTTGGTTATTTTGGATCGAATTTGGATATTTTAGACTTTGAAGAAAAAATCAAATTTTTCGTTACTCAAGTTTTTTATATTTTACAATCTTAATATACATAGATAATGGGGGATCATCGATCAACTAAGCACTAGGGGAAGATAATTAAAGTCAGTGGCGTGCTTATGTTGAATGAGGCTCTCAAGTACACTAACAAGTTACAACCACAAACTACACCAAACATTTAGAAATTATAAACTCTAAAACACTTATTATATTTATTGAGAAAGCTGTGACGACAAATGCTTTTTACATATATATAATATAACAAGTAGTATAATACTTCCATAACATATATAATGTCAAGGGTAAAATTACAAAGATTAGGAAAATTTATTTTTCTATTAAAAATAATTAAAATTAATAATTAAACCAATTATAAAAAACTGTAAAATACAATTGGCTAAACATTTTTCAGTTAAAAAATGGGTTGGATGAAATCAGTTACTCAAATAAAACTAAAATTATATAGAAATCTATACTATTATTTGCGAAGTGATTTTTCACATTCGAGCTCTCACGTTAAAAGTTAAAGCGGTTAATATTATTTTTACTTTTAATAAAATATATACTAATCAAAAAATAAAAATGAATTTAATATTTTTATTAGATAAGTTTTTAAATAATAATAATAAGAATTATCCAAAATGTAAAAAAATTAAAATAAAATATATACTAATCAAAAAATAAAAATGAATTTAATATTTTTATTACATAAATTTTAAAATAATAATAATAAGAATTATCCAAAATATTAAAAAATTATTTAAAATACAAAAATGATTTATATATATTGTATTGTTACCCAAAACACATAATTATATATTAATCAACTCTCACGTTAGAGCTGTTAATATTATTTATATTCTTAATGAATAACATATATATTAACCAAAAAATAAAATATTAATTTAATCTTTTTATTTGATAAGTGATTAAAATTAATAATAATAGAAATTATCTAATATCTAAAAAAATATTTAAAACCAAAAAGATGATTTATATATATATTGGATTGTTATACCAAAGAAGATTTTAATAAAAACCAAAAATACATAACTATATATTTATCAAGTAAAATATTAATTAATTTTTAAGATTTATTTATTAATAATGAATATAAGGTAGAAAAAATTCAGAAAATTTATAATACGTAAGAGTTTTTAAAAGAAAACATAAATAATAATTTATCATGATAATATTATAGTTAATAAATTTAATATTTTTATTTTATAAGTGATTAAAATTAATAATAATATGAATTATCTAATATCTAAAAACATATTTTAAACCAAAAGATAATTCTTATATATATTAGGTTATTATCCAAAAAAAAAGATTTTAATAAAAAAACAAAAACACATAACTATATATTTATCAAGTAAAAGTTTTAATTTATATAATTGAAATGAAAATATTTACTGATTTTTAAAATTTATTTATTAATAATGAATATAGTGTAGAAAAAAATTTATAAAAATTATAATACGTAAGAGTTTTTAAATGAAAAAATAAATAATAATTTATTATTATAATATTATAATTAATAAATTTAGTATTTTTATTTGATAAGTGATTAAAATTAATAATAATAGGAATTATCTAATATCTAAAAAATTATTTTAAACCAAAAAGATGATTCTTATATATATGGGTTGTTATCCAAAAAAAAAATTTAATAAAAAAATAAAAACACAACTCTTATATTTTAAAATACAAGTCACATGGTCAATTAAATTTTGTCACATAACATATATTTACAAAATTAAAAAAAAAAACTAGATAAAATCTAAAAAACTGAAGATAACCACTTCTACAAAACTCATTGCCACGATCCTCCAAAATATTTTCTCTTTTCTCCACAAAATTTATTTTCTCAATTCCTATAAAGCTCTAAAATTTGACAAATACTGAGAAGAAATAGGTTGTAATCAGTCAAAAGAAATGTGTGGCCGATAGGTAACATTAAATTAGTCAAAGGATACATAACATGTAATCAAATAAATTAGAGAAATTCCTTTAGATAGCCTCTTTTAGTTTGTTTTTTACAAAAATAGTTCATAAGGAAGAAAATGACCAAAATTTTTTTTTAGAAGTTAAATTTTTTATTTATATATATTTATACTCCTAGGGTTAACTAATGTAGACTTTAGGGTTTAGAGTTAATGGGTGGGTTTGGGGATAGATTTCAAATTTCAAAAAATAAATAAATAAAAAATGATTTATTTTTTTAAAATGCTATTTTGGTCATTTTATTTTTTTAAGGCTATTTTTGTGACAAAAACTAAAAAAAACTATTTAAGAAAATTACCCAATAAATTATATATTTATTTGAATCTTATCGGTAATGGAGGTTTGAAGGCTGTTCAAAACCATGATAAAAAAAAAAAGTTTGTGCGAGATCATGGTCAAATAGGTTATTGCTTTATTTGAGATAACAATGTCATCAAACTGTAACTTTTGTTTTTTGTCATTGTAATATTGTTATACAGGAGTACAAGGTTTGAAGGATTACAGTGCGAAAAAAGAAATTATGTACATGTATTTTGTTATATAAACTGAAATTTGGTTTTAGTGAGCAAAAATATGTTCGTGCAATACTAGTAACTACATATTTACCAAGTAAAATTTTTAATTTTATATTATTAAAAAGAAATATCAACTAATTTTTAAGATTTATTTATTAATAATGAATATAGTATAATTTTTTTAAAAAAAATTATAATATGTAAGAGTTTTTAAATAAAACATAAATAATATAATATTATAATTAATAATATATATATTTATAAGTAATTATAAAATGTTTATGTCCGCATATGCGAACGAATACCTAGTATTAAAGTATTTTGTATTTATGAAACATCACAAATCTTTTAAAATATTAGTATTATGCAACGTAGGATTATTTGTTTTGGATGTTTAGTAATTGCAAATAGCGTTACTAGTTTGCACATAATAATAAAAGTTCAAAAGTTTGTAGGTTTCTGCCCCAAAAAGAAACTTACGAGCACATCAGAAATGTTCTATTACGCATATTACTAGAAAGAAAAGTTTATAGGTTTCCGCCTATTAGTCAAAGAGCAGAATCATCATGATGACTAGCTTTCTTGTGATAGAAACGATTTTTTTTCAATTTAACAAATTTAAAAAGGTAATGATTATAGATCATTTAATGTCAAAAGGATTCATCCAAATCCAATCTTTCGGATGACTTATTCAAATAAATACATGCACACTCCGCATGCATTTTCATGTCGCAAATAAAACACTCACCAATCACAAAATCACATTTTCTTGTTGGTAAGTTTATTTACACAACATTTAGATACCTCATCCATAAAACTTTTGCAGATTCATAGCGTATCTGATCATTTATAGTACCTGAAACAGATTGATAAATGTTGACTGTCCTTATAGAAATAAATCATAATAAGTTAACAACCTTACTAAAATAGAAGAAAACAAACAGGTTAATAAGAAACAACATAAACACAAAATATAAATAATATGTCATGCCATACATAGAGTATCATAATTGTTTAAAGAGACATCATCATATTACACATATTGAACCTCTAGATTTCACAAACCTTAGCAAGAAAAAAACAGCATCCTAACACCTTAATATATAACATAATACAACATCCCTTTCTTCTTCTTTCACAAGCATCTTCACACGAAGGACCAGTTCACCAGGATAAAAGCCAAGCAGTGATTCGACTCATTGTCGTCAAGAACTTTCCAAACCGTCGCTTGCTCATACGAAACTGGTCTCCCCATGCTTGACACACATATTCCCGCCGGAAGATTAGCATACCCCTAAAGCATTCCATTCAAAAACTTAGAAAGTGTTTTTCCGGTAAAACAAGAACTTAACAAATTTTCAAGGAAAAAAGAAGCAAGCAAAGCAAGAAAATACCTGCTGCATGATCTTAGCGAACTCAGAGCAAAGAGCTTTACGACCAGAGTCATCGAGAGTCTTGTCCAGCATTATGTCTTGAAGTGCCACCAGTGTTGTTTCAAGCATGTCTAAACCGGCTTGGTTTGCAAATGTAAATACCGGTGAGGCCTGATAAACCAAAAAAGAAAAAAGAAATTAATAGTTTAGTTCACCTTAAGATTTCTAACCCGGTTCTAAACCGATCCAGACCAAACCAAAATCAAATACCTGAACAATGGACCAAAAACAATTTTTTTTAAGAAAAGAGAAAAATCCTCAATTTCTTACATTAGTTTTGAGGGAGCAGCACAAGATGGCATCAGAATGGTTCCAGAGTTGCTTAAGCAATGTGTCTCCATCACAACTTTGAGTATCAGCTCCGAACAGGTTTGCACCTGTATGGATGCTAAACCATCGAAAAGAAACAGATAAGATAACATGTGACTGAAGAAGATAACAACCCAAAGTTAAAGTTGCAAGAGGAGTTACCTGTAGCTACGGGAGATCCAACGGGCCAGAGTGAGAGCTTCAGGGGAAGTGGGAAACTGCATCGAGCCAGGACGTGGCGTAATGGCTAAAGCAACTCTCTGAATCGAGCCAACAACATTCCTCACGTACTGCCTCGCCATTGTAGCAACATTGTCTCTTGAATGGTTATCAAATGTAAACTGGAAGGCTATGGTTAAGACCAATCTGGAGTTTGTCTCTGCATCTGTTTTGGTTGAACCATCTAGAGATGATGCTAGATCCCTTGTTCGATTCACAGATAGATGATCACTCTGTTACAAAAACCAAAAAGAAAGATTTAGTTTTTGTCAATTGACTATAAAGAGGAGATCAAATGTCTCTATTTATTTACCGGGGTAGATTTTTGGTCAAGGGGTATGACACGGAAGCCAGAAGGAAGCAAAGGTGCATCATCAGCAAATGATTCATCAATAGGGGCAAAGACAAGCTGAGCACAACCTCCAACTACATTTTCATCAACACCGCTGCAAAGCTGGACAAAAACACTTCCATTTCAACAAACATAGCTTTATGAATCGAAGAAAAGTGTTTTCAAATGAGAGCAAACCTGCAGTAAATACATATCCCTAGATAAGCCCATGTCTTCGGGTGAGTAAGCATGACCTCCGAGTCTAACCACTTCGAGAAACTGAGAACAAAACATGATTAAAGGCCTGCATGGTCAAAGAAAGAACAAGGCTCTTGAGATTCTTTATACCTCTTCATGTTCGAGTGTCTGTGCCAGAGGAAGAATGACTTGGTTACTCGGGAACCCACCAGTTCTAACGCATGGAACAGCGAATGGAGTTGCTCTGAGAGATGCAGCACAGTAAGCATCAACGCCATAGTCTGCCCATTCAGCTCGGTGTTCTCTCAAGAACCGAATCAGTACAAGTGGTGGAACATTCTTCAAGATAACAATAAAATAAGAAAAATGGAGTTAAGACATTAACAAAACTGATTCATTAATGTCAAAACATGATATAAGCACCTGCAACAGCATAGAAGCTTTGGCACAGAGGACACCGCTTCCAAAACTTGGAAGGAACGAGTTTCCGTATTGAGAGCCAGCGAATTTAGAAGAGGAAGAGTTGATCATTATAGTAATATCCTCTCCTCCATCACTACTCATTGGAGACCATCCATCATCCGCAAAACCATTCACAGCATCATTGAAACCCCTGAGTTGCAAGAAAACCAGATTAGAACAATTTTTAGGAGTAAAGATTCGCTTACTGAGGAAGGAAGTGTATATTACCGGCAGAGTCTTTGGCTGAAAGTTCTTAAGACTGCAGGCTGGCGTCCACCACTAAACTGAACTTCTCCACTTGTCTCTTGAGCAATTTGCCTCACATGTCTCAGAGCCTGAAAATGTGGAAAGTAAGCATCAGAAACAAAAAGCCTAATCAGATCACTAGTGGGTGCAGATTATAAGGAACTTACAGCAACTGTCATTTTCTGAGCAAGAATTTTAGAAGACTCATAGAGAGGCCTCAGGACTTCAGGAACACTTGAAACCTACCAAAACAAAAATTTAGCAATCAGCCCAAGAGGGGAGAGTTTTTCAGAGACATAATGAATGTGTATTTATCTTGATCAAATGCTTACATCCAAATCAACATGATCAACAATGTGAATGATGGAACCACCACCGTCACAAGGACGGATAAGAAACCCGCTTGACAGCATTTTGGCTCTCGCAAAGCTTGAAGAAAGTGGACCATTGGGGCCACCAGTTGCAGCAGTGAGTGACTTCTCACAAACCTGAAAAGAGGAAAGCATATATAGAAAGGAAATCTAGTTAAGAAAAAAATTCTAAAGAACAAAAAAAGAGCTGGTTCCTAAGACGCACCACATAGCTTCCATCTTCTAGACTCGTACTGTATCTCAGCGTCCAAAAGTCACGAGCTGCTGCTAGTGTTGTAGGAGCATAAATCTGACAACCCGCCATGAATAACAGTCAGAAACATCTTAGAAAGAAATAAACAGGAATGATAAGATTTATGAAACAGACCTGAGTGTTGATAAGCTCGATAGTACCGCCATTTCCAGTGGGTATAACACTCAGAGTCTCAACACTTCGACAGTCACGGAACCAAGATGGACGATCTTTGAGGATTTCAGCAACCTAAACAACAGTACTTCCCAAGTTTAGAGTGCCTTCTTACAAAACAAGTTAATAGAGATAAATAAACAAAATGTGCAGTTACCTTCATGGGTTCTAAACTCACGAGGCCACAGGCACGTGCTGCTATTCCACTGCAGTTGCGTGAAACAGCGACGATGCCAATAGAATCCGGACCAGGCTATTTTTATACATCAACCACAGAAAAATACATATTAGTAAAAGATTACTTCTTCATTTCCACATGTGAAAACCTTAATAATATTTCAACTTACATACCTTCATCCCAATCATCTGAACCCAGTCGACAGCGGTTCCTGTAGCCTTGCAAAGGAACTCCGCCAAGGTCTCCTCCGCAATCGAGAGAAGACTACATTAAAAATGTTCAACCAAACAATGAGAAAGAAACTCAAAACCAATAAATAAATAAAAAACAAGAGTGCCTTCCTTACCCAGCTGGGTTGTTAGCATCACGTTGAGGATGCTGATGTGTTGGGTTTTGCTGCTGACGTTGCTGACCACTCACGACCACAGAGTCACAGCCGTTTTCTGTGGTCGTCCCAGATGTCTTAAGACAGACAATACAGAAAAACAAGACCACTCACTTTCTAACAAATCACACTTTAAAAAGCACATTGCATTGCATTTAAGCAAAATGATTGAAAGACTTACAGTGTTGATACGATGTTTCATAAACCCATTCTCGTAAACCAAGTGTGAGACTTGCTTCTGCAAACGGTCATTCTCTTCCATCAAAAGCTTGTTCATAGCACTCAGCTTTCTGTTCACCGTCTGAAGACGAGCAGATTCTTTCCTCTGCTTCTCTCGACATCTAACAAACCAAAAAAAGGAATATAAACAACTTCAAAAAGAAACAGCTAAAGACAAAACAGTAGTAGTATGATAAATGTGTTGAATAGTTGGGAATGAACAGAAGGTAGAGAGAGCAAAGAAACATGCTTTTTGCTTTAGAATCATACCAGAATGAATGACATAAAGAACAAAGAAAAGATAACGTAATTTCCAACATATTCTCTGCAGAGAAAAAAATATTAAACATTTCAAGAAGAAGAAGAAAAAAAAAGACGTTTTTATTTTATAAAGCTCATCAAAAACAGTTTGATTAGCTGTCATTCAACTTTTAACTAAAGCAAAGAGAAAACTAATGTCTTTCTGATATTTTTATAGAACATAGATCTGAAATTCAAAAGCTTAAACTAAACTTGCCATGGAGAGACAAAAGACACAGAACTTAACCCCAACAGAAAAAAACATTTGTCAGAAGTTAAACATGTTCTGTCTTCAAACATAAACAAACAAACAAAAATTAAGATTTTAATTACAAAATACAATTTTATTAGTAAAAGATTGTTGTTTTTAAAAAACTTCACCTGCGATTCTGGAACCAGACTTTGATCTGTCGAGGCTCGATGTTACAGAGAATGGGGCATTCTCGAATGAGTTGCTGTCTACGGAGAGAGCTAGGTTTAGGGCACTCGGCGTAAACTCTCTCAAGAGCTTCGACTTGCTCCGGCGTGTATCTCACGTACTTGCCGGAGTCGAATCCTTTGTCCGGAGAGTCTCTATCGTCCATGGAGTGAGCCATCATGATTCCAAGTCGAAAATTCACACAGTGAGCTAAAGAGAAAGAGATAAGAGGATAAAAAACGAAACTTTAAAGGATTGATTCAAACGGGTAAGCTCTCTGAGTGGAGAGAGCTTTGTATGAAGTTCATGAGAGAATGAATGAATGGTTGGGGGAAAAGAGTTTTTTTTTGGGTGAGAAGAAGATGGAAAGTGGAAAAAAGAGCAAAGGAAAGGAAAGGGGGATATGTAGTAGAGAGAGAGAGAGAGAAGAGAAGACACTAGTCTCGAGATTCTTTCAGAGAGAGAGAGGAAAATACTGAAAAAGTAAAAGTAAAGATTTTCCGAGAAGGAGAGGACAAGCAAGAACACAACAAGACGCACTAAACGGGTAAATTATTTTTAAGAAAAAATGGTGAATTTACAAACGCTTGGGAGGTTAAATATGTTGAAAAGCTTACAGTATTGAGGGAAAAAACTTCCCTTTTTTCTAATTTAAAGTTTTGATTCTGTTGATCAAAAAAAAATTTCTTGGCTCTGTTTATATAAAAACTCTGCTTCTTTTTTTTATAGAAAAAAGTATAGTAACTATTATTCATATTTGAATGTGGTAAGATTCACTAACTGTAGTTAGTTGAAAATTTTGCTCAACCGATCAACAAATCAGGGGGTCCAGACGATGAATGCTGTATAAAATTATTCTTTATATAGCTTAGTTTTTATGTTAGTCATTTTCATTAGGTTTAAACTTATCAGTTTGCTATTACTAAATATAGGCATGGACGTTCGGATTCTCCGTCGGATTTAGTTTGGTTGATTTGGATTTTCGATTTTTCGATATTATGCTCATAAATCTCATTTGGGGTTACTAATTATTAGATCAGAATTGGTTCGGTTTCTTCCGGATTCGATTCATATTAAATTGTAACCAATGTCTGAAATCATCCAAAAATATATTTTTTAAATTTGAAAAATAATTTAAAAAACTCAAAATATATAAATTATTCACAAAACTAATTAAAATTAGTTAAAATATCTATATTAATTAAAAAATAACAAATAAAATAAACTACAAAAATATTTAGAATACTATAAAATATCTAAATTACCTTAACATATATAAAAGCAATAACTAATCTTCGAATCCTAATTTTGATTTCGGTTTGGTTCGGATTACACTCATATTCTAAAGTACTAAATTCATAAGTCTCATTTGGATATTCTTATATACTGGTTTAGATCCGATTTCAGATTTTTTTATTTGATTTAGATAAATACTTCGGTTTGTAGTAAAAACGCCTAAGTCTAACTAAATCTTAGACCTATAGTACTTTATATGTGGCGTTTTTACTTACTGATGTTTAAAAAATGATTTAGGCAGCAGCGACTAAATGGTAAGTCATGCATAAATGAAATAAAAGACTTCTAAAAGTTGGTCCAAACGTATACCCTTTCAATAATCTTCTACAAAGTACACAATTATCGTCTAGTGATTTATTAAACATTTTAAATATATATTTAACTTTGAATAATTTTTTATTTGTGAACATAATCAACCAAATTTGTGTCAATTTATTTTTGTTCATTATTTTATTTGCATATTATTTTCTAAAATAGTTGTAACAATAATTAAATATATATATATAAAGGTATATAAGTTAAAAAAATATATAAAGGTATATATCGACAACTATAAATTAATTTATTCATTACTCACTTAATTCATTTGAAATAAATTTTCTTCTATTGCTGTAATATTATTTTTTTGCACAACTATTGCTGTAACAATTTGACGATAAGAACAGAAAGATTTTAACAGTTTACAAACAAAAAATCTTACACATTACGTCTGTGAAGTGAATGGAAGAGGACACTATTGTTCCACCAAAGAAGAAGAAAAAAAGTTGGAAGAACAGATATAATTCTCTACTTTGATTTAATTATCCTCCGTATCAATGTGTTTCTGTCATCATTATTGCTGATGTTGATTATATAATTAAGTAGATGTTGACAAAACAAAGAAAATAAAAGAAGATTGAAAGTAACTAATAGATGCATTCAGACTAATACTAACAAATTAGCATTTAATCAAAGACGTAGGAGTGAAAGGCTAAACACTAATAGATGAGAAAAGCCAACACGCAAGACTTGTCTCTTCAAAATTACACTCCCTCCATCTAAAATGCTGCTTGCTAATCAACTAAATAGCAATAACGAAATAAAATTTATAGCGTTTTTGAAATCGCAAAACGAAAGTGTTGCTGTCAGAAGAAACGGATTTTTTTTTTTTGACGAAATTGGGTAAATTTCTAACTTAGGGAAATAAAGCTCTTGTCTTTAAGCTCTGTGCCACTGGCCTACCCCAAACATAGCATCAAAATTTTCTCTGTCTTCTTGCTCTCTCTTGTCCTTAGATGATGTATGTATGTACCGTTTTGTATGTTGCATGTACATCAATTCCACAATGATGCTTGTACATTCATCCAATACGGTTTGATGATGCATGAGAAGTATGAGCGATGTCACTACGCGCGTGAGAAGCGTGATATAACGTTATAGTTTCCTTACGTTAAGTGTTTTTGTTTGTTTCTTTTAACTTATATTTTTATATAGTTGTGCATAAATTATGAGAAAACAAATTAAGACAGGTCTGCCTTTGCTGGGGGTACATTCTGTATCTGGTCCGGTTACGGCTTTTCAATTGGTTTGTCACCATTACTATTAAATAGTTGCATCCATTCGTCAGGGAAAATATGAAAAATAAATGTAAAAGTAAATGAAAATTTGTTAAATACTTATGGTTGCTAGCTCATCATCATCCAATGCATCCGGATTACTCAGAAGGTTTGCTTGCTCTCACACCTTACGAGATCCGAACCCACACAAGAAAAGAAACTAAACATGATACATCCATCAACATATACGACCAAACACCACAACTATTATTACGAAATATTTTTGCTATCTTGACGAAAACGACATCAACATTTTCTTGCTGTTTGTGTACTTAAAAACAGAATAAAGTTGAGAGAATGAACATATGTATACATATATATATCGTAATTTTCTTAAATAACATTTTTAAAATTTTTACCACAAAAGTATACCTAAAAAATAACCAAAATAATATTTTTTGTTTTAAAAATTTTAATTTTAATTTTTTTTTTTTTAATTTGAAACTTTATCTCCAAAATCCTATTCATTAACTCTAAACCTTAAATTTAGATTAGCTAATTTTACGATTATAAATATATATATATATATATATATATATATATACTTCTTTAATGAAATATTATAGTTATTTTATTCTCTAAATACTATTTTTATAAAAATAAACTAAAACAAGCTAACAATTTTTCTATATATTATATACATGAAAAAAATTCTTCGAGGTATTACTTTCATATTCACTTTTCCCCATTTTAATATGTTGATTAATACATGGAATTGCCAAAAAAAATGCGATTATATGTTTATGGATATACTACCAATGAAGTAATATTAAAACAATGTAATTAAGAAATTAGAAACTACATAAAGAGGAATAAGTAATTTATATTAAGAAAACATTATATTAACATCTAGACAAAAGGATATCTTCATAATAAAAAAAAGGAAAAACAATAAATACGGAAATGAGTAAATAATAAAGGGGATGAAGAAGGGTCATGTGAGGTCTCATCATGAGTTCTTACTTTGTGCATGCGCTTCGATTTTATACATGGCAGTCGCAGTATTACCCACTTGACCCCATCTTTTGTAATTTAATTTGTATTGCAAATTTACAATACTTAAAAACAATAAAAGTTATGCTTAATCAAATAAATAAAACACAGACAGTAGTGTTAGTAAAAGCTCTTTCTTAATAAAGTCTTCCTAAACATACTATAATTAATTAGTAGCATACTTTACGTACGAGAGAGTATATCTCGCGCCACTAAAAAGCAACATAGGTTGAGGTTCTCTTAATAAAAACTCACGACATGTCAAGAACCAAAAGTACTAGACATGAACTTTTATGTTACCAGCTAAAAAAAGAGAGTATGATTTCTTAATTGAAAAAGATTATCAATTAGACCCGGTTTGACATTTTCTCCTTGTGTGGTCTGGTCTGTATTAGCTTTTGCTCGAAAGAAGTGTGAGTGCATTTGGTACAGTTGGCTAAAGTTACCAAAATCTGTAAAACCCGTCTTATATGGGGTTTTGAGGGTGGTACAATCTTGCCTTTTAAATTCTTAAAAACATTTTCAATTTCACTTCATTTTCTCCATTTCAAATAAAAACTAAAAAAAAATCTTCTGCAATCGTATTTTAATTTCTAGTCTATAATATAATAAAAATAAAATAGAATAATAATTTTTATTATTTTATTTTTCTTCAAAATAGAATACACAGTAAAACTAAATTTTATCATATAAACTATTTTATTATTAGAATAATAAAATAAATATTCTAATTAATTAGTGATGTTTTAGTCAATTATGTTAATTTAAATCGTCTATGTAATTTTAATCAAAAATCAGTATACAATTTAATATTTTATCAAAATGATAAAATTATTAGTTAAATCATAAACGATCAATGGACTCAGATGGACACACAAAAATCATATGGGAATTAAAAGATTTGGACTATAAAATTGCTGCAAAAGTGTCTCAACCCTAAATGCTAAGATGGAAGAACTTCTATGGATGATGTTCTGTTTACTACTGGGGAATTTTTATTACGATATGAGTATATTATTGAAACATATTGCTCTGATTCATTGGAAATGATTGCTAACTTAATGAACTGATCTTACTTATTAGTCTCATTCCACCTTCTACAAGCGGATTTGAACATTTATCGTATCTCTAGCTCCAGGAAAATGCGTGCAAATTTTCTTACTAAAATTCAAGAAGTAAATTATTCTTTTTTCATGTGTAGATTATACGCAACCAAACCAAGCAACTTTTTGAAATAACTCAAATTCATCTAGATCTTAAATATGTGAGTTGACATAAAAAAATTATAAAAACATACAGAAAGAACATATTTTGCATTGTCTCAATAATTTTGAAAAAGGTTTTGGATGATCTTATGATAAGACGAAAATATGTGAAAGAAGAAAATTGTTTATCTATATATATCTTCCACTTATGAATGTCAAATATACTTTTGTGACGATGATTTTGACCTCAAAGTCAACAATTGCTTTTTCCTTATCAAGAAAATAATAATACATGGCCATCTCTTTTTGAGTGGTTACGCTAAACGCACACAAGTACTTTGCCTAGTTACTACTACTATATTATTGTAGTCCAGTTATATGTTACTGTTCACATAATATATAGTTACAAGATTTTGATCAGTGACTTTTTGTGGCACCGGTTAACTTCTCGTTCAGTAGAATTAATCACTGTTGGAGACACATGTTCGGTAATGTAAATACGGATTTTAATACTATGTCGATTAGAGCCGCCGGACCTTGGGTCAAGCGGATGAAATCCTTGCTTTCCTTTAATTTTAAAGAAAATATTGACCACAAATTTACATAAAGTATTACCGCCAATTTGATCATGATAGTCCTGGATTTGGAGTGGTTTTTATCCAGTTATCGGCTGTATGAATAATTCGGGAAGCTTTTATAAGCTTCGTCGCAGGTTGATGGTACGTATGAGGCGCATGGAGAGCTCACTCAAGGTCCAATGGCGAGTCTTAGTTGGGATTGAAGGATGTATCCAGCGACATTTAAGGATTCTAACCTCTTTCGATTCAGTTTGTGTGTTGGTGATGTTCGTGTATTTCCAATCTATTTAGTTGCTCTTCTCATCTTGTGTTAATTGTGGACGAGTTCTCGTTAGGTAAGCTCGTCTTTGAGTGCAAGGTTGAGCACTCCTCTCCTGAAGTTCTGTTTTACTATCATGCCTCTCAACATCTTTGTTTTCTTTGTGTCTTTGTTAGCTTTAGATAGGTTTGAGCATAAAATCCATAAACCAAAATTCGAACCAAACCCGAACCAAAAAATCTGATCCGTACCCGGTCCAAAATGTAAAAAATACTGAGTGGATCTTCTATGGGGTACAAAAAAATCAGAATCCGAAGTGTTATTAACCAAACCCGAACGGGTAACCCGAAAAACCGAAAAAAACAAAAAATCCAAAAAAATATCCAAAGAAACTGATCTGAATGTCCACTACTGTACAATATAATTATATAAAACATAAATATATACTTCAAATATTCAATTTCATATTTATTTTGATATGATATCTAACAATAAGTATCTAAAACTAAAATAAATACCTTAAATACTTAATTTTATATAAATAAGTATATGTTTCTTATGTTTTGCTTTTAAATTTTAGATTTTATTTCGGGTATATCCAAATCGATCTGATATAACCCGAATCCGAATGATATATGGTTACTTTATGGATTCTAGGATGTGATACAAAATCGACCTGAACCCGATGTGTTATATCCAAACCCGACCGTACTTGCAAATTTACTAGAATTGGACCTAATAGGTGTTATACAAAAGAACCAAAATCCGAAAGACCCGACTCGAACGCCAACAGGTACCCGAACGCCAATGGATATCCGAATGCCAACGGGTACTCGAACGTCCATTCCTAGCTTTAGAGGTTTGTGTTTTGTCCAAGTTCTGGCTCCAGGTGGTACTTGTTACATCGCTTGCTCTTGGCTCAGGAAGGATAGGTAATGTCTCTACACTCTTTGTGTAAAATGATGTTTGATCTAATCTTAATCTACCAAATGACCAAAAATATTAATCTAGTGGTTCTTTTTATGGGTTAGACTTTCATATGTTCAGCCCAGGTTCCAGCCCACATTATACCATGATAGTTTTTCAACCTTTTTTGTTTTAAAACATACAACCAATATTTATTTGTTTTTTTTGCTTCTATAATGCAAGGATTGACTCTGGGTCTGATAGGTTAACCGAAAGATTGTGATTGATAAAAATAACAAGAAACTGGAGTAAAGGAAAAAGATGGAATTGAAAGAGAAATAAAATCGATGGTAAGAAGAAAGAAAAGAAGATGAAGAAACACTCCGACATGATTGAATACAGTGTCGATGCCCACTATGAAATTTCAAGTTGTTGTCTATGTGGGGGAAGAGTCATCGACGAGGTCTCTCCAAAACCAAAGCATCCAATAAATTTTGATACTTTTCCTTGGAATGCATACTTCACTTGCAAGGACTTAAAGGTAATCAAACTAATTTTGATTTATTTTAGATCTTGTTCTTTAAAAGAAAATATAACAGAGTTTTGGATTTTACTTGCAAAACGAAAGCTTCCACTTTCGTCAGCCATGGGTTTTCAGTCTCTAAGATGAGGTTCAACAGTTAAAGAAGCGTACAAATAAGATGGCTGATGGAATTGTAGAGTTTAAGGAGCTTATGTCCCGTCGTCCATGAAATTACGACTTGTATAAGTTTAAGTTATGTGTTTGTTTTGTTAAGACTTGTCTATGAATGTCCTTTGTTATGTTATATTGTTATCGCTAAGACTGATCTATGGTTAACTTTTGGATCTTATATGTTTGATTTGTTAAACAAAGTACTTCTAAGTATTTCTAAGTTTTACAAATTTTCCAATTGTACAAGTAAAACTTCGTCTAGTTTGGTAGATTTTACCGGGTTATACCTATAAGATTAAAAACAAAAAGATGCATCTCTTTACAATCGCATTCATTAGTTGAGTTAAACGAAAAGATGCATCCCTTCCCATTTAGAATCCAAACAATCGCATTCATTCACCAATTCCTGATACATCTATTTATAAATATCATCATTTTCAATAGAGTAAGAAATATCTTCAGAAAAGGACGACGATGAAAGCTTAATATGCAAGTCATCCTTCAGTCTGAGTTTCCACGTAACTGGTGTCAACAATGACAGATTCAACAAGTTAATCTGCGAGGTGTTTTGTTTTTTGGGGAGCTTCTCTATCTCAGATTTTTTTCCAGATGGCGGCTGAATCATTGACCCACTCATGGGGGTACAAGGCTGGAGAGAGAGATAAGTGTGAGAGATTGTGATGCTTTCTGTAAAGAAATTGTTGATTTGCATAAACAGGGAAGCAAAGAAGTAGTTGAATAAGCGCTCTCTAGTGATGGGTTTAGGGACCTCTTTATTTGTTCTGGGGTATCGTTTCCACCGGTGTCTTCATTTAGCAAGATGAGCTTTCTTCTTCCAGTTCTGGGGGAAGAACACGTTGAGTGGCTCGGCCTTCGTTTGTCACCGAAGTCCCAAGCTTTCTCTGTGGAGTCGTGTTTTGGCCGCAATCATCCCAGTGTCGTGTTGGTCCTCTTGGTCACATGGCAGGTTGTGTTCATTTGCTCATAGTGCAGGTTCCCTTTGTCTTCCTTTGTGAGGTAGCTGTCATCGCATCCCATCTTTGCTTCTGGGTGGTTCAGGCTTTGGAACGCAACAGGTTTGTTTCTCTAAGTCCTTTCAGCCATCCTCTCCCTGAATTGTCAAGCGCAGTGGATTCAACACTCAAGGAGAGTGGGATGCAAGTCCTTCCCGGATTAAACCAAACCAAAATACGAGGACGATGTCTGGCCCGGAGCTAGCCACTCGACTGTGTCGTCTTTCGGAGTCCGAGTAGATTAGGTGTGTGTTTGTACCGATTTTTGCTCAAATTTGGTGTTGTAATCTTGTTGCATATGCCCTATTTATGGGTTACTAGATTCTTTGTCCGCGCTACGCGCGGAAAATAGTTATAGGTGTTTTATTTTGAAATAAAATTTAAATTTAAATTTATTTTATAATAATAATTATTATTAGATTAGATGATATATAACTTGAAATAGTTTGAGTTGTAAAATTTGTGAATCAGTTGTGAAGATAGATTTTGGTGCACTTATTATATTAGAAGGAAAAAAAAAAGTATTGGTATAGGAATAAACGAAAGAGAAAACAAAAAGTATTGATATACAGTTTGACAATCCATTTCTATGTTGCATTTGAGTCCTTTTCGCTTACTCAAAATAGTGACCAATACCTTATCTACCCAACATTATTTTATCTCCTGAGCCACATTACGACTTCTACTCCACAGCATGAGTCTTGAATGAAGGAAAGAATGATAATCGAATTCAACATCAGGTTCAAGTAAAATTATCCCCTCCAAATTTGTTCAATTCTCAATAATGGATATATTAAAAAAGATTAATGTGCTCACACACACAATTTAAGAAAAGAAAATTACCAGGATTGTTTTCATGCTCTGCCGCTGAAGCTATTACAGCCACCTTTTGTGGCAAATCCATTCTCAGCAGGCTTCTTTTAACCACCTTCAGGGCCAGACCCATTGACAAAAGAGACATGATTGACCGATTGAGATGAAGCAAAACTGGGTGAAGTACTCTGGTTTACATGCAAAGCTTTGTGTAGCCATATATATTCAGCAGTAGTAGCAGAAGCATTATAATCTCCAAATGGTTAAAAGTGTAGCCTTCGGAAACCATGACCTTGTTGTTTCCCTTAACTTTAACCTGAATCTGGGGAATAAATACATGTTTACATAATAATAGTCAGCGGAAGCCATGCAAATAAGTAAGTTCGAGGGAAAAGTTATTAATAAAGTTAGAGATAGGCTGAAAATGGACAAACAAAGAAGGATTAAAACTATATTATGCGAGAGTAGTATGATTAAGGTGGAAGCATAATTTCTATACGACAATAGTTAGCCTATATGATTTTCGATTGTACTATGGATATACCCTTAATCCAAGAGAGAAAGAAAATACCAGAAGTTGAAAGAGAAGTGGAGGTATATGAGTGTATTTCTTCAGTATGGACTGTGTGTTCTTTTAACCCACTATCTCATACGATGAATCCATGTAGAATAACCCACTAACAGAGTCGTTGTCAATGTGTATATCTCTTTGATTACGCATCTATATTGGAGGATTTAGATTAACACAAAGATGGAACCTTCCAACGATGATCCGATGTCTTCACTTCCTGTTGGCATCATCTTTCTCAGTGTCTTACAGTTTGATACGGTTCATATTCCTCTATAGAGAAGGGAGACAATCATCCCCTGATTCACGCCTTCTTTGTTTACATCTACAAAGAAAACCAAAAACAAAAGCCAAAACACATCCATGATGAAAGTCATCCTATGATGTTATGTTGTTGTGAATGAGTGATCTAAAATGCAAATTATGTTGAGGGCAGCTGGTTGTTTTGGTACCTGAGTATGGTGAGGGAGCCATGTATTTTGAACTGAGATGATCTCAACACTTTTCTCGCACTTTGAATAGTCCTTTATAATATCCTGGAAAATCCAAATGTTATTTGCCGAACCAAGAGCAAAAATGATTGTTAAGAGGGAGAAACTACAAAAAAAAAAAAAAAAAACTTAAAAAGGCATGACCTAGTTTTGATGTACTTATCTAAAGATTTGCAGCCTCCTCCTTCACACTGATTGGAAAAGATATACTAAAAACCAAGAATGTATGAACAATCGATGAGATAAGTTAAAGGCTCTAGAAGAAAGAGTTACTTTTAACTGTATCAAAAAAAAAAAAACAATATCTTCTGGAGCTTACACCATATTTATCAAACGTAAACATACCAGTGACCCTGAGCCACCTTCATCCTCTTATTTCACCACCGATGATTTTGTGGAAAATCCACTGAAGATAAAGTGTATAAAAAATATGATTCAAAGAGTTAAATCATCAAAAAGACTCATCTTTGAACAAAAGAACTTACAAAGATAGATGAAGAAAAGGTAATACTGATAGCTGAACGTGATGCGATTATCCTTATCGTGAACGTGGAAAATGTGATGCGATTATCCTTATCGTGAACGTGGAGATGAACAGATAAGATGGAGCTCTTGAGCGATTTTGCAGGATTGAGCCAGTCCATGTTGGCAGGAGAGAGGAGGTAATACTGATAGCTTTTAACTTAGATATTTGTAGATTTACAATCTGAAAAGGCAAATATTAAGTTAGGAAATTGAAACGAATAGTTGTAACGATGAAATGAAGATTGAAAGCTTTGAATGCCCGGAGACGTTTGAAATATTGTTTTTCGAAGAAAAAAAATAGGATCTGAAGAGAGAAGAAGACTAAATGACGTGGAAGTAATTTTCATTATGATTGGTAGATTTTTTCTGACACGTGGATAATCTAAATGTTGATCTTATTCAACTTTTAGTATAGTATAGATTGAGAATAAATAATTAAATTAAAAAAAAAAAAAAAAAAAAAGTAGTTGAAGATTTTCTGTTCTTGATATGGCAGGCTCACAATAATCCATATCAAAGCAATCTTGATGATAACTATACAAAAATTAGCAATCTTACTGTATGAAATCTACTCTAACAATACTTGAGATTCTGCATGTGTTTTGTTGGGATCTTATCACAGAATGTTCTTCTTGGAGCCATCAATACTTATGCAATAACAATGACTTGGGCAATGGCAGAACTTAAGAGAAATCCACGAGCAGTGAAGAAAGTACATTCCAACATCTGAAACCAAATAGGAATAAATCAGTGATCACCTTGGATGACACAGATCAGCTCCATTACCCCGAAGACGGATCAAAGAAACGTGGATCCATGGAGGCTACATTCTCCAACTGATCAAAGGATATCTCTGAATGCATGTCAGGACGAAAGAATCAACCATCATTTACGTTGAATGTGGTGAATATTTTGTTGATCTTCTTTTCACCTTTCTTGCTATGCCTCTAGAGTCCTATGGAGAATATTGAGAAACGAAATCATCCTTTGATGCTTAGGTAACTTGTGCAAAAGCTTGAGGAATACAGTGTTGGTTACAAAAGAGGAGCTTCGGTTTTTTAATCATACATTTTCAGTGGTATTAACTCCAAGACGAAAAGATTGTTTTTAATCATTTTTGAGGTTTGAGTTTTAGATCATTTGTACATACACTATATTGGATTGTTAATACATGCTTTTCAAACACGATATGGCTCAGTCTTTTTGACAAACTTAAAAATGTCACAACATATATCTACCAGCAAACATCCAAAGGATGATTAATACACAACTAAATATTAAAAGAGCTAAACACCGATCTACAAATCAAAATAAACAAAACTATAAGCAAATACAATTTGAATATATTCTATATATGAAATAAAAGAAAATTAAAAATATTACAACTATATTTCCTAACAACAACACACTAATTTATTCATCCCAAATATTATTAATCAAATTATATTTTATATATCATTGTCAAATGAAAAAGAGATAAATATACAAACAAAAATGATTTGAAGGAAATAAAAATATATGATGTCTTACATTTCATAGTACATATGAATGCGAGATAATTCAGGCTCGCACAAAATCACAAAATGAACAACTCGACTCTTAATAGAAAAGACAATTTACCCAAAGTGCCTTTTAATTATTTTTGGATTAAAAGTGACGTATACTAATTAAATTAAAGTTTATGCACTGACAAAACAATTAAATAACTAATACAAAAATAATAATATAATTTAAACAAATGATTTGGTATGTAATTTGCGCTATGCGCGAATGCAATACCTAGTCATTTATAAAAATTTATAAACTCAATTTATTACTAAATGAATTTTTTTCTCAATTTTTAATAATAAAAGGGCAATTCTCTTGAATAACCTTTTTTAAGTTTTGTCACAAAAATAACACTAGAAAAATAAAATGACCAAAATAGCATTTTTTTTTGAAATTTTTATTTTTTTAATTTTTTAAAAAAAAATTGAAACTCTATCCCCAAACCACCCTTTACTCTAAACCCTAAAGTCTAAATTAGTTAACTCTAGGGACATAAATGCATATTAATAAAAAAATTAGCTTCTAAAAAAACTATTTTGGTTATTTTCTTCCTTAAAAAATTATTTTTGTGAAAAACAAACTAAAAAGAGCTATCTAAGAGAATTTCTCATAATATAAAATGCATACGATCTACAAACAAATGTGTCATATATTACTAAATGAATTTTTTCATAATATAAACAAGAAATTTAAATTTATGGTACCCAAACAAATGTTAAATATTAAAAAATAATTCAAGTACGAGTAAAAAAACTCAGCAATAATTTCAATATACTTTCACTATCCAAACAAGATAAAAACATAAAATAACAAGATAAAACATATAAATTAAAGTAGATAATTTAACAGAAAACAAACATATTAAAAGCTCTACATCACCAAAATTAAAATCAGAACATAATTGATTCAAATTATCCCAACAATTGTACTAAAATTTTAGTCAATTAAAATGAAACTAAAATTAAAACGAATGAAAATTCTTTTTATGATTTTTACAATAAATAAATTCAATGGAAAAAATATTTTTAAAATAAATAAAAAATCATTCCTAAAAGAGAAATTACTCAAAATGACTCAAATCATACATATAATGACTAGAATAGCTCATAAACTTTTATATTTACAAAAATAACTCATAAGACAAACAAAAAATATCAAAAAACCAGCCTTCCCTTTATTATTCACAAAACTACCAATGAAATTTATTAATAGATAAATGTTTAATTATTTCCAAAAAAATTCACTTCATCGCCGAGAGGGTCGTGGGTCATGTTTTTCAAATGCGACGAGAGCAAATCGGACTCTACTTTTTTTTTCTGAAACAAGAGGCATTAAACCTTATAACCCAGTTTTAGTACCGACTCTTACCTTAACTCAATCTCAGTAAATAACATTGTTTCTTTGATACATCATTGGGTTCACGTTCCTTAATTAACCTAAAAATAAATCAGGTTCAAAATTAATATAAACCGGGTCAAAATTGAACATTAAATTAATTTTAGTTTACGTAAACTTAAATTTTAGTTAACAAATCTGTCACAACATAAATTAAAAAATTTGTCACCACATAAATAAAAAGTCTACCAACAATTTTAAGTCGAATATATAAATTTACTGTAGAAAATAAGTCGAAAATAAGAAAATAAGTCGGTATATAAGAAAATAAGTTGACTACAAAAATCTACTATTTATAACAAATCTGATATCTCATTCAAGAGACATATTCTTAAAAATTTATTTTCTGTTCAAATCGGATAATTAACTCTATTGTGGAACCAAATTTAATATTTGTAAGAAAGTCTGACACAATTTTAATATTCAATTTTTTTTTCTATACAGATTTTATAAACACTTATTATTCGACAATTTTTTTATTTTTGAAAATAAATTTGCCATCAATCAAATGTTAAAGATATTTTGATAATATATTTTTTGGTATAACTATGAACAAGAACAATTTTGACCAAAAAAATATTCTAATAATTTTCAAAAAATATGAATCATTCTAGTAATAACACAATTAATTTGTGTCATTTGAATAAACTTACCTTCATAAAAATAACAATTCACACGTAACTTAAAACTAAATCCTTTAAAATATAAAATGAATGTTATTATGTTAAACAAAAAGTATAATAAAGAAATTTCCCACAATGAAGAAAAGAGGACCACTAGTTTTGTATAAAACATGATGAATTTAAAGTAATCTTGCCAAATTCCCAAGCCAATTTTATGACTCGTCTTTGTTGATTTATTATAAAAATTTCTTACAACTAAACAATAGCAGTAGAGCATTGTTTCTCAACTAAAAAAAACTTCATGATGACATTTCTTTTATTTTCCAACCTTTCTGCCTGGTGGGCTTTATTTTTCTAATCACAAGTCTAACACCCACTTTATCTAATTGCTCCCAAGATCCTCCTCTACATTTCTACAAAGATTTATATATCATAACACTAAAGACATGGATGATCTGAGACCAAACATAGGCGCCAAAATAGGACAAAGTCATGTGTACTATGATGGATGACCTCTCCTCAAGACGTACCACTAGAAGCAGCCATGACGGATTTACCAGAGATAAGGCTGGAATTATCTGCATGAGTACTGCCTTCGTGATGCTCCTCTTCCTTCTTGGCATTGAGAAACCGACCGCCACATCCTCTAGGTCGCCTTATCGCATGCAAATGCCGAGACTCATGCAGATACGGCTGCAAATAGACACTCATGATCAGTGGCGGAGCCAGAAACATTTTATATTGGAGTAAAAAAAAATTTATAAGGATAAATTTTTATTTTTAATAGGGTCAATATAATTTTTCTTATATAATTTTTTTTATCATTTTTCTTAAGTAAAAAGATTTTTTAAAAAAAAAAAATTGTAGGGTCAGCTGATCCCACTCATTCCCAATTACCTCTGCCCCACCCCTGCTCAAGATTCACCCAAATGAAAGTCTCCAAGGAAGGGACCATAATTACCAAAACGCGGAGTATTCTTCTTACCTTACGTGACTTGACAACTTTATTCTGAGATTCAAGCTTTGCTCTGGATTGCCTACGTCTCAGTATACCGTGGTATTGCTTTGCGTTAACAAAAACAGGTTCCTCGACTGCATCAGATGGTAAAGGCACACATTGTTGCTGGACTCCCATTAAATGTGCATGTACCTGAAATGATATGAAAAAATTGCTGTTAACATGATCCAAATCAAGAAATCGTTGTAAATACACCAATACCCCGGTCTCATAAGGTCGTGGCGGATACGCTTGTGGGCCACAAGGTGGTGCAAAGATGCTTCTGTGGTAAGGATCTGGATATGTGTAGTGTCCAGGTACCTTCAATGTAATAACAAACAAATCTGTCACTTGTATATTGTGTGAGAATGCACAAATTTATATAGTATATGTAAAGTAAAGATAATATGATATATTATTGTGTTGTGTCTTAATGACTTACAAGAGAGTTGTATATATACACAAGACTTAGACTTATCTCAACTAGAAATAGAACTTATCTAAATCTTATGATATATATCTAAATCAGCTAATCATTATCACAATAGGATTATATAATAATAATCGGTTTGGACTTCATAGACTTCATGGGCTTCTTCATAATCGGACTTTAGCGGTCCGTAACTTCTGGTCCGCAAGATACATATCTTGCTTCCCAATATATTTCTAATAGTATATCTTCATAATAAGCAGAGCCGAGTGAAACATTGACCTACGATCTCTAAAGTTTCTTTAGGAATTAATATGCATAAACATAACCCTTCAAATTGTTAACTACATGTCTTACTAAACTTTCTATAGTCTCCAAAATCTGGACTGGCCTGCCAAGAAGTATTCACACTACAATTTGTTAATGAGAAAGGAATCAAATATTTCGCATATTAACTATTTGATGAAACTCATAAGCAGTGATAAAGAGATCAGACTTGGTAAACATTTAAACTTTTTTATAGAGATAAAAGTTTCAAAAAACTAAACCAAACATAAAGTTCTGATGGGTCTTGGTAACTGAGTGATGTTTTACCATGGAGTGAGGAAGCTGTTCCGAGTAGACTGCAGAGCTTCTTCTTCCTGGAGGAATTGGTGGTTGGATTTGGAATTGAGAATCTTTATGTTCTGGTTTGTCATGAGTTTCTATGTTATCTGGACAAGAATACACCAAACTTAACCAAGAGAGCACCACCAAGAATCAGTGAGAGCCACATGAACAAGAACTAGGGAGCAAGTTTATGTTAAAATCTATGTGCCAGAAAGATTAACTTGGAATAAGAGCAACATAAACATGAAATGAATAAAGAGAGAGAGTAGAACCAGAAAGCTCATGGATTGAAGAAGCCATGACTCATGAGCAGCTTTAATATCCAAAAAACACAACTCTGAAAGTTCCAAAGAAGGAAGGAAACATCACAACAGTAAGTGCATGGCATGGTAAAGCAACTAATCATGATTCAGAATTATCAAATCCCACAAATACATAACCAAAAAAGAAGAAAATAAATCATAAAAAAATACCTACTGCAATTTTCTCTGTCTCTCTTCTTCAAAGTCTCTGAGAAGTAAAAAAGAAAAGAAGGAGAAGAAATAATCAACAGAAAAAGGAGCGAGTGTCGTTTTCTTCCCCTTCCGCAAGTTATTCCGCAATTTCACACCCTACACATCGGAGCATCCTTCTACATAAGTAAAAAACATCATGCTGTCTTTCCGTTTCAGGAAGTGGAAAAACAGCAAGGTTTATAATAGTTGATGCGGACGCAATATCGATGGTACAAGTGGAGAATGAGAGACACGTAGTAGATTACGGGCAGATCTTCTGTTTCTGCCCCCAAGTTGCTCACTGTCTTATTTAGTCCACGGGTTTCTACGGGTCCCACCTCTACCCGCTGCCCCAAAATTAAGTATTATTTTCCCATTGTGAGTCTACATCGAAAGCGAACCGGTTATCGTTTGTTCGGATTCCAGAGACAAGAAACCAAATCTCGGTTTGGTTTGGTTTCTTCATGCACCCACGCGGTTTCCAGAATACACCAAACCAAATTCTAATTCAAATTGTGTCAGCTTATTTGTGTGTTTAGACCAATACAGTCGAAAAATCGCAACAAAAATTCAATAATCCAACAATTGTATGAATTTCTTATTAAAAATTGATAAAAAAGTTACCTACATATTTTCTTGGTTAGACCGGTTCGAATATCTTTGTAATATTCTACTAAAACGTTTGGTTGGGGTTTATGGCAGCACATGAAAAGCTAAGATAAGATTATTCTTTGATGACTCATGTCATTTCATGGTTCGTTCTCTGAGAATATTCCGAAGAATATTTCTTCTCAAACCAACAATTATCATGTTTGAAAACTCAAACCACATCAATTCAGTTATTTTATCAAGAAGCTTAAAATCAAATCAAAAACAAAAAAAAGTGAAATAGAAAGTAATTAAAACAAGTGAAAGAGAAAGTAATGAAGCTTAATAGACTTCCACGTGCCACTGCTTGTTCTTCCTGAGCTGAGAAAGCTTCAAGTCCCAGCTCTCACCTCTCTCCTCTGCAACTCTCTTAAGCGTATCTTGAATCCCAGGCATCATTCCTTTAAGCCCACAAAAGTAGATATGAGCTCCGTTATCCAAAAGCTTGAAGATCTCATCACTATACTCTTCAATCTTGTCCTGCACGTACATCTTTCCACCTTTCTTGTTCTTCTCTTCTCTGCTCAACGCCTTGTCGAACCTAAAGTTATCCGGGTGGTCTTTCAAGTACTTGCTGAACTCATCATCATAGAGAAGGCTATCAGTGTTGGCCACGCCTAAGAAGAGCCAAGCTAACCCCCCAAACCTGTAGTTTGGGACGTTTTCCATGAACAGTCGACGTAGGTAGCCTCTGTAAGGAGCCACTCCTGTTCCCGTGGCTATCATTATGTGCGTGGCGTTTGGATCTTTCTCTGGTAATAGCATTACCTTCCCCGATGGACCTGTGATTTGAATCTTGTCTCCGGGTTTTGAATCACAAAGGAAGTTGCTGCAGACTCCGTTCTTTGAAGGGTCTTCTTTACCAGTCTCGGGATCGTAATAAACAGCTCTTCGTACACACAAACTCGCTGTTTTGCCGTCAAAGAAATCTCCATACCTCGTTGATGCAATAGAGTAAAGACGCACATTGTGTGGAGCTCCAGGTTTCTTCGGGTTCTCACCCTACAACACGCCACAAAAAAAATCAAGTTCGTAACATGAAGACAATGAGAAGCATGTAGCAGCACAAAAGAGGACATGATGACTTACGGGAGGGATGACACCGTAACTCTGTCCTTCCCAGTAAGGAAGGTTACCGTCATGATCGATCACGATATGACAAGTTTCTCCTGGAGCTTTTGGACCAACGACTCGCTCCACGGAGACAATCTTAGCTGTGTAAGAATCTTTGGGTTTGTACAAGTTCAAAGGAGGATCACTGGGGTGTTCCAACTCTATAGGAGAGACAGAAACCTTGGAACTACTAGCTTGTTGAACCGACATGCATAATGTTGTGTTCGTGTAACGTTTTGCATCTCTTATGGTAGTTGTTTTGTTCTGGTTCAACGCTAAGGAAGATGACCATGACTTGCTGTTGAAGCTTATGCTATTGTTTTGCTGCAGGATGAAAAGAAACACAGCACAAGTAAACGACGGTTAGTTTAAGATTAAACTCAGAAGTAATGAGAAAATCAAGCAAACATAATCTCAAGGAGTCCAAAGATTCTGTGTACAAACACAGGTCATGCATGTTTAAACCATATGAGAGCTTTTTTGTTTTTGTTTTTGGAAGCTATAGGAAGAGAGAGATTGTATGGATTACCTTGAAGACAGATCTCCTAAGAGAACGTTCGTTGCCAACTGAAACAGAGACAGCAGCAGCAGCCTGTATAGAGATATGAAAGTTCCATAATGTTAAATCTTTTTTTTTGTTAGTGAAGTCTCCTTCAGTACGCTAAAATCATTAATCAAAGGAAAACAAAAGCCTAAACACGGATTAAAGATCATAAACCCCAGATCAATATATTCAAAATTTCCCTCGTTTTCTCCGCAACCAGGTAGAGTGATTCAAAACGAATCGTTGAATAAAACCAGGATCAAAATCTCTAAACAAACGTATAATTCAAAAACCAATCGCTGCAGAACAGATGCTGACCTGAGAAACAGCAGAGTGAGACATTGTTATGGATCGGAGATAGGATGATGATCAGTTTCTCGTCGGAATCAATAATAGAAGGGGGGCACTAGTATGATCCTTTGATCATGGGATTAGGGGGTTTATAAATAGAGTAAGGCTCCTTTGAATCTCCTCAAAGGCCAACCTCTCCTCTTGTGGACTCCTCCACGGCTCCAACTGACGCTTATGACCACTTTTGTTAATTATTTTATTTTAATTGAGTAAGAATAATTAATGGGCAATTCTCTTAAATTGCCCTTTTTAAGTTTTTGTCACAAAAATAGCCCTAAAAAAATAAAATGACCAAAATAGATTTTTTTTTTTTGAAATTTTAATTTTTTTTTATTTTCTTTTTGAAATTTGAAACCCTAACCCCAAACCCACCCTTTAACTCTAAACCCTAAAGTCCAAATTAGTTAATCCTAGGGAGATAAATGCATATAAATGAATTTTTTAGCTTAAAAAAAACATTTTGGTCATTTTCCTCCTTAAAAACTATTTTTGGGACAAACAAACTAAAAGAGGCTATCTAAGGAATTACTCATAATTAATTGTATATTATCTTCCACAGAACCGAACCAAATACATCCGGTTTATGTATTTATTTTTTCTTCTTCATACCGAACAGACAAACATAATAAATATCTGTGCTTTCTACAATAATAATTAAGGAGAAACAAAAGTCAGAAAACACATTTATTTTTGGAGAATCAATTTCAGAAATTTATAGACAAAATAAAAAGAAAATGAAATCGTCTACTTGGTATTGTTATGAATCTGATCACAAGTAACCGACGAATTTTGTAATTTAGGACGAAAATAAATGAGAGCAGAAGCGACCATCAAAGCCACGCCGGTGACTCCACACACGAAGCTCCCCACAACCAGCACGTGATTCATCACGTGACCATCATCATCCCCCGGGTCTTTTAGTGCCGCATTCACTGGAGATTTCACCGCACTGGGCAATGTCGAGCCAGACGGTGAGGGTGTCGAATTCAGCTCATTCCAAGAAGTGGGTCCAAAGAAGGACGTCATTTCCGATGATGATTCGCTGGGTTCGTAGTAGTACTCCAGTCCGTGATCCGCCGGTCGTAATTCTCTAGCATCAATGGTCGTCGTCGTTGCTTCTAAGACAATGAATACGATCACGAATGAGATTAGCGGTGGTGGAAACACAACTGTTCTTTGTGAAGTCATTTTTTGTGCTTTTTTTTGGAGAGAGTTAAGGTTGCAAAGTCCAGCCCGTGAAGTGAAAGAATGCTCTGGTATTTATATGAGAAAATACTGTATAAAGTATTACGAACATACGGTGCCGTTTTTTAAAGTAACAATCCCGTGAATAATCGAACGGCCTATCGATTGTAATTTATTACAGCAGGGCGACTAGTAACAGTGTCTCTCGACTCTCGTGCTTTTGTCTGAATTCTGTTTAAAATAAATTTCTCGTGAATTTCTTTGTCGGAGATTGCCCCTAAATTTACGGGAATTTAAACGAATTAAGCTCCGGCAAATGTCAAATTTTATTATCAAGAGAGTATTATTGCGATAGGTTAAAAGAAAAATAGCTACGATGAATATGGTTTAATAAGATTTGTAAAATTGGCACAAACGGTAGAATAAACAAGAAAGATAAAAAAGCATATCTAGTTGAGTGGTATCCAAGGTTTCTCTTTCTATAAAGCAAGAAATAAACTTTTCCTTTTGTTTCGTTTAAGTTTAATCTTTATTGGAAAAGGGTAATTTCTCAAATTAGAGACTTAAAACTTTTAGATTATCACGGAAGATATATACACTATGGGTTATATGTCAGCCTTATAAGAAAGCCAATTGTTTATAACGGACTTGGCCCAAATACTCAATAGAAGAGCGATTCTAATAAGATTTTTTCTTACAAGATAAGATAAGGAGAAGTCGTCCATGCAATTGACATATACTGCCACGTCATCGATAGAAGAAGAAGAACACAATATCCCGCGCCTTTTTTACTTTCTCTGGATTCACTCACCCTTCTTCGAAATGGCTAATTACTCTCGGCCACATATCTGTCATTGTTTGACTCGGCTAGCCTCCGTCAAACGTAACGCCGTCGTTACTGTCTCCGGTCAACGGAGGCGCACCGGCCAGGAGTTCGTCGATGGTGTATTAAGACTCGCCGGAGGGTTGGTTCGTCTTGGCCTCCGAAACGGCGACGTCGTCTCTATTGCTGCTCTTAACAGGTCAAATGCGTAATTTATCAAACACGTTTTCATTTTCTTTGGGTTTCAGGCGTTGACCGCCATTGTTTTCCGTTGACTTTTTTTAAGGTGAATTTTAGTTTTGGCTTTTTTTCTTTTTCTTTTTTTTTCCTTCTGTCCTTGTAGTGATTTGTTCTTGGAGTGGTTATTGGCTGTTGCATTGGTTGGAGGAATAGTTGCTCCTTTGAATTACAGATGGGTCAGTAATCACTTTCTTAACTTAAGTCATGTCTTGTCTGAAATTCTGTGATTTGATCAAAAGAAAAACGTTTTTTTTTACATATGTCTTCTGATTACATCTCTTTAGTAGGTTTTGTATGTGTGAAAGAGAGTTCTTGACAGATCTTTTTTTATTTGTATTTTTTGCCAATGGGTTAGAGCTTGAACGAAGCAAAACTGGCGATGCAGCTAGTAGAACCTGTGCTCTTGGTCACCGATGAGACATTTGTCTCGTGGTGCATCCATGTACAGAACATCGACATACCTTCATTAAAATGGCGTGTGTTGATGGAGGAGTCTACCTCAACAGATTTTGCAAGTGAACATAACCAATGTATGTTTTTTTTTTTAATATAAACCTTCAAAACTCAACGGTTAGGAGCTAATGCTAATGACCTTATTGTCTTTTTACCCGGCAGTTTTGACAACCGAGATGCTTAAACAGAATGTCCTGGTGCCTTCCTTATCGATAACATACGCTTGGGCTCCTGATGATGCTGTTGTGATATGCTTCACTTCTGGTACACACACATGTTGACTTCTGCTTCATGTGTTTCTCCTGCTTAGTAATCCTCAGCTTACTTTGATCTCTTTTGTTTCTTCTTTGCAATAGGTACAACGGGAAGACCCAAGGGTGTGACGATAAGCCACTTGGCATTCATAACGCAGTCTCTAGCTAAGATTGCTGTTGTTGGTTACGGTGAGGATGATGTATGCCTCTTACCTTCATTTGTCTGTGTCTTCACTCAACTCTACAGAGCTGAATATTCTTCTTTTTTTCTTTTACGTAAAGAGCTTCTCCATTTCTCTGCTCATCGTGTGATTTTTTCGTTTTGTTTCTGTAGGTGTATTTGCATACATCACCGTTAGTTCATATTGGCGGTCTTTCATCAGCCATGGCCATGCTAATGGTAGGGGCGTGCCATGTTCTGCTTCCAAAGTTTGATGCTGAAACAGCTCTCCAAGTTATGGAACAACACTGTGTGACTTGTTTCATTACCGTCCCAGCAATGATGGCTGATCTTGTCTCTGTCAACAGGTAAAATAGACAAGTGAACAAAATTCCTAATGAGAAGTAAGTATTGGCCTTTAAAACTGTTGATGATCTGAAACTTTTTTGTTTCCTAAGGACAACGAAAAATGGAGCTCAAAACAGCTGCGTGAGAAAGATACTAAATGGAGGAGGTTCTTTATCAACCGAACTCCTAAAAGATGCCGTAAAAATCTTCCCAAGAGCAAAAATATTCTCAGCATATGGTGAGCTATTGTTGTCTTTTTAAGTCAACCATTTTCATTGGTCTTCTATGCCCTAAGCATTGCGGTTTTTGATTTTGGTTTGGTATAAAGGGATGACAGAAGCGTGCTCTTCGCTTACCTTCATGACTCTCTATGATCCAACAACACAGGAGTCTTGTAAAGTGACATATCCTTTGGTTAATCGACCAAAGCAAGGCACATGTGTTGGAAAGCCTGCTCCTCATATTGAACTGAGGGTTAGGCTTGACGAAAATTCAACAAGGGTCGGGAAAATACTAACTCGCGGACCACACACAATGGTTGGATATTGGGGTGGTCATCAAGTAGTTAAAGAAAGCAGCAATGGAGCTTGGCTTGACACAGGTGATATTGGGACCATCGATGAGTTTGGTAACTTATGGCTCATAGGACGGTCCAATGGACGAATCAAAACAGGAGGCGAGAATGTTTACCCTGAAGAGGTTAAAACTTCCAACACAAGAAATACTCAATACTGGCCTCAAGTTTTCTGCATCTTTTTTTAACATGTGATTGAATCCATTGTATAATGTGTGCAGGTAGAAGCTGTTCTGTTAGAGCATCCTGGGATTGTGTCTGTAGTGGTCATAGGCGTAATGGATGTTCGGCTTGGTGAGATGGTCGTTGCTTGTGTTCGTTTACAAGAGAATTGGACATGGTCTGATGTCGAAAACCGCAACCGAGATTCAGAACTGTCTAGTGAGGCACTGAAGCATCATTGTAGAACACAGAATCTTACAGGGTAATATATCTGGACAAAAGGAAATTCTTTTTTATTGTTTCAGTTATATATGTAGAGTGAGATGATTCATGAGATGTGTGAAATGTGGACAGGTTTAAGATTCCAAAGAGGTTTGTCAGATGGGAGAAGCAGTTTCCGTTGACAACAACTGGTAAAGTGAAAAGAGATGAAGTCCGAAGAGAAGTTATGTCTCAATTCCAAATCTTGACCAGCTCTCTCTGACCACATTACATTCTAAATATATATATTTTTGGAATAATAAAGAACTGAACTTCTTGTTATAGTTCCGATCATTAAACGGCCTATTATGCCCCTTCTCAACTCCACTCATGAATGATAAAATCCTGTGTTTGGTATTTAATTATTAAACGTTACATAGAGAAGCTTTTATATAAAAAGAAGATAAACTAGAAGCCTAGAAATAAGGAGCACGTTGATGACTAGTGGAGATGTGTGATCCTCCTATACTTTAGGAAGTTGAATACGTGTGTTGAACATGACTTAGGGCATCTCCAACCCAACTTCATTTTTTTCTTTTATTTTGGAGTAAAAGTGAATATGGAGTAAACATTACTCCAACTCTATTTCATTTTTCACTTCATAATGGAGTTTACTCCATAAATGGAGTAATCTATTTTTTGTTTGTTCATTGCTTTATTATGGAATGAGAAATAAAGTAGGATTAAAACATTTTACTCTATAATCACTTTTACTCCATTTTGGAGGAAAAAATGGAGTTTTACATTGGAGATGCTCTTACTCTAATACATGGTGTATCGGGATCAAATTCTGTAATGACCCAACTGGGTTTCCAAAATTCTGTAATAGCCCCATATTCTTTTGTTTTTTTATTTTGAATTAAATTTAAATAAAAAAGAGATAAAAAGTCCATAAAACCTAAAAGTTTAACTTATTTACCAATCTAACCAGTTAAATTCGAATCCAAACCCATAAACCCAAAACCCGGCCCAAATCCATTTAATTTTTTAATATTTAAAATTAATTTTATTAGTTATACTAGTTATATTAGTTGTACAGTTATACTAGTTGTACAGTTGAACAAGTTGTACAGTTGTACAGTTGAACAAGTTGTACACTTATAATAATTGTACAGTTGTATTAGTTGTACAATTAAACAAGTTGTATAATTTTATTAGTTATAATAATTGTACAATTGACAAGGAAAATGAAGCTTCCTATTCTGAGGGACAATGGTGGCAGACAATATGATCGAAATTTTCAAGGTTGATATGTCCAAGACCAAACCACAGATCCGTCGAGATTTTAATATGAAATAATGTTTTAATAATTGTATTAGTTGTACTAGTTGTACAATTTTCGAAAATAATGCATCTTCATCTTTTCTGCTTTTGAAGCCAAAGAAGAAGACGGTTATAGAATCATGATAAATTATACTATAAGATTTTTTTTTAAAGTATACTACAAAAAATGATATATAAGCCATCACGAAGCGGAAGAGAATGTACAAGCATTCATGTGTGCATTCGTGGTTGATGTTTTCACTTATGTTTGAACCACTTACGCTTTGTTCAACTAGATTGTTGTTTTTGTTTCAGAAATTAGGTTAAGACTTGTAGTGTGTGTTTTTATACTTGAGTTGTGTTGTGATATAATTAGAACTACTAGTTTAACTACAATAATATTAGTTTCGTTTGCGAGTGGGCGTTCATGCACACATTCGGGTTCGGTTCGGATCTATTCGGACTTTGGGTTTTTGGATTTTTGGGTTTAAGGATTTCAGCCTCATTCATGTATTTAGAAATTTTGGTTTGGGCTTGGATCTTTACGGGTTCGGTTTGGGTTCAGATAACTCATTTAAATTATTTTTAAAATTTTAAAATCCATTATATGCTTAAATTTATCAAAATTAAATGCTATATTACATATAAATTTAAATAACATATGCCAAAATACTTAAACTTAACATATAAATTGATTTGACTTGAATATTTGGATAGAAAATCAATAGATATTTCAAGTATTTTTGGGTACAACTAGTACAACTAAACGAAAGAAGGTACAAATATCATATTTAAAACGTGATGGACATTTAAAACGTGGTAAACTTATTAACATGTAGTTGTACCAGTATTTTAGTTGTACAGTCGTATATATAGTTGTACCGAGTTTTGGGTTGTACACGTTTGTACATAGTTGTATTTTGGTCCAAAATTTGAAATATATAGTTGTACCACTATAAAATCATTAATTTTGTTAAAATATATTCGGTGTATGTTTTTCAAAAATATAGAGAACAAACAAGTAAACAAACCTTTAAAGTATAAGGTAGACCATGGAAAATTATGTGATTGTGTAATAATTACAGAAAAAATTGGTAAAAGTTTAAATAATTAAGATGAACTATTCTAATGACCTTCCAACTTGTCTAGTATGCGGTTATTTTCATATAGAAAACCAAATGAAATTTTAAAATTTATTAATTGAAGAAGTTGTATCAGTTGTACCAATATTTCATGTCTAGTATATATAAAGTATTTGTACTAGTTGTACTAGTATTACAATATGTAGTTATACTAATTGTACCAGTATTATAACACAAAACACTGTATGTTATATGAAGTTTTACCAGTAGTACTTGACATAAACATTTGTTTTTTGTTCTTTAATCATTTTATGATGCATTTAGATGTATATCTTGCATGTTTTTTTGTTCATTTACATTTGATAAGTTTAAAATGCACACTTGAGAAGTTTTGAGGGGAAATCGTGAGGTTATTCATGCAAATTATGAAGCTTGTGGCCGACTTGGAAATCATCAAGAGACAAGAAACCATCATGCAATTCTTAAGAGGTATGTTCTGCACAATTAAAATGTTTGGGACTAAATCTAGAGGACCAATTTGTGCGTTTTAATAGTTAGGTCACATTCGTGAATACTCAAGAGTTTGAGGGCCTGTTTTGAAAATATTGAAGAAGTCTCCATTGGAGGAGATCGAGCGTAGCTTCAACGCGAACGACAGAAGCATGACTGAACAGGTCGGGTTTCATGGACAGGGGAGTCGGAGGTCACCACGGTGCCGCTTTTTTGCGGGTTTTGCAGCGATTTGTGTTACGATATAGCTCAACCGTTAAGAACGAAGCAAGCTCGGAAGTGGCTTGGTGGAGCGGGAGTAAGCAACCGGGTCGGAGATGACCATACACGATCGATCAATCGGTTCAGTGGATCAATCGATGCTTGGTTCCAAGTTACCACTGTTGCCGTCAAAGTTTAAACTAACGAAGAAGAAGAAAAAGAAAAAAAATGTTTTTAATTTTGTTTTAGTTTTGTTTTTTATTTATTTCATTAAGGGTATCAGTGTAAATTAATATGTAATGGGTCATATAGAATGATTTAGGTTGTAAGAGAATAGAGAGAGAGGGTTATGTGTCATATGGGAATAATGTCCGGTGTATCGGTGTATATCCACTTTCACACTCCACTTTCACACTACAACAGAACATAACTTCTGCGAAGGGGCATTTTCGTAAACATGCAGATTCCTTGGTTCACTAAAAAAGCTTTGTCCTTTACTCTCTCCCGCTCCGCTTCCCAAAGCATTTTTTTTTTTGCTTAAAGTCGATCCATCTTCTTTGCGTCTCTCCACGTTTAGACTTTAGAAATAGAAACCCTAAATTAAAAGCTCTTTGTTCAGAAGAAGAAGACCCACCACCTCCTTAGATCTTGGTCCCACCACTTTCTCCTGCAAAAGAAAACACCCATACACACAGCTGAGTTTGTAAGTTGTTTTGTCCTTTTTTTTTTCTGTTACTGTCTAAATTTGTTACCTTTTTAATCGAAGGGTTTATGCTGTGTCTTTGATTTATACTGCTATTTCCTCCTGTTTCAGGGAGTTCTCCTTATGGATGCAGAGGTTATGAATAGTGGTGGTTTAGATTCTCATGGTCATGATGGCTCAGTAGTCCTTATTAATAGTGTCATTAAGGAGGATCCAGATGTTGCTATCAAAAATCGGTTACCAGTTTCAAGATTAGTTAGTGATTCAGTTACTGGGGGAGTGTTAACTGCAGTTGAAACCGAGGCTGCCAATAAGATAGCTCAGAAAGAAGTGGAACTGTCGAGACTGGAGGAAACTTTGCGATTGTATCATGTGGGTTCTGAAGGAAACGAAACTTCACAGTCTCGTTTGATTCTTGATGAAGCATGTAATGAGTATGAAAATGTGGAGTCTTGTGGAAGTACAAGTTTGGTACTCGAGAAGAGTAAAGAGATTGCTGGTTTGCGCAGGGAACTAGAGTTGATCTCTAAGTTGCTTTTGGGTCATGAAAAGGGAGACATTAAGACTTTGGAGGACCTTAAAGGAACTGACATACTGCAATATAAAGTATCTGGAAGCCTTGGTAAGCATGTAGGATCTGTCACGTCAAAGCCTGAGAATTTAGAGTATTTAAGACAGTTACCGCGTGAAGAGTTGATCAACCATTTTCAGACTGAGATGAGTCAGTTGAAAAGAGAGCATGAGTGTACAATGCAAGAGATGACTGAAGAGTATTTTAGCATTAAGAGAAGGTGCATGAAACTAGAGGAGTGCCCTTCATTTTCTTCTTTGAACAGGGACAATGATTTTGATGTGCTGTGTAAGAAGATCGCTGATATCATTTCGAAGCTGGATAAGCTTGTATTGGAAGATGACAAGCTTAAAGGAAAGAGCAATGCTGATTCCAAGAGGCGATTGGATTCTCTGCTTCTAGAAAATAGTCAGCTTAAAGATTCACTTTTAGAGGCTGATGAGGAGATGTCACATCATCGAGAGCTGGTCCGGAAGCTTGAATCAGATGTTGAGGATTTGCATGTTGAAGCTTCTATCTATGAAGATGTATATGGTTCTTTTGTGGGAGAGTTTGTGAACCAGATTCAATGTGCAAAAGAAGAGGCTAATTTGGAGCATAGTATCAGGAGGGAATCATATGAGTTGATATCTAGAGATCTTGTGAATAGAGAAGAAGCCTCTGCAAGCAAGATTGCTCTTGAAGACTCTTGTGTTGAATCCTACATGGTAGAAGAGTACTGCGCGGTGATATACAAAGAAGCTTTGAAGGAAGCTGGTAAAAAGCTTGGAGAGGTGAACTTACATGTATCAGAAAGCAAACGAGCTTTGAGATCAGAGATTGCTGAGAAGGAAATACTGAAAGAAAAGATTCACTCGCTGGAATGTCTTGTTAAGGAGAAGGAGAATGATTTGGCTGCAGTGAGGGAGAAGCTAGAGATAGTCTTTCAACATGTTAACAATCTGGAGTCTCAAATTGATCAGCAAGCAGTAGCGATTCAAGATAAAAACAAAGATCTGGAAAAGACAGAAGGTTATGTTATGGAGATGTCAGAGTTGAGACAGAAGCTTGAGTTAGCTAGAAAGGATATGAAGATAACTGAAAATGAGAGAATGAAGTCCGAGCTGAAACTATCATCAACACAAGCAGAGCAAAAACTACTTCAGGATCAGATTGTATCTACGGTTCTGAGTCTTGCTAAATGGAGTCAAGATGTCGAGTGTTTGGTAGCAGAAAAGACGAAAAAGACAAACTCTAGGTTTACTCAATCTCTGTTTGCTTAAAAGTTTACTTTACTTATTCATAATTATCTAGGCATTTGATGTAGGAGCATTTGTTGATTTGTAGGTTGAAAAGTATGCAGAGCCATTTAAATGATCTTTTAGATGAAGTGGATGAACTCAAGGTGAGAGAATCGATGTACAAGCAACAAATGGAGAAGAAGACTTGTGACCTCCAAAAGGCTGAGACTGAGGTGAGTTTTTATTGTTCCTCTATCTTCAACAGCTTATAGAAGCTTCTTTTAACCCTATTTTCACAATGACATGCAATAGAGTGAGTTTCGAGTGTTCAACAAGCATGATTTAATTCTAAACTTTTACACCGGACTGTGATTGAACCGCTATCGATCTTGATATTTTTTGTGTGTTTGTCAACATGTCTTTGTGTAACTTTGTTGTTGTTTTCTTTCTTCAGCCATTCAGTAGTAAAATGATAAATCTTCTTTTGCTACATGAATCATAGGTTGATCTCCTTGGTGATGAAATCGATTCTCTCTTGGACCTCTGTCAGAAAATATATATTGCTCTTGATCATTACTCACCAATTCTGAAGCATTACCCTGGCGTAAGCAGATCCCTCTCTTATAGATATTTTATGAAGTTTGCATTGTATAGTAAGCTTTCATCATTTTTCAATCTTCATCTCTGGCAGATTATCGAGATCTTGAAGCTTGTCCGGAGAGTATTGAGAAAAGACTCAAAGAGATTATCAGTTTTCTGATCTCGTCTTCATATAAATCTAGTAATCTCTTTTCTCACAAGTTTCATTGCATTCCCTGTCAATGTTTGTTTCTCTTCTTGTTTAGTAGGTATGTCTTGTAACCAAAGAGAATCAATAGCAAAAATTTGGTGGTGATGATAGAGTTTCTTTTAATATCTTCTTGGATCATAAGTTGAAGACAAAATTAGTATCTCTCTTGGATCGTCATAAAGAAATTTCTATAACTCTACAATTCTTAAGCATTAGAGCATATGTCAAGAAGGTTGAAGAGATCATATATAACTTAAACTGGAACTTAACAATAACAAGAATTGGGCTTTGACATTGAGATTTTAGTGTGTTATATTGTACATATGTACTACCACAACAAGAGAAAAATAGATCACTATGGCGTGTGCTAAAAAGGATTCAAGAAACATCGATTTTGACAGTTAAGAAATTCATGGCCAACAATGCTGCTCCAACAGCTGGCTCTACCTGGTGAACATATCAAATTAACTTAACTCAGTCTTGTGAGAGAGATAGAAATAAGGAATGAGAAGTAAAAGGCTGAACCTTTGGTATGATAGTTTGAGCCCCGGGAAAGTATCGGTTGATGCGCTTTGAAACTTCTTTTCCAATGTCCCATTTCATATTAGCGTTTAGGACACCGCCCACCATTACAACCGGGAAAGAAGCTGTCCCATCTGCAACGAGAACAACCTGCACTATTAAGAAACCGAGTGGCAAAGTAAGCTTGAAAAACAACATCTTGTTGGATATGTGAAATAACCTTCGCCACATAAACCAAGTCTCTGTACAACAGCTTTCACACTTAGAGCTAAATCATCAGCTGCATCAACCAAGATCTTATCTGAAATTTCGTCACCAGCTTCTGCACAAGATACTACTTGAGGAACAAGAGCAGCGATACGTGCCCAAGATGGATCAGCGTAAGTCCACCTACATCCAGAAACATTAGACTACCATTCTTGAATGTGGTGTTGGTGCATCCGTCCCAAGGGATTTTAAAACAAACAAAAAGGAGCACCTATCTTCATATGTGAAGAATTCTTCTGAATCTACATTTCATGGCTACTAAGAAATTATAGAAAGCTACATGTTTTAAGACCAAGTCATTATTTTGGAAAAGAAGGTACCCGATGAGTTCATCTGGAGAGGAAAGTCCAAGCGCTTTTAGGATGGTACTTGTGAGCAACGTTTCTGGACCACGGCCATCATGAGCTCTAATCACCGCCGTTAAGGCTTGTGCAGAAATCCCATAGCCACTGTTAATAATTACATAATCATCGGTTAAAGAATCTCCATTACATTAAAAAATTGTATTTCCAACAAATAGCATATGGTAAAGTCTCATAGCTTCTTCCATCACGAGCTGACTCATGCATCTATGGAACCTTTTAACCGGTATAACTGTAAAAACTAACATCTTTCTAGTTTCCATGCGAGTCCGAACATATGATAAAGGAAACCCCAAGTGGATAGAAGAAAGTGAAAGCAGAGACATTGCGATGTGCATTTTTCCTCCATATTCGTAGAGTTAGTATGGGCATATAAACTAAAGAAGAAGGGAAAGAGAAAATACCTTCCCCAATCACCTAAGATTGGTCCAGCACCAGATGCTCTAGCCTCCCTGCCATCTTCATCAAATCCATAGGCTATACATCCAGTACCGGCTATAAGAACACATCCATGAAGCTTTCCCATTGTCCCACTAGCTAAAGCCACTATAGCATCATTCTGAACATATACCTTGACATGACTAGGGAACATGTCACTGAAAAAAACATAATGAGAAGTAGGGTAAGAAGGAGATAACCAACACAGCCAAACTCCTATAACCAGAGATGAGTAACACCTTATCCAATTTTGAATCATTTCCTGGTCAGAGGGATGATTAACACCAGAAACACCTAAGCATACACCGCGGACATGTGATTTATCTGAACCGGACTGTACAAGCGCCTCGGAAATAACTTGCTCTAGTGAATCTTTCGCTGCAGTCTCTGCATACAAAAAAGGGTAGAAGAATCAAAGTGGTGCCACACAAAACATATAGCTGCAAGGAAAGCCAATAGATAGAATTGACAGCTACAGATCCACATTTCATAGGACCAGAAGCAAAGAGGCACATTACATAACTGAAAAGACTTGTTGTGTTCATCAAGGTTGTAAACCAAATCCAATTCCACGATAAAAAGTGAGAAAGATTCGAAATTGGGGAGAGAGGGAACCTCCTACGCTATTGCGATTGGTGCAACCGGCGACGGCTCGACCGAGGATCGGAATAGGCTCCGGGAAACGATCTCCGTAAGGGAAAAATGGCACGCAGACGCAGACCGTTGAGGTGGCGCCACCGTCAAGGCCCAAGATGACGCCATCTCCGTAGCCGTTGTTCTCCTCCGTTGCTTCTCTTCCTTCTTCCAGCTTCGGAAGGTATCCATTGCTATGCGGATTCCTCATTTACATACAAAAACCTCGGAATCTCAACAACCCAGATGAGATCCAAGGAGATGGAGAAATGGGTCGTCGGAAAGTTAGTGCCTTTCGATCGGAGATCAAAGATTGGGATACCTCAATTTTCAACGAAAGATAGATATTTTCATTTTTGAAAAATGAAAAGCGTAATTCACGAGTTTAATTTTGTTTTAGAGGTTTATCAACGACAAAGGAATCCCCCAAAAAGAAAGAGCAATATATCCACGTGAAAGATTTTTTTCTTTATTACTTTGATTTGAATCTCACTCAATAATTTACAAATCTTTTTTGAGTTGAGGATATATTTTGACCATTTTAATTCAAAAGTTAGTTTAGGCGTCGGAAAAAATATAGCGGTGTGGTAGAAAACTAAACACGAGTCCCATAGGTAGAAAAGTTACTTTGATGACATGTGTTGATTTTGATTTTTAAGTGTATATGCTTGCATGTACTAGTGTTAATTACTAAATCAAATCAAACCAAGTCTTTTTCTTTCTTTTTTTCGATGAAAGACAACATTAGTACCGCTAAGAATCCATAAACCAGAGACCTCCTAGTTATGTCTCTGTAACAAGTCCCAATCCAAGTGTCTAAACACATGAGATAGTTCTTCTTCTCAGGCAATACAATAGCAAACTTTCTCAATTAAAATAAGCCGTGATGGCTTTCAATTTGCCTCCAACACAGTTTTCTTCAATCTGAAAATCACAACATACGAAAAATTGGCAAGTAAAAAAGAGTTTTGGCAAATAAATGAGCTCTCATTGTGTTCTTCCTTTGACAAATGCGCGTTACCTCAAAAGCCAGAGGTGGTGAGGAGAGCCAAGCGAGCTCTTCCACTTGTGTCAACATTTCGCGGTAGGAATATTATATGATGTTAGGCGTAATTGACTGAGCAATCTGAAATAATTTGTACCTACACAAAATTTGATCAAAAGATTGTTGTATTTCAATAACTCATATACAAATCTACCATCAATAGTTACCCGTCTCTTGGTTGGAGCATGTTCATTGCGTAACTCTCAACTTTGTTATACATTGGTCCTCCCCATGGTGGCGCTAGAAAAACTACATCTCCCTAGCACAATAACAAAAGGGTCAATATATATATTTTGCATATAAAAATGACAAAGAGACAAGAAGAAGAAGATTACTTTAAGAGATGGAGCTAATTGGATGAAATCACCAAATACAAAGTCAACACGGCCAGCAACTCCATAAACCATTGCATTGTTCATAGCCAATCCCACCTTAACAGGATCA
>MU105705.1:0-191606 GCA_012274485.2 Sinapis alba | reverse complement strand
TTTGAGTTGAGGATATATTTTGACCATTTTAATTCAAAAGTTAGTTTAGGCGTCGGAAAAAATATAGCGGTGTGGTAGAAAACTAAACACGAGTCCCATAGGTAGAAAAGTTACTTTGATGACATGTGTTGATTTTGATTTTTAAGTGTATATGCTTGCATGTACTAGTGTTAATTACTAAATCAAATCAAACCAAGTCTTTTTCTTTCTTTTTTTCGATGAAAGACAACATTAGTACCGCTAAGAATCCATAAACCAGAGACCTCCTAGTTATGTCTCTGTAACAAGTCCCAATCCAAGTGTCTAAACACATGAGATAGTTCTTCTTCTCAGGCAATACAATAGCAAACTTTCTCAATTAAAATAAGCCGTGATGGCTTTCAATTTGCCTCCAACACAGTTTTCTTCAATCTGAAAATCACAACATACGAAAAATTGGCAAGTAAAAAAGAGTTTTGGCAAATAAATGAGCTCTCATTGTGTTCTTCCTTTGACAAATGCGCGTTACCTCAAAAGCCAGAGGTGGTGAGGAGAGCCAAGCGAGCTCTTCCACTTGTGTCAACATTTCGCGGTAGGAATATTATATGATGTTAGGCGTAATTGACTGAGCAATCTGAAATAATTTGTACCTACACAAAATTTGATCAAAAGATTGTTGTATTTCAATAACTCATATACAAATCTACCATCAATAGTTACCCGTCTCTTGGTTGGAGCATGTTCATTGCGTAACTCTCAACTTTGTTATACATTGGTCCTCCCCATGGTGGCGCTAGAAAAACTACATCTCCCTAGCACAATAACAAAAGGGTCAATATATATATTTTGCATATAAAAATGACAAAGAGACAAGAAGAAGAAGATTACTTTAAGAGATGGAGCTAATTGGATGAAATCACCAAATACAAAGTCAACACGGCCAGCAACTCCATAAACCATTGCATTGTTCATAGCCAATCCCACCTTAACAGGATCAGTGTCGATAGCAACAACAGAAGAACATCTGTTATTACAAGAAAACATGATGACACAACCATTAATCAAACATACGCTTCTTGTTATCTTTGTTTGAGAGAGAGAGGTTATTAATACACTTTAGCGCCTGAGAAGCAATCAATCACCACCTTCCCACGGCATCTCTCTAGCTCTCTGCATGTATGATTGCTATTTCTTAAAGAGTCACAGAGTACCATCCTTCTTCATCCATTTTGATACCTTCGTCGTATCTCGAGAAGAGATTGTAACGTTGAATCTAGTACTTTGGTTGTCAATATATAAAAAGCAGAAGAATGGACTTAAAGCATGATTGAAAGTTAAACGGATTGAGCAGCGACCTGTTACCTTACAATTCTCCAAGCGCTATCGTTTCTTGACCTTCATCGGTGTTGTGTGCTTGTTGTTGTTAACTCGTGAGTCAAAAAAAAAAAGTCAAACTCGTGTTTCAGGGTGTGTGTGTGGTTCGATTCACACCCGGAAATCGAAACCTTAAACCTCGACCGGTTTGGAAAAAACCGGAATTAGAGTTAATGGGCCTTTTGCCGAAATTTGGATCTTAGTATTGAGGGGGCCACTATTTTTTTTACGACTATTTTGGCATTTTTCATCTTTACTGCCCAGGGGTTACTTTTCTCTTTTGAGTTTACGAAGTAGTCTTCCACTTAATTAGTAGTGTCTAGTCGGCATACAACAAACAGAAACAAGTGAAGTGGTATGAAGAGCAAGTGTTGATCAAGACTACTTGCAAGATATGAAAATAAAAAGCCAAGAATGATCTCTTGGGGGCATTCAGAAAATACAAGAAACAAAACAACAACAACAACAGATTACTGTTTAAGCCCCAGAGATGACCTTGGAACAGTTGGAGAATGAGAACACAACTTGAAGAAGGACAAGTGTATATATATGGGACAGATACCAGCAGAACTAAGTTAAAAAGAAACAAGTATTTTACATGAGTGTCTTCAACCATGTTCACATCCAAAGGAAGCAAAGAGAAAGAAGCTCCAACAAGAACATACCAAAAAGATTTTTGACTTGACAGAAAGGTGTTTCTGAATATTAAAAAAAAAAACACAGTGATGTTTTCTAGTGACTGAGAATCTATAAGATATTCAACAAAAGGAAGCATTGCCCCTCTGTTCTTTTGCCATTTGTTTGCTGCTAGTAGGTAGATTCTGGTCCGGCCTCAAATCATCATATTTGCTGAAACGAAATGGAGCAAAAGTAGTGGTGACAAAGTGGACCAAACCAATACACAATTGTGATTGTTTATACCAGAAAGTATTGTTTTTTTTCTGAAGGTGGTTTTAGTGTTAAGAGATTGAAAAAGATATATCTCAATTAGTAAAGGGAAAGAATGTGTGTGTGTCCCCAATAGACTATAATAATTGAGAGTCTTTATGGAGCCCTGTGCCACACAACCCTCTTTTCTCACGTGCTTTCACTCACATGTATCACTATTTGGAGTCAAGATCACGAAACTGAAAGTGTATTGTATTAAAAATAATCAAAAAGATTTTGATGAAAAAGGAAAGTGTTCAACTTTGAATTACTTTTTCAAAGATAAAAGTGAACTTCCCCCAAAGCCTATGTTTTTGTCTTCTTGACACCAGAGAGATAGAGAGAGTGTCTGCAGAGACTTTCGTCTTCTTGATGGGTACATCATACAACCCTCCATCTGCTCCTGTTCCTCCCACCAGCTTCTCTAAATCCTTTACCACCCGGTTCTGCTCTCTCTCTCTCTCTACGTGTCAAAGTTTGTTCCTTATTTTTGCAATCTATGTTTACTAATAAGTGAAGGATTTGCAGCATATTCTCCGATGTTGCGGGAGATATCACAATTGTCGTCGATGGAGAGCCTTTTCTACTTCACAAGGTTAGTGATTTACTTTACACACATACACATACACACACACAAAGATGTTTTCTGAAAGAAAGAAAAAAACGAATATTGCAGTTTCCTCTGGTTGCTCGGTGTGGGAAGATAAGGAAGTTGGTGGCAGCAGAGATGAAAGACTCTTCAAGAACCCTCTCCCATACAGAGCTCCCAGACTTCCCAGGCGGGTCTAAAACGTTCGAACTCGCCATGAAGTTCTGCTACGGCATCAACTTCGAGATCACCATCTCCAACGTGGTTGCTCTCCGCTGTGCAGCTGATTACCTCGAGATGACAGAGGACCACAAAGAAGACAACCTCATCTCACGGACGGAGACTTACCTCGAACAGGTCGTGTTTCGAAGCCTGGAGAAGTCAGTGGAAGTCCTCTGTTCCTGCGAGTTGCTTCATCCTCACGACATAGCTGAAGCTTCCCACGTCCCTGAAAGGTGCGTGGAGGCCATCGCTATGAATGCATGTAGAGAACAGTTAGTGTTGGGACTATCACGCCTTAACAGAACCAGCCATAGAGGAGACTCTCCAGAGTGGTGGATCCAAGACCTCTCTGCTCTAAGGATCGACTATTACGCACGTGTTGTCTCTGCCATGGCGAGAACAGGCTTGCGGTCCGAGAGTATCATCACTTCTTTAATGCATTACTCTCAAGAGTCGTTAAAGGGCATCAGAAACCGACAGGAACGTACCAAGCTTGACTCAGGCACGATTGAGAACGAGCAGAGGAACGTTGTTGAAGCCATTGTTAGCCTTTTCCCAAACGACAAAGTCCCTTTGAGTTTCCTCTTTGGGATGTTGAGGGTTGGGATTACCATAGACGTTTCCGTCTCTTGCAGGCTTGAGCTCGAGATGAGAATCGCTCAGCAGCTGGAAAGAGTCTCGCTAGATGATCTACTCATACCTGTCGTCCAAAACGGAGACTCCATGTACGATGTGGACACTGTGCATAGGATACTCCTCTGTTTCTTGAAGAGGATAGAGAACGATGAACGTAACGAAGATGAGTTTTATTACCGTAACGAGACAGAGACTGAGATTGTTTCTACGTGTCACACCTCGTTACTTAAAGTGGGACTGATCATAGATGCGTACCTTGCAGAGATTGCACCAGACCCGTTCCTGAGTCTAAACAAGTTTACAGCTTTGATAGAGATTTTGCCGGATTACGTGCGTGTCACGCATGATGGGCTCTACAGAGCCATTGATATGTTTCTTAAGGTACTACTAGTCTTGAATATCTTTGTTGTATATTATTGCAAGAATCTCGTATTGATGTTTTTTGTAATGAAATGTTTAGGGACATCCGTTGCTGACCGAACAAGAATGCAAAAGTCTATGCAAATTCGTAGACACAAAGAAACTTACACAAGAAGCATGCAACCACGCGGCTCAGAACGACCGGTTACCGGTGCAGATGGTTGTTCGAGTCCTTCACTCGGAACAGATGCGTCTGAAGAACATTGTGTCAGGGGAAGAAGGGATGATGTTGTCGTCTCAGAAACTCAGCAGCGGGGTCCCAAGTGGAGCAACGTCTCCGAGAGACACTTATGCATCGTTGAGGAGGGAGAACAGAGAGTTGAAGCTGGAGATCTCGAGGGTGAGAGTGAGGCTTAGTGAGTTAGAGAAGGAGCAGCTTTTGATGAAACAAGGGATGATGGAGAAGTCAGGTCATGGTGGAACGTTGCTGACTTCACTTTCCAAGGGGATTGGGAGGATGTCCATATTTGGAGGTGGGTCTAGAGATGAGAAGCTGCGGAAGGCTAACCACAAATCCCGGTCTAGGTTGAAGGGCAAGACCGGTGGTAACCGAACAGAGTCTATGTTTTAAAGGTAAGCTACTAGCTAGGGAACCACTTACTATCATGTATTATTCTTAACAAAGTCTATGGCTACGTCAGAGTGTATAAAATGTGATTTCTCAAATAATATCATAGAAAATAATATATGAAAATAGGATTATTAGAAGAAGTTTATTATTCTCTTTGTCAAGAAGAAAAAGGATGAGACAAGTGATGATCATTCATGTCACTTATTAAGCAAGAGAGTGAGCTTTTAGGTTGGCGAGATCATGCTCTTGAGGTTTCAGGAGCTCCAACAAGGCGCGTCCGGATCTATAGGAGATGAGAATGAACAAAATTAATGCGAGAGAGAGTTGGGGAGTATGATGAGAATTAAAAGAAGAACATTTCCAAACCTGAGGAAGCTTCTGTCTGAAGGCAACGTCTAGACGTGCGTCTAAAGTATTCTCGCAGACAATCTTTCCATCTTGTGATGCCAGCACCACCCCGCCCGAGCTTTACCATGAAGACACCATCATTGTCCGTATAGATGGAATAATATTTCGTGAACAAAACAAGAAAGAGAGGTAGGAAGATGTTTACCAGTGAGGGTCATGGGAGTCAGGGAGCTTAGGGTTAGGAGGTGGAGGGAGGAACACTTTTTCGTCTATTGTGATCTTAGGAGACGCGACTTTGGCTTTATCAGCATACTGTTTCTTAGCATCCTCAATGATGGATTCAACAACCTTCTTGTCCATCTCTCTGCATCTCAGCAGCACTGATGGCTCTTTCAGCCGCAGCAAACTCTTACGTGCATGCATGCACAGTGATAACTGTAAGGACTTGTCGACAAGGATAACAAATAAATTATATATAAAGAAAGTTTGATACCTCAACGATGAGAGCCTTGAGAAGCTTTTTGTACGCGTTCTTGTCGTTGGAGACACGAAGAAGGTCCTTAGCCGCAGAGTCTTTCATGGAGGTGACAACGTCATCTTGTGCTTGAAGGTACTTAATCCTACTTGCATTCAGCTGCGTCGAGTAGTCGCTAAAGAGAGAAAATTTGAATCAGTTTGAAGCCTGAGAGTAAGAAGATGTAAGAACATGATTAATCGAAGGTTCTTAAGGGTGAGGGTTCTTACTTGAAGTTAAGAAACTGTTTCTTAACTTTTAACTAATAAAGCTAAGAACCGGTTTTTAAATAAGGACTTTAAAGGTATGATTATTGGGGATTCTTAAACCGTCTCTTAAATTTTTCTTAGTTAAAATTAAGAAGCGATTCTTATATTACGCTAAGAACCCCGTCCTAAGAGCATGTCCATTGAAGGGTTCTTAGGGAGGGGTTCTTAACGGAATTTAAGAACCGGTTCTTAAATCCTGCTAAGAACCCCTCCCTAAGAACCCCTGATGGAGATGATCAAGAACTTTGCAATAAACATGGCCTAAGAACCGGTTCTTAGTTTTTTTTAGTTAAAAGTTAAGAAACAGTTTTTTAACTTCCGTTAAGAACCCGCCATAAGAACCCAAAGTTAAAGGTGATAAACAAAAGAGAAGCTCACATGCGTTTGCGGATATCGACCTGCTTGAGCTTACGGTCATAATCTTGACGGAGCTTACGCTTGGCAGTCTCGAGAAGCTGAAGTCTCTCGATGTTGAACTCCTCCTCAGCGGAGATTGAGATCTCGTTAGCTTTCTCTTCTGCCTCTTGCCGGATGAACCGGACCATCTGTTGTATCTGCTTTGACACATCTGCGTCGTTCATATCTATTTCCTTCACACACACAAACGAAAACAATCACAAACTTCCTTCTCATACTCTCTTTTATAAATCGTGCGAGAGGAGGAGCTAGACCCACTTTTTAGTGCAAAAACTTCGTTTTCATGGACCATTGACTCTTTCTTCATATCAAAATACTACTATTTTTGGAATCACAGATTGTGAAGAAGTAGTCTATGTATAGAAAAAAAAATTGATTAAGCTCTAGAAAACCCAATAACATATTATTAATTTTGTTTTTTCCTCCTCGTGAAAACTTTATTACAAAACATGCTGTTTTGGTGAGTATAATTCCTTGCTTGGCTAGCTAATGCTTTAAAAATTTAAACTATGGGTGAAGAAACTTAATTACTTCATGTTGCAGTTGTTTGTTATTGTTACTTTTTAATGATTTACTCTTGTCCTTCAGTCCTTTGGTGCATCTCTACGACAATCATTGTCTCTAAAACATCTTACATTAGAAACGAGCTACCATTATATACAATAATCAATTAAGAAAATGTTATAGATCACACGAGCAATCATAAATGAAAAAAATTCTAAACTGTAGACCAATGAGAAAACCAAAAACCCAACAACATAATAATTTAAATATAAGAATAACTAAAAATTGCTTGTGATTGCATATTGTAACAAAACTATCTCAATTTTCTTTTAAGTTTTGTTTGCCTACTAAGTCCATGAAACTTGATTACCATCCAACCATATACGTCATACATAATATATTTTGTTAAGATGACTATATCTTGTGTAATTGAGACAACAATTTTCAGTTACATCATTTGCAGTTTAACTTCTTCAACTTCTCCTTACACTATACTTGACATGATTTACCATTAATACCTTATTAGTCTCCAGATTAGATGCTGAAACATTAAGTAGGACATCCAAACATGCTCGATCCACATGGTTTCCCTCAACAAGGCAAAAAAGCTCACTTCAATTGTTATCAGTAGCCAATGGGTCCTGCCAACTCAAAACATACATGTAGTTTAGCCATATTTGCTTTCATAAACTTAACAAAATACAAATCAAGGTATACCACCTCCACCTTATTGTTCAAATCATGATTATCATTCACGACAGTTCTCTTAGCCCCATCGTTTCTCTTCAGATCCTTTAACATCATCATTGTAGGTGCCACTTATTTCCTTCATAGTCAGGGGCAATCCACCACTTTTGAGTTTGCCTTCACATAACGTGTCCAGTGTCCTTGAGCTCTGACCATATCTGAGACGCTTCATGAATGATTTATGAAACATATACATTAGTATATCTTAGCTGGCTCCTTAATATATATANTTTTTTTTTTTTTTGGTAAAAGGCTCTTTAATATATTCTGGATAAATTCTTTAAGTTCCTCAGTAACTATCTGTAAATAGTTTTTATAATATTTTTTTATAATTCATATTTAAGATATAAAATAATAAAATATATACAAATATGTAAATAGTTTTTATAGTATTTTTTCTTCTACAAAGTTTTATCTACTTTTACAAAATGTTTTTTTTTCAAATATATACTTTTTGTTTTAAATAAATATACCATTCATTTTAAATAATATCATATATATTATTTACTAATTGATTGTTTAAGTTTATAATCACTATAAGAAAAAAAAATGACATAAATTATTTTAAAAATATGAAATCTATTGATAATTATACTACAATAATTAAAAGATATCTAAAAATTAATATTTCAGAAAAATAAAATAAATTTTATTTATTTAAACTAAATGCAGTGTATATTAAAATTTTATATAACTAAATAGAATATTAACTACAAATGATTACTTTCTATTTTTAAAATTGAATAAAATTAATGTAATAAAAAATATTTTTAAAAAATTTATTATGTTATGTAGAAAATATTTAGTTACTCAGTAACTGTTACTGTATAAAATTACTGTTACTAATAAAAGTAATTGTAACATTACTACATGAGTTGGTAAAATGTTTGTCGCTTAAAAAAGTTAAATAATGGTGTAAGAGTATTTAAGGAAGCAAAACCTCAAAATGAAAATTTGAGGGTTGATTGCTGCAACTATTAATCTTCAAAAAATCTTTCAAAATTTATTCATTTGCATTATAATCTTTAGCATTAACAAAAATTACAAACAATGATTAAACTTCACAAATACATAAAACACACATTAAATATATTATACAGTACACAATATTATAATATTATATAATAAAAATAATATAAACTACATATATAATAAAAAATACATATGCACACAAATTTTAGAAATTTACATATAAAACACTAAATTATTCATTATTACCATAAAATACATAATATTTAAGTGTTTATGTAATTTACTTTAATTTATGTTAATATTATTTAATGTATTTTTATTTTTTGTAAGTTTTATTAATTTATTTTCTTTTGAGTAAATTTTATTTTAATGTTGTTTAATATTTATTTTATATTATTTTGGTGCACTTAATTTATTATAAATTAAGTTTAATATATGTATTAATAAAATATAATTATAAAAATTAAAAAGAAAACAAAAAATAGTTTTGAGATGATTTATATAATAAAATTTTATATTTGAAGTTTTATTATTTTTAATCTAAAATTTGAAGATTTGAAGTTTAACTATGGAATGATAAATGCTTTAAATTTTTTTAAAAAATTGAGGTTGAGTTAGAAATGCTTTAAGATAAAAGAAAAAATAAACAGATCTGTGACTTCAATGAATGAGTAATATGAACAAATGTTTTTCCCCTAGAAAGTACTTTTAGGGACGGTACGGACCAAGTAAACATGAAAAAGACAAGAAAGACCTTAACATGTGTCGACTCTAGCGTATGTTGATGAAAGGGTATTACAGGAATTTGCAGCTAAGAATAAAGAGTATTAAATGAATGCTGATGATCTACCGGACAGGTGCATGTGACCACCCACTTCCCTATTATTGCCACCGCTCTTTTATCTTTTCTCTCTTTCTCCAATCTTTTTTTGTTAAATAATCATTTTTCTAAGAATCGTTTTCAATTTATTATTTCGCAGTTTTGCTTCATTTTTTCGTTTTGTTAATATTTTGTTTGCTACCTTGAGAATTACATTATGGAATTGTCCAAGAATCGAAAAACGTAATGTTATTATTCTGACGGCCAATATAATGATGGTCCTTTATTTAGTAATCAAGCTTTATACTTTCTTTATTTACATATGCGAAACACTAAAGATAATACGGATTTTATCTTTAATTATTAGTAATAATGAGATGAGTGCTATCAATTTCAAAGTGACAAGAAAAGGATTGAAGGTGATGCGTACTTGACTTCTCGGTGAAGAAGAGAACAAACAAGCAGCAAACAAATAATTTAATTTTTATAACATAAAGTACAGAAAGAATTACTTTTTAAAAAATTTGAAAAGAACAAAATATTGAAGGAAAGGTTTTATTATTCTTTCTTACTCTCTTTACCCATCTGTTTCAGCAAACAGCCCATGTTCATAGTTTCTTCACCAGATAACCCTATCAGCTTCTCTGTTTCCTTCTCCTCACAAAAGTTTTCCTTTTTCGTTGAAACCCAGATCTTTGTTTCTTCATTTCCTGTTTGGTTTCCATCTCCACTTTGGTTTCTCTTTTTTCACTGAAAGCATCCTACTTTGTCTGTTTGTACCACCTCTTGTGGGCTCTCTCTCTTCTGTTCAGATCTAGCAGCTTCTTGGATCATATACTGAAAAAGTTGGGATCTTTACTTCGTTTTGTTAACTTTGCATTGCTTTCTTGATAAGAAAGTGTCAGCATTTTAGGATTGTTTTGCTAAAAGGCTGGTCATTTCTGCTTGACAGAGACAGAGAGAAAGTTTCTTCCTTTGAGCTCTTGCTACTCTTCTTACTAATCAACTAAGAACTTACTAAACATTTGTGGAAATTTATGTTTCTTGGAGGAGACTAGATAAGGGTTTTGCGTTTTCTATAGCTGAAAGTTGTTGTCTCTCTGTAAGATTCAGTAGCAGTAATCGATTTACTAGGTGTCTGACTCTATGACGAAGCAGAGGAAGAAGTTTATGGAACTTGTGGTATGTGTGTTGATAATCTTCACTTTTGTTGTTGGCTATGGAGAAGCTCAGTCCAAGAGTTTCCTTGTTGATTGTGGCTCAAACACTTCAACCAAAGCAGATGGAAGGATATGGGTTGGAGATTTGTCTCCCAACAACAGTCTCTCACTTAGTTCATCAGGATTTGATGCTACTTCGTCCACACCGATCAAAAGTTCTGTCTTTTCCGAGATTTACAAGTCTGCTCGTGTTTTCACGACCACGCTGAACTATTCATTCTACGAGATACCTCGAGGAAGCTACTTTGTTAGGCTTCACTTCAGCCCTTTCCCCATTGATAACCACAATGTGAACGAGTCTTCTTTCAGCGTGTATGCGAATGGTCTGAGACTGATGCTTGACATCAACATCCAGGGAGAAATCGCGCATAAGAACCTCATCTTGCTAAGCTCTGGTCACAATGCTACCGCCTCTTCTTTGGTAAAAGAGTTTCTTTTACCCATTGGACCGGAGAAACTGGTTTTGAGTTTCATCCCTGAGAAGGAATCTTTCGGGTTTGTCAATGCTGTTGAGATTGTTCTTGTTGATGACAAGCTTTTCAAAGATTCTGTTACTAAAGTTGGTGGAAGTGAAGTGGAGCTTGGTTTGGGCGGGCGTGGGGTCGAGACTATGTATAGACTAAACGTTGGTGGACCCAAGCTAGGTCCAAGCCAGGATCTTAAGCTGTATAGAACATGGGAAACAGATTCAAGCTACATGGTGATTGAAAACGCCGGTGAAGAGGTCAAGAACAGTTCTAATATCACATATGCTTTGGCTAATGAGTCACCTGTGGCTCCTCTACGTGTTTATGAAACTGCTAGGACGATGTCAAACACTGAAGTCTTGGAGAAAAGGTTCAACATTTCTTGGAAGTTTGAAGTGGATCCTAACTTCGATTACCTGGTTAGGCTTCATTTCTGCGAGCTGGTGGTTGATAAGCAAAACCAGAGGATATTCAGGATATACATCAACAACCAGACGGCTGCTGGTAATTTCGATATATATGCTCACGCGGGTGGGAAGAACAAAGCTATTTATCAAGATTACTTCGATCCTGTCTCCTCCAAGAACGACATTCTCTGGATTCAACTTGGACCTGACACATCAGCTGGTGCTTCAGGAACTGATGCTCTTCTTAGTGGTCTTGAGATTTTCAAGCTCAGCAAAAATGGGAATCTTGCTCACCTCATGAGGTTTGATTCGTCTGGTCACTCGGTAGATAACTCCAAGATGAGGATTATTTGGATCAGTGTTGGTGCCGGTGTAGCCACTATCATTCTTTTCGCCTTCTTGGTAACTATGGTTGTGTGTTTGTGCAAGATGAGGCGAAACAAATCAGATGATGACTCCAAAAACAATCCTCCTGGCTGGCGTCCGTTGTTCTTGCACGTCAATAACAGTACTACAAACGCTAAAGCAGCAGGAGGCTCGCTGAGACTGAACACTCTTGCAGCATCTACAATGGGTAGGAAGTTCACGTTAGCGGAGATTCGTGCAGCTACCAAGAACTTCGATGACGGTTTAGCTATTGGAGTTGGAGGGTTTGGTAAAGTGTACAGAGGAGAGCTTGAAGATGGAACAGTCATAGCTATAAAACGAGCAACCCCACATTCTCAACAAGGGCTTGCTGAGTTCGAAACGGAGATTGTGATGCTCTCAAGACTTAGGCATAGACATCTCGTGTCTTTGATCGGGTTCTGTGATGAGCACAACGAGATGATCTTGGTTTATGAGTACATGGCAAATGGAACTCTGAGGAGCCATCTATTTGGAAGCAACCTTCCTCCTTTGTCGTGGAAGCAACGGCTTGAAGCTTGTATAGGCTCTGCCAGGGGATTGCATTACCTTCACACAGGCTCTGAGAGAGGAATCATTCACAGAGATGTCAAGACAACAAACATATTACTAGATGAGAACTTTGTGGCCAAGATGTCTGATTTTGGGTTGTCTAAAGCTGGACCGTCAATGGACCATACTCATGTCAGTACAGCTGTGAAAGGGAGTTTCGGGTATCTTGATCCTGAGTACTTCAGGAGGCAGCAGCTAACAGAGAAGTCAGATGTTTACTCTTTTGGCGTCGTGTTGTTTGAAGCTGTTTGTGCTCGAGCTGTTATAAACCCGACTTTGCCTAAAGACCAGATCAACCTCGCGGAATGGGCATTAAGCTGGCAGAAACAGAGATCTCTGGAGTCAATCATCGACCCGAACCTGAGGGGAAACTACAGTCCTGAGTCGTTGGAGAAGTATGGTGAGATAGCAGAGAAGTGTTTAGCAGATGAAGGGAAGAACAGGCCAATGATGGGAGAAGTTTTATGGCACTTGGAGTATGTTTTGCAGCTTCATGAAGCTTGGCTGCGCAAACAGAATGGAGAGAACTCGTTTTCGAGCAGCCAAGCAGTAGAAGAAGCGCCAGAGAGTTCTCTGCAAGCTTGTTCCAATCAAGATTCCTCAGAAGCGGAGAAGAGCCAAACAGAATCAACTCTTCACAACATGGTGTAGAGGAAGCAATGGATTGACTATTCCTCAAAATAATTCTTTTGTTCTTTTGTTTTTATTGATTATGATTGATCTATTAAAAAGCTCTTAGTAATGGAGCTTGTAATGTTATTGCACTTGCAGATATAATTTACTTTTCAAGGTATTTGTTTCTGCTTCTTTCCATTAAAATACGATTCCGCTAGAAAGATGCATGCATAGTTTGGTTGGTGCATTGAGTATTCTTCAACAGGTCACTCCACATGCATCAGAAGAAACTTGTTCCCTATGTCAAATTATCTCCCTCACAATCACTTCAGGTTTCAAAATACTGTTGAAATGGTTCTACAAACAGTAGGCTTAAAAGCCCTATTTCAAAGGCAACTGCAGAAAGGAACAAAAGTTACAGATACGTTTGTGTTTGGTAAAGCCAAATAAAAAAACGGCAACTATCAAAAACAAAAAAATACAGTTTGGTTCCTCCTCTCTCGGAATTGTATGAAGATTCAAGATCCGGAGAGGATACCACCACGCACGGGTAAGACAAGATAGGTCTCATTTCTTCCCACCACCGGAAACGTTGAACTTGAAGAAAATGATATCTACATCCTGAACAACATATGTTTTTCCCTCCTGTCTGTATTTTCCTGCGCCCTGCATTAGTTTTAAGAACAGGATGGAGTTAAACACAAAACTGTCAAATCCGTGAATCGTGGAGATTTTCATCAGAAGCATGAGACTAATTTTGACCATGCCACATCTTCAACGAGAATATATTGCATGTCTGTTCTTAGAGGCTACTTACTCCAGCAAACTTAAGAAACGGGAGGAAATAGGGTTTTAGATAAGTACCTTCACTGCAGTTTCATTGCCGAGTTCCATGAGATCCTCAAACTTCATCACCTGTGATATCAATGAAAACATTAGAATAAACCCCATCGAATTTCAGACAATATTCACGCTGGGCAAACAATAAATTCGCTTGTGAAACTGATTTAATTTATATATATGGTTAAGCATTAGAATTCTACTTTGCTATCTACAGGCTGCGTAGATCCAACTCATTGATAGAAAATCAATAACACGATGAATATGAGATTATGGAAACTCTTTAACAGAAACAAAACATTGACATTAAGAGGGAAAAGGCTTGGCGCCGTAAATCATAGGGTATGAAAAAACTAGTGAGATGAAAAGATTCAAGAAAGTAACCTCGGCACAAGAAAATCCTCTCTCAAAATCAGTATGAATGGCCCCTGCAGCTTGAGAAGCCTTTGACTGCCGCCGTATTTGCCAGCACTTCACCTGCAAAACAAAATATCATTTGATGGATCAAATCCCAGCAAATGCACTACTTGACTTTACACTGAACCACATTATCAAATAGCTCATTACAGAAAATAATAATGCTTACAAGAATATCTAAGAGACAGAGAGACTAAAGCGTATTGTGTAGCCAAGTGAATTACTAGTAAAGTGGGATTGTTATACCTCATCCGGCCCAGCTGTAAAGAAATATATGAGGTTAGTGGCTGAAAATCCAGTTTTGATGATCCTCGGAAGAGCACTGCCAAAACAGAAATAGCCATTAGAATCACTTTAAACAAAGAAAATCATCTTCATGAGCAACTATTCATTTGAAGGAAGGCTATGCTGTTCTTTTATTACTAACCTTTGCAGGTTTGTTCTTCTCACAATACTTTCCTGCTTCGTCTGGGAGCATATCAGCTAGACTCCTTTCAAAACACCACTGAAAGGAATCATATATCACCACCGTGTTCTTGAACCCTACATAACGATGAAACGTATATTTTTAGTTTAGGAGAAGTATAATAAGGGAAGTAAATGCGTTAGCACAATGCCGTAGAAAAATGTTATATTATTATTCAATATAGTTTTGTGAAGGGATATTTGTATGTAACAAGCATGAATCTTGGGCAAGAACTTGTTTTTCTTCCTCTGGCAGTCTCTCTCATTCAGTGTAGAGTGTTGAACAGTGAAGACTTTCCCACGTTTGGCAACCCAACCTGAAACAAATCCATGGTGAGTTACATGCAATGCAAGCATGATTCTCTACATCAGCATCTCCCTACAATCAACCTTAACTTTCTAAAAGAGTATAGTAAGAAAAAAAACTCATTTAAGTAATAAAGACACTTTAATGGATGAAATTATTGATAGGCCTCTCTACTGGACCTGCATTCTTTGCTTTCGCTTTTGGAGCCATGTTTCCTCTTAGTGTCGAGCTTGAAAGAGACGCGAAGCTGAGAGATATTCTCTAGGTTTTTGCTGATTAACTAAGCTAAACGCCAAGGCTCTGAGGTTAAAGTAGGAAATAGCGCAGCTCAGACCGGTCTAAATCGGACGGACATTTCCCGGCTAACCCAAATTAAGTGCTATTTTTGACCAATTCTGCCCAAAAGTAAACCAAATCATACCCAATCAAAGGGTAAGTCCACCTCATCATCACATAACATTCATGTTTCTTTGTGTTTGGCAATGGTAAAGCCAAATAAAATAAAACTGCAAGTGCCAAAAACAGAAAATACAGTTTGGCTCCTCTTCTCTCGGAAATGTATAAAGCTTCAAGATCCGGAGAGGATAACACGCCTAGGTAAGACAAGATAGGTCTCATTTCTTCCCACCACCGGAAACATTGAACTTGAAGAATATGATATCTCCATCCTGAACAACATATGTTTTCCCCTCCTGTCTGTACTTTCCTGCGCCCTGCATTAGTTTTACAGGATTCAAGTTTAGACTCAAATCCCTGAATCATAGAGACTTTCATCAGCATGCGAGTAATTTTTTAACCATGCCGCATCTTCAACACGAATATACTGCGTGTCTGTGCTTAGAGGCTACTACTCAAGAAACCTTAAAGCAATGGGAGGAATTGGAGTTTGATAAGTACCTTGACGGCAGTTTCATTGCCGTATTCCTTGATATCCTCAAACTTCATAACCTGTGATAATATGGACAAGCATTCAACCAGGGTACACAATATATTTGTTTGTGAAACTGATTAATTTATATATGGTTTGCATCAGGATTCTACGTTGATATCTACAAGCTTGCGTCTATCCAAATCATTATTAGAAAATCAACAAGTTGAATGAGATTATGGAAACACTTTAACAGGAAAAAAGAATCATCAACACTAGGAGGGAAAAGGCTTGGCACAAGTAAATTCTAGGGTGTGAAAAACTATTGAGATGAAAAGATTCAAGAGAATGAGAAGAGGGTGCGACCTCGGCACATATAAATCCTCTCTCAAAATCAGAATGAATGGCCCCTGCAGCTTGAGGAGCCTTTGACTGCCGTCGTATTTGCCAGCACCTCACCTGAAAAGAAAAATATCATTGATGGATCAAATTCCAGCAAATGCACCTACTTGACTTTACACTGAGCATACACTGTCCAATAGCTCATTACAGAAAAAAGAATGCTTAGAACAATATCTAAGAGAAATAGAGACTACAGCCAGTGTATTGTGTAGCCAAGTGAATTACTAGGAGAGTGGGATTGTAATACCTCGCCATGCCCAACTGTAAAGAAATATATGAGGTTAATGGCTGCAAATCCAGTTTTGATGATCCTCGGAAGAGCACTGTCAAAGCAGCAATGGCCATTAGATTCACTCTAAAGGGTTCATCAAGAAAATCATCTTCAGGAGCAACTATTAACTGAAAAGAGCCTATGCCCTTCTTTTATTACTAACCTTTGCAGTTTGTTCTCCTCACAATACTTTGCTGCTTCGTCTGGAAGCATATCAGCGAGACTCCTTTCAAAAACACCACTAAAAGGAATCATAGTATCACCACCGTGCTCTTGAACCCTACGCAAGAAGATAATTTTGCAGCAAGAGAAGGGGAAAATGTTAACATATTATTCAACATAGTTTGTGAAGGGATATTAGTAAGTACCAAGCATGAATCTTGGGCAAGAACTTGTTTTTCTTCCTCTGGTAGTCTCTCTCATTCATGTTAATCTGTGAGTTCAAATTTGAGAGCATTAAGTGATCAGAAAACGTCTAAACAACAAGCCTTTATAATTCTTACGCGGAGGTTAAACATTTTGCTGAAACAAATATGTAAGGCAAAGAGGTCAGAAAAAGCTAAAGAATACATTATGGTCAAATTTGCGAGCCAGAAGTGTTATGGAAGATAGACTGTACGCCTCTACAATTTAGAAGCTGATGCGAGCATTTCTTTTGAAAATGACAGACCATGATAGCAAAGAAGCAACAGTCTATCCTGACAGAAAAGGTATTACTCAAAGAAATGAACATTCAAGATTACTCACCAGGTAAACAACGGGCTTTGCCGAAAGCAATTGGAAAGTGTTCAAAATCTCGATATCAGCTGCTTTCCAGTCCCCAAAACGGACATCTTTTCCTTCTTCCAGCCAAGCTTTTACCTGTTTCCAAGAGTGTACAATAATATTTGCAGCCAATTAATGATTAATGACCAAAAACATTGACAGATAAAGGCTGCATGTTTGACACTAAACAAGCATACCTTTAGCAAGAGCTCAAGTTCCACTTTTAGGGCCTTGTCATTGCTCCTCTTCATGCTCTTCTCGACATCTTCAATCTTATTTTTAATGAACTCAATATCCTAAAGTTGCACCAAGTTAGTTCAGTAGGTTGCCCAAACAACAATAGATGAAATATATATACAAGATCAAACAGACATAAATATTCAAAGATGTCGATGTCAATAGTTGTAATAGATTTGATTCACCTTCAATCGGAGTTCTTCAGTAATGGTCTCCAAATCTCTAACAGGATCAACGATATCATCAACATGGATAATATCAGGATCTTCAAAAGCACCTGCACATGTTCAGTCGAAAAGTTACTAACCAAATTAGAATTGACAAGAAATCTTATTATAAAAGAAAATATTAACAAAAAATGTTTCAGTTATTGAGGAACAGAAACACAGATCTACAGAAGATGTTCAAGAGTAATAAACATAAACTAGTTCGTGCAATGCCCCTATAGTATTTAAGCAGTAGTTTGTTGAAAGGCCAATTTATGCATGAAATCACCATCTCAACCACAAATCACACTAATAAACTCAGGTGGACTAGGAGGAAAAGAAACATACGCAAAACATGGAAGATTCCATCAACAGCACGAATATGGGACAAGAAGTTGTTTCCAAGCCCCTGTCCTTCATGAGCGCCTCGAACAAGACCAGCAATGTCATGAATTTCCAAGAAAGCAGGAATCTGAGAGACAAATCACAATGGACACAAAGTCAGATTTGAGCAACATAAACACCCATGATTCAATCAGAGTTAACAAGTAAACCCACCTCACTCTTAGGCTTGTAGAGTTGGCAGAGCCAGTCAAACCTGTCGTCGGGGATGTTGACACGTGCCTCGTTAGGCTCAATGGTACAAAAGGGGAAGTTCTCAGCTGGGATGGAAAGCTTTGTAAGAGTGTTGAAAAGTGTAGACTTTCCCACGTTTGGTAAACCAACCTGGCATTGCATCGTCACCCAAACAAATCAAATGTTAGTTACATGCAATGCAACCATGATTCTCTACATCAGCAACGAATCACAAATGTTCGTTCATTTCCCCAGAAAGAAAAGAGAAAAATGAATCGAATCGACTTGGAAGCTATAAAAGAGAGATAAATTACGATTCCGATCTTAAGGTGAGAAGAGAAACGGCCGAGAATAGGCCTCTCTACTGGACCTGCATCCTTTGCTTTCGCTTTTGGAGGCATGTTGAAGAGACGCGAAGCTGAGATATATTCTCTAGGTTTTTGCTGATTAACGAAGGTAAACGCCGATGCTCTGAGGTTAAAGTAGGAGAGATAGCGCAGCTCAGACCGGTCTAAATCGGACGGACATTTCCCGGTTTACGTCGAATAGTTGCGGGATACAGACTCCCACCGGGGTTGATGGCTTTACGGTTTTTTATTTTATTTTTTTGTGTCACCTAGTAGGTGTGACACCTACCCATTATCCATCTAAACTAGATCAAATGGTGGTCAGACGAATCATCCTTCAAAAAATATTTTCGTCTGGCTTAATTTGATCTATATGAAAAAAACTATAATCTTTACTTCTTGCTTCTTTTGCTAACGCGTCCGCACGACCATTTCTACTCTGAAGAATATGAAACAAACTCACATATTCGAAATCTTCTTGTAATCTCTGGAACACATCAATCTCTGTCGCAAATATTGGCCAATCCACCGAGTTTGTAATCATGTCTACTAGGTCTGAGTAGTCCATCTCGAACCGTATCGAAGTTATTCTTTTGTCTTTCATACACGAAACTGCCCAAAGTAAACCTTCCATCTCAACATGGAAGGCTGAAAGACTCTTGTTGTACGCCCGTAATCCAAAAGATTCAAAACCCATTTGATCTTTAAGATTCCACCCTAAACCACTTACACTACCATTATCGATCCATGACGCATCAATTTGATAGGTAGAGATTCAGGGTGTCCAAGGGGTATCGTCTCAACATCTATAATAAGAAGATCTTCATGATCCTCGTTTACTTCCTCTTTTTTGTTAGCTTTTCTCCAACATTCTGTCTCGAGAGATACATGTTGGAAAATGTCAATCAGAAATACGAGTTTCTCATTAAAGAGTTTATCATTTCTCGCCTTCTAAATGTACCAACAAATCCATTAGGTTTTTCTAAAATCTCGAAAATCACTTTCTTGAATTTTCGTTTTTGGCTAAAGCCTCACGCCTGCGTAGATATTGATTTTTATGTTTTTATTCTTTATATTTGTTTTTCATGATTGGTGTTATATATTTTAGATGTATCGACATATAACTAATTGTATTTAAAAAAACAGACTGAATCGGATAATATGATTATTTGTGGTACAAGTATCTGAATTTATTTCAGATACATTGATTATTTAGATATTTTTTAGATTCATATACATCAGAATGAAGCTCATCTAAATTCAAGAGGAATCAACTCGAAACCCACACCTAAATTTATAATATCTAAACGGAGCTTAATTTCAAAACCCAAAAAATGATACCCGAAAGAAATAGTTATTATTTTTGAATCAGAAAATATTTTTTTAAAAATCAATTTTTGAATATATGTATATTATATAAATCAATATTAAATTATTATTTTGATTTGAAATATGTATATAAAATTTAAATTTTGTTTTATGATTATTTTAGATAAAAGATATTTTAAAGTAATTAATTGAGCAATTTTTTCATATATTTTAAATCTGGTTCAGATAGATAATTTATCATAATATAATAGACTTCGGATTTTTCTTAATAACATAAGTCTATTACTATATTTTTTATAATGCTATCTATATTTCCAAGCAATATTATACTCTTTTTTTATATTTTTATCTATGTTTTTAAATAATTTTCAATTTATATATAGGAGGATTAAGTGCTATAACTAACCAATTCTGCCCAAAATTAAACCAAATTGTACCAGGCAGAGTTAATCGTTCAGTTTATACATCATTGTTTGCTTCTTCGTGTTTTGGGTGTTTCACTATCTTTTGTTGCTCTCAGCATCCCCTAACATTAGAAAACAAAGCTCAAGATGAAGTAAAAAAATGACAACCACGAACACTTTAAACCTTAAACTTATTTAATAATTACTTTAAACCTTCAACGTGACATTAGTAACCTAAAAAACTTTTAAAATGGCTTACTTGTTCTTCAAGTCATAAATTATAACCGATACTGTTCATAATCAATGACGTGTCGGTTTACTTTAAAAAAAATATTTAAAAATGCAAAAAATAAAAGAATTTATAAAAAATCTAAAACAAATTATTAAAAAATCACTAAAAATCATAAAAATCACAAAAAATATTTTCATAATTTATTATTAAAATAAATATAAAAATACAGGTAATATAAAAAATATATACAAAATCAAAACAAATCATAAAAAAGTCACAAAATTTTACAAAAATCAAAAAAAATCTCAAAACAAATCATAAAACTCACAAAAAATAAAAATTCAAAAACAAATTAAGAATACAATTATATTTGTTTTAAAAAATTCAGAAAATATTACATTTTAGTGTTTATTGGTTGAAGATTTTCTAGATTTTTATAACTAGATTCTATAAACATCTGAGGAATAGTGTGTATTGAAAGCCACAAACTGGCTACTCTTATTAGTATCCATCATTCCATTTATTCCATAATTTTGAACTTTCCCAAATCTAACCAACAGACACTAAACATCACAAATACAAAAAAAAAACAAATAGCAGTTAGTCTTTGGCTTACGATTAGTCTAATTGAGATTATAAAAACTCGTTATCGTCAAATGATTATAGTGAACCAAATCAAACCAAACAAATTAAATTCCAAGTCTTTTAGCAGATATTCACAAACCCTATATTAATTTAGCTATAAAATCCAGAAAATCCAGCAAGTCTTTTATATTTTCTGTATTTTATACTTGTTTTATTAATAAAATAATATTTTGATTTTGATTTTTTAAAAATTTTATGATTTTTTATGTTTTTATGATTTTTATGATTTGTTTTGATTTTGTATGATTTTTTTATATTTTCTGTATTTTTATATTTATTTTCATAATAAAATTATGAAAATATTTTTGTGATTTTTTGATTTTTATGAATTTTTAGTGATTTTTAATAAGTTTTTTTGAATTTTTTATGAATTCTTTTATTTTCTGCATTTTTTATATTTATTTTATTAATAAAATATATATTTTTTTTTGAAAAAGGTAAACCGACACCTCATCGATTATGAACAGTGTCGGTTACATTTTTGACTTGATGAATAAGTAAGCCAAGTTGAAGGTTTTTTATGTTACTTGTGTCACGCTGAAAGTTTAAAATGCTTGTTAAATAAGTTCAAAGTTTAAAATGTTAGTGGTTGTCACTTTAAAAGTTTTAATGCGATTTTCTCTTCTTTTTTTTAATAATGTTATCTATATTTCCAAGCAATATTATACTCTATTTTATATTTTTATCTATGTTTTCAAACAATTTTCAATTTATATATAAGAGGATTAAGTGCTATAACTAACCAATTCTGCCCAAAATTAAACCAAATTGTACCAGGCAGAGTTAATCGTTCAGCTTATACATCATTGTTTGCTTCTTCGTGTTTTGGGTGTTTCACTATCTTTTGTTGCTCTCAGCATCCCCCAAAATTAAGAAACAAAGCTCAAGATGAAGACCACTTTTTCAAATTACTCAAAAATCAAAGATTGGATTAGATTCAATCAAAATCATTACAAAAAACACTCCAAACACAAATTTACAAAACTACACATTTTCTCTAGAGCATTTTTATCAGAGCAGGACAACAAACAAACAAACAAACTACACAATCACTAAAAGCTTTCCAACAACTTCGTCAAGTTTGTTCCATCACACAAAATTCTTCACAGAACAACCTACTATATCATCTCTCAGACAGCAATCTTGTAGATGACTGTCACCGGAATGTTAACCACGTGACCTCTGTCTCCAACCATCCCAATTCTTCCAAAACTCGCCACCGTATCATTCTTCATCGCCCCAAAGACAAGACTCAAGACCCTTGTCTGACCGTTTCCGATTGTAAACTTGGCAGGCGAGGCCTTAAGAGAGACAGAGTCAGGTGCCTTCCACCCGACCGTATATGTTTCATTTGTAAATGTGGCTGCAATATTAGTAACCCATCTTAAGACGGTCCGAGTACCAACAAGCTTAGCTATTGTCACCGAGGGTAGGTTCAAGTCAGAGGCTGCAAGGGAGGAGTTATAAGCCGAGCAGCTTTCGCCTGTGTAGTTGAGAACCACAGGAGATGATCCGTTGATCCCGCAGAGAAACTTCATGTACTCATTGTAACCTACATTAGCAGAAACACTTCATGTTAATAAAAAAAAAAAGATGAAAGTTTCGGACTTGGGAGGTTCAAGAAAGTGTGTGTGTACCTATGTCGAAAATCAAACCGGGGTCAAGAGCTGCAGTAGCATTAACAAATCCACTACCCATATCAAAAGGCGTTGCAGGGGTTTGAGTAGCGTCAGGGTTTAACACAGTGTGTTGCGCCATTATAGGACCACCCTTTCTGTCTGTTAAAGAAGCAGTTGTCGAGAGGGCTGATCCAATGGCTGCAGGTGTGAAATGAGGGAACTTCTGCTTGATGAGTGCTGCAATACCAGTTACGTGTGGAGCAGACATGCTTGTCCCTGACTCCATCGCGAAACGCTCACCTAAAACACCGCCAGTTTAAGAAGCTCAAAAAGACTACCAGAGACAGACACATAATGAGTGATGATGATATGTGTACCTTGAAAATCAGCAGTACCGATGCCAAGAGGACTCCAGGCACCCCATATAGAGTTCCCTGGAGCTACTAAGTTGGGTTTCATTACATCAGCATCTTGGAGAGAATTGTCTTCTGGGTCAGGTCCTCTAGCAGAGAAATACATGACCTTTGGTGCTGTAATGCCATACGTAGGCTTCATGCCACCAATAATTCTCGCAACTGAAGCAGAACCAACTATTTTGCCTGAAGCATTGTCTCTCGACAGAGAAGTATTGTAGTACTGAAGTAAAGCCTGCACATGATACATAGGAATAGTTAAGCTACATTCTTGTTCACTGTATTTTACATTTTAAGATTGTAATTATACCAAAGAATCTTGTGGTGAGGAGATTAGAATCCCCGGGATATCCATCGGAGTTGAAGTCATCTGAAAACCAGTGGCGGAAGGATCCATATAGAAGACAAGACCTGCTGCTGTTAAGTTCTTTGCTGTTATTAAGGCTTGTTTGATGGTCGAGACACCGAGAATAAACCGGACTGTATAACTGCAGACAAGGATCTTTCCCTGCACTAGCTTCTGATCGTAGCTACTTGAATCTTGGCACTCCCCAATATATATAGCATCCATAACGGTTGTACCATTGCGGAGTGCATGTGCAGCTAAAACAAGCTTGTGCATTGTTCTTGTACCAGCTAATAGCAAAAAATGAGAAACCAGTAAGGTCAGGCCAATGATGAAATCAAGAAAGAAGCTAAGCTATATACAAAAAGAGACTTACATGCGAGTCCAACTCCTGAGATAGTGACATTATTGCCGAGGACTATTGAGTTACTATAAACTCTATCATGAGATGTAGCTCCAACTGTGAAGATCCATGGACTGAAAGAAGACATGCTCTTAGGAGCTGGTCCTGTGTTTCCAGCTGCTTGCACTACAAAGATCCCAGCTTTCACAGCTGAAAGCAATGCCATATCGATCGGGTTGAAGAATGTGGCGATACCAGGTGGACGTCTATTTGGTGTGATTGATAAGTTTATTATGTCAACTCCATCTTGAGCAGCCTGAAGAAGAAAGCATACATAACATTATATCAACTACCAAATCATTTCATCAAAGTTTCAATACACCACTTTTTTATTACCTGATCTATGGCTGCAATGATGTCTGCTGCAAAACCTCCAAACCTCTTATACAGTGCCTTGTAAATAGCAACACTAACCAGAAAAGACGTGACATTATAAACTGTTTTCCATAGAGATACATCATTTTGTGGTATTGACTTACTGAGCACGAGGAGCCATCCCACTAGCATTCCCAAGGTGATGACCGGAAACCACCACTGGAACCCCGTGATTCCCAGCTGCAACAGAAGCTGTATGACTGCATAAACCAACCCGTATCAGCATTAAGTTAAACACATTAGTTTGAATCAAACATTGAGTAGCTTCTAACACTTACGTGCCATGCCCTTCACCATCAAATGGTGAAGCATCGTCCTGAGATGAATTCAAGACGCCTCTACTGAGAGCCGACTCAGCGAAATGGCGTGCTCCAACGAGCTTCCTGTTGCAAGAACCGGCAGGGAAACCAGTGGTAACTTCACAGACACCAGTAAACCGAGGAGGGACCGGATATGGACGTCCTGAGATTTTGTCACTGAAACTAGGATGAGTGGGATCTATTCCAGTATCAATAAACCCTATAACAACTCCTTCTCCTGCATATTCAGAGCCTCCTTCACGGAGCCAAGCTCCACGTGGCAAACCTAAGAACTGCGGCGTGTGAGTGGTTGCTTTCTTAACCGGAAAGTCCAGAACCACATTGTGCACTTCCTCTCTTGCAGCGAGTCTATCAGCCTTACAAAGAAACAAAACCCGGTATGAGCTTAAGATTAAAACATTGAACAAATACTGACATTCAGATACTGTTTCAAAGATATGAGAGAGTACCTGTTGTTGTGTAATAACCGCAGAAAACCCATTGATGAGATAGTGGTAGCTGTACAGCTTAATGTAATTCTCCTTTCTCAATACTTTTCTCAACAATGAGTCATGAACTCTAACTATAGAAGCGGTTCGGTTCCTAAATGTATAAACAAAGAGATTTAAGATTGTAATACGAGCATAAAGGCATCAGCTTGACTCTCAAAGGTAGCTTCTTTTAAAAACATAAAGGTTTCAGCTTGGACTTTCAGGAAAAGACCAAAGAACACAAGCGACAAGTAATCTGGGACCCAAAATTGACGATTTTGCAACATTTGTGGCAACATGAATTAAAACAAAAAGGAGGTAACTTTTTTTGTACATACGATGTTCTGTAAGTTTGAGATGAAGTAGATGTAAGGCTGTGCTTGGAGATTCCCGTTTCTCTGCCGGAGGAGGAATGAACAGATGGAGGAGGGTCCTTGAGAGTAACAATGTAAACAGCAGAAGTAGAAAGAGTGGCGTTTTGGTCGGAATCATCCAAACACAACACAGACGACGAAACCAAACAGAGCACAAACACAGAACAACGCACAATAGAAGAAGACTCCTCCATGATTCTTGAACAGAAGAAATCTCAGAAGAAAAGGGTAAAAGAATGGAAATTGCAGATACCCATCAAAGCTCCATGGGAGTGGAGTAGAGTATCTCAGAAGCAGAGAAGGAGGAAGAGAGAGGGTTTATAGAGTACAATGGTCTCAGAGTAGTACTTTTGTCTGAAGAAAGAAGGAAAAGGCTTCTCGGTGTCTAAATGCTTTATTAATGCAAAGATCGGTGGAAGGGCTTTTTAACATGTTCTCGCTTGTAGTTTCCTTTTGTTTCCAAGTGTGTTTATGCCTTCGTAATGCATCTTTGTGGCTTTACTATATTAGTATAAAAATGATCACCTTTGTTGTCTTTTATTTCATTTTTGACTCTTTCAGTATTCATCTTTCGTTAAGTAGTTTATATCAAAATATATTATAACTTCATCTACACATTTTAAGTAGGAGAAAAACGAGACAACAAGTGAAAGTGTTCCATATACAAGAAGTCTTTTTCTACTTTTAAAATCTTTAGTTGTTTGTTCTTTTATCTTTTAGCCTTTTAGGTGACGTTTTGTCTATTATCCAACGGTAAGATTCTTTGATAAGTCGCTTTTCTTCTTCTCCTTAATAGCATCCGTGACTCTTGTTTTGACCATTTTCAACCAAAACAACATAACCGATCACACTATAACGTATTTATCCAGACCGGTCCAGACTCGAAATAACAGCATATGAACAAAAGAAACCAAGATTTAACTTTTTTTTCTTACTAATTTACTATCACGAGACAAGAAGATATGCTTTACTGTTCTAGAAGCACATGAGATGAAAGCTATGATTATCAGCCGCATCAAAAGAAGTAGGTCCAACGTATTATATATACTTTTAACCTTTTTAACCTTTTAATTAACACGAGTCATTACACTCGCTTTAAATCATTGTATTTAGTATTTTTACCCGTTGAGTGCCCTCTTTTCAGCAAAGAGATAATGGATTATGTAATCAACACCATGTATGCGTTGGTTCCAACTTAAATCAACACTAAAAATATCTCTCTTTATGGTGTAGATCTTACCCCATGAACCGGTTAACTCATCATCAAACCAAACAATACACAATTCATCATGCATATGAACTTAAGCACATTCAAGCTCTTCGACATGGAGAAATTTTCCGGCATTCAAAGCTCCGACCAAAAGCCCGTAAAAGCTAAACGATCTTGAATATTTAGAGATGATCCGGACCGGTTTAGGTTTAATACGGTTAAGATAACAACAAAACCGGGTTAGATCACAGACATCACACAAAAGACAACATCCCGTCTCATTACATAAAAAATAAAAACAACGCCGCGTGAGATTTGATTACGAAAAAACGTCAGGTAGTTTTATTTAGCCAGCCACGTCGGACGGTGAGGATAACCGATAAGGGTTCAACTCTGATAAATTCGAACTTTGGAGTTGCAGTGAAATGGCGGTGATGATATCGACGAATTGCTTCGTGAACGCCTCTTTCTTCGATGAGAGGTTGAATTCTAGCCGGAAACCTGTGTTTCTTCAGGCTTGGTTTAACGGCCGGCGACTCGTTCGTCTGAAATCGAGGAAAAATGCAATCTTGTGTTTGAATTTGAAGACGAAGGAGGTTAGTGAATTCAAACCCAGTTTCGATCAGTACCTGCAAATCATGGAATCAGTTAAAACAGCGCGGAAGGAGAAGAAGAAAGGTGAGGGTGATGGTGGAGGAGGTGAAAGTGGGGTTACTGATAGAAGAGTAGAGTTGGGAAGAGATGTTGAAGGTGTGAAGGCTAAAGATGAAGGTTTCAGGAGGCAGGAACGTGGTGAGAGAGGTTTCAAGAGGGTTGAAGAAAGTGGAAGCAAAGATGTGAAATGGAGTAAGAGTGGTGAGACTTCTTCAGTGACTTCCCCAGAAGATGAGAGCTTCAGGAGAAGAAGGTACGTGAAGCAGGAGATGGTTAAGCATCAGCGTTTCCCTGATGCATCAAGAGGGATTGTGAGAGGTTCCACAGCTGATGCTGTTGGAGAAAGGCGGTTTCAGAGAACAGCCAAATGGAGTAAGAGTGGTGAATCTTATTCAGTGTCTGCGCCAGAAGATGAGAGTTTCAAGAGAAGGTACGTCAAGCAGGAGATGGTTAGTTACCAGCGCTCCCCTGATGCATCTAGAGGTATTGAGAGAGGTTCCAGAGCTGATGCTGTTGAAGATAGGCCGTTTCAGAGAATAGACAAATGGAGTAAGAGTGATGAACCTTCAGTGATTGTGCCGAAAGATGAGGGTTTCAGGAGACAGAGTTCGAAGCAGGAGATGATGAGGTATCAGCGTGACAATGGTACATCAAGAGGTTCCAAAGGGGATGGTTTGGATCTTCTCGCTGAAGAAAGGCGAATTGAGAGACTAGCCAACGAGAGACATGATTTAAGAAGTAGCAAGTTGAGTAGAACTAAGAGAGTGGGTGCTACTGATGGTGATGATGATAGCTTGTTTGACATGGAAAGTCCTGCCTTTAGGTTTTCCGATGAGTCCAGTGACATAGTGGACAAGCCAGCAATTTCACGGCTCGAAATGGAAGACAGAATCGAGAAGTTGGCAAAAGTGTATGTGTTTTAAGTTATTATCTTGTTTTGGTTCAAGTTCCTTGGTTTTCTAGGAAGAAAGAAACTAGTAGTTGGATTTTGATTTAGTTGTGTATTGTAGATGAGATTATGGAGTGAAAATAGTTCATTTCTCATGAAACTATTATCTGAATTTTATGTTTAAGGAAGTTTATTTCGCTAGGTTGAATGGTGCAGACATCAATATGCCTGAGTGGCTGTTTTCCAAGGCAATCCGGAGTGCAAAGATCAGATATACGGATTACACTATAATGAGACTGATCCACTTTCTAGGGAAACTTGGGAACTGGAGACGAGTTCTTCAAGTCATCGAGTGGCTTCAAAGGCAAGACCGTTACAAAGCAAACAAGCTAAGGTGCTATTTTACTGACTGTTCTAAAAGTGAGCTGTTTGAATTCAGTTGTAGAACTCTACAGTCTTCTTCAAGCGTAATACTGACAGATTTTACTATTTTGGATCCAGGATCATATACACAACTGCACTAAATGTGCTTGGTAAGTCAAGAAGGCCTGTGGAAGCTCTCAATGTATTCCATGCAATGCTGGTAAAAACCCTTATGCCAGTCCTGTATGTGTTCTTGTTGATTCTGGTATTGTCTGATTTTTTTCTTTGTGTTTTCTTCACCAGTTACAAATATCATCATATCCGGATATGGTAGCATACCGTTCAATTGCGGTAACACTTGGACAAGCTGGTCATATAAAGGAACTCTTTCATGTGATTGACACAATGCGATCTCCACCTAAAAAGAAGTTCAAGCCAACGACACTTGCAAAATGGGATCCCCGGCTTGAACCTGACGTTGTTGTGTACAATGCGGTCAGTGATTTATGATTGTCTCGTTATTATGAAGATATATCTTTAGCCTACATTTATTCCCGGATAATGTGAGTGCTGGACATCAATTCACTACAGGTGCTCAACGCATGTGTTCAACGAAAGCAGTGGGAAGGAGCATTCTGGGTTTTGCAACAGTTGAAGCAAAGAGGACAAAAACCTTCTCCTGTCACTTATGGCCTCGTCATGGAGGTTAAACATTTCTTCTTCTCATAACAGTTAATGTTCCGTAACGATACATTTCAGTAGTGGATTTGTATTTTCTGTCTAACCAGGTGATGCTTGCATGCGAGAAATACAATTTAGTTCATGAATTTTTCAGGAAGATGCAGAAATCATCTATCCCTAATGCTCTAGCATATAGAGGTGTTTTGTGAACTCGTTGTCTTTTTTTCTTTACGTTATTAGTTCTTAAATCCCATTTTGAAGAGTAACCAACCATCTCTTCCTGTGATCAGTTCTTGTTAATACTCTGTGGAAAGAAGGCAAAACCGATGAGGCCATACAGACGGTTGAGGATATGGAAAGCCGTGGTATTGTTGGATCAGCTGCTCTTTACTACGACCTTGCGCGCTGTCTATGTAGTGCGGGGAGGTGTAATGAAGGGCTTAACATGGTAAATTCTGTAAACCCAGTAGTCCTTAAGCTTATCGAGAATCTGATCTAAATGGCTGATCTTTGATTATTTACCATCCATTGTCAGATTAAGAAGATATGTAGAGTTGCAAATAAGCCTCTTGTGGTGACTTACACTGGCCTTATACAAGCATGCCTCGACTCGGGAAACGTGAAGAACGCAGCTTACATTTTTGATCAGATGAAGGAGGTCTGCAACCCGAACCTAGTGACTTGCAACATAATGCTAAAAGCTTATCTACAAGACGGGTTGTTTGAAGATGGCAGAGAACTTTTCCAGAAGATGTTGTTGGAAGATGGAAATGATATAGAAAGCAGCTCAGATTTCGGATCAAGAGTGTTGCCGGACACGTACACGTTCAACACAATGTTAGAAGCTTGCGCTGAACAAAAAAAGTGGGATGATTTTGGTTATGCGTATAGGGAGATGTTGCGTCATGGATACCATTTCAATGCCAAACGTCATCTCAAAATGGTACTTGAAGCTAGCAGAGCAGGAAAGGTAAAAAACAAGAATGAGATGAATTAAAACATCTGAGTGGAAGTCTTATGTTGTCACTTTGTCTGAAAGTTCTCTCTTTGGATGTGTTTGTGATCAGGAAGAAGTGATGGAAGCGACATGGGAACATCTGAGACGGAGTAATAGGATTCCGCCTTCGCCTCTAATCAAAGAGAGATTCTGCAGGAAGCTAGAGAAAGGCGATCATGCAACGGCCATATCGTCTCTTACTGTTTGTAATGGCAAGATAGAGGAGACTGAGCTACGGGCATTTTCAACGGACGCATGGTCTAAGGTCTTGTACCGGTTTGAGAAAGATTCAGTTTTGAGGTTAATGGACGATGTGAACAGATGTGTGGGTTTGAGAAGTGAGTCTTCGGATTCGGTTTTGGGGAATCTGTTGAGTGCTTGTAAAGAGTTTCTGAAGAACAGAACAGAGGTGTTGTAAGTTATTGAAACTGTTTTAACAACATTAAAAGAATTGTGTTGTTTTGGTTTCAAAGATAAAAGTAGAAAGTGGTGAGGGAGAACTAAGAAGTATATTAATGTGTTAACAAATATTTCAATTAGAGTTTAAAATAATTAATTAGTTGGGAGACAACTCAATCCAAAATCTAATACCCTCTACTTCGACTACTGAGTCATATGGATTGGTAACTGAAGAACAGAACCCAAGTGTTATGATTTATTGCGAATCTAACATCAAAATTAAGCTAAGGATGTGATGTTGTGATTTATTGCGAATCTAACGTCAAAAGCAAAGTAGTCAAGGAGACAATTTGTTAACATCTAAAAGAGAAAACGTTTATGATAAATTGGAAAAGTCGTAAGTTGGAGTATTACATAATATGATGATGAACTACTTTGTTTACGAGTCGTAAGTTCAAGCAGGTTTTTCAAACCGCGTAGTCTACTCACTAATAAGAGATCTAAATAATAATCTATTAAAAATACATATAAGTTAGGGCCGAACACAAATATTCGATATTCGGCTTTTGTATTATTCGCTATTTGTCATGTATTCGCTATTTATCCCCGTACTTATTCCGTAAAATCAAGTACTTACAATGATCAAGCTAAGTAACAAGTATCTCAAACTGAAAATTTGCAAACACAATTCAAATATCAAGCCTTGGAAAAAAAAATACTCAGGTTCTTTTGTACTTGTTATTCGTTCATAATATTTTAAAACATATGAACTTTTACGGTCTTAAAATCTTGCTCCACTTAATTTTAAAAACTAGTTAGCTATGCTTTTAAATTTGGCATATACTAGTATCTTACTTCGCTTTCTTTTTGAAAAAACAAATATTCGACTGTCAAATCGTATAACAAACCGAGAAATCTTATTTTTTATAATTGAAAACAGATAAAATATAGATTTGATTTTTAAAAATTCACTAATAAAGAGAGAGTAAAAATTCATATACTTACTCTTTTATCAAATTGTCTTTTATTTTAGTATTAGCAAGCCCTAATAAATATTTTAGAGGTAACTACTTGATTTTGGAAAATAACAAAACGGATCAAATAATTTACAAGAACAAGTACTTGTTTTAAACTAATTGATAGTTGTAATGACTAATGACCGATAGATTGTAATTTGAAATGTAAATAATAGTACTATTGATTATGCGATAGTGAAAGTTATAACCGACAGAATAGAAAAGAAAGGATGGAGAGGAGGAGACAACGCATTAGGTGAAGGAGGGCTGTTCGCAGGGTACGAGGCGCTTTTAAGACATTTAAAGGCACCAAAACACGTACGTGGCGTCTACTTCATGGGACTGTGCCATGCTATGTAGACCCCTACCTGACATCAACAGTACAGTTTTTATTCATGGGGTATAACATAATTTTGATGTTTTTATACTTTTTATTGATTTTCTTTTTTCATCTTATAATATTCATTTTTTAAAAAATACATAATTTGATACATAAGTTAACGCTATAAAACATCTCTAAAAAAAGTTTAATGAAACATAACTAGAATCCATAATGGGGCAATTTACAAACAGAATACAACAATGGTATAAAAACCAAACATTACAATTAATACAAAAATACTAAATTCAGAAAAAAACTTAAACAACAAGTATTTTTATTATTTTGTTCTTCTTCGTTTATTTTTTCTTTATTTTTATTTTTTTTTCATGGTCACCAATTATAATCGAAATAATATATTTTTTGTGTAACGGATGGTTCTATCGAAAAATATGAAAAAACAAAATACTGATGAGAGAAAGAAATATAAATAAAATGCACAATTTTATATGGATTATGCAGTGTATAAAAGTATTTTTGGAATTATATATGCTTTTATAACAGTTTATTGTATATATCAACGAAATGACGAATTTCGCATATGTTAGAAACTATATTATTTTTCACAGATTTGTGAATAAGTTGACACATAGTGCTTGTAGTTCAAATTTCTGAGCTGTTGTAGTTTTTGTTTTGTTAGCGTAATTTATTGTTAGACAAGAAAAATCAAAACAATCAAAGTATAGGTCAATTTTCATTTTGAACACTGAAGTTCTAATTAGTAAACTGTTAAAAGTAATAATAGTAGAGTAATATAAATTAATTTGGAGAAAAGAAAAATAGAAAACTAGAAAACTTATATAGTTAATTGTATTTATAAGTTTTATGTTACTCAATGTTTTTCTCTTTTCTTTTTTTGATAAAGAGGAGAACATATTTATGTAAATCAGAAAGAGAACATTCCAGCAAAAATGGAGATAAAACCTTTTTCATCTAATTGACAAAATTTAGAAGGAATTGGAGAGTAACACGTTTTTTACTTCATAATTTTATTTTAAAAGAGCTACAGCCTAGTGCACTAGGCACCGATACTCGTTATTTGACTTATTTTCGTTACTTGTTCCGTATTCTTTATTTTTTTAAGTATTTATCATTGTCAATGTCAAGTCAAATATCAAATCATTAAGTTTTGCTGCTTGCAAGTATAAAATAAATAACAAGTATCACATACAAATTAACAATTTAATATTACTCATTAATTGTTTTACGATTGGAAAATGATAACTAAACCGTAAAAAACAAATTCCTAAATATATATATTTCTTTGTTGTAAGAAGTAAAAATATTTGCATATCAAAAAAAATATTTTGTTTCTTCTTCCATTTTATATTATGTGTAAATATTTTATTTAAAGTAATTCTCGTATTTTTACCGAGTAAATAAAACATTTGATAATCTTTTCTAATAGAATATTATCTATGAAGTAATTCTTAAAAACTTGGAAATATATTTAAATAATTCATAAATATTTGTAAATAGTAAGTAACTGAATAAGATAAGTAACTTGTAAATATCATATTTTTGGACAAGTATTCGAAATAACAAGTAACTATTTCTAATAAATTAAGTATAAGTCCAAAAATCTATTATTTATTTAAAGCAAGACAAGTAATAAGTATACGTAAAAAAAAAGATAAGTACTCGCCTTGTGCTTACTCGTACTAAGTACAGTCCGTGAAATTATAATTATTTAAATAAAACAAAAAAATAGTTAGGTTTTTGATTGATGGAGTTTTTATGTTTGTTAATTGGAATTGATGATGATTAAGAAAATTAAAGTCAATATTGTCTCTATTCTTGAATAACGCCAAAGTCTTGTCACAAAAGCACTAAGAATCTTACCGACGTGTCAGCACAATGAAACTGGTCTCCACACACAGTTACATGAACGCTTACACACAAGTGCTATCATCTTATTGGCTGACCGTGACTTTTCTTAAAAAGGCCTTCCCCAGAAAATAACTTCATTTATTTACAACTGTTTAACTAATAACACAAACTCCCAAAAGAAAAAAAAAGTTATGTCATCTCTAAATAGAGAGTAGAATTTTCCACAGAAAACAAACAGTATCTGTTCACATAATTTGAATGATTTAGACACTTCGTCAATCATGTAACTATGTTAGATAAAATCATATGGATATGGAGTCTAAAATTACCGAAAACATAAAATAAAAACTCCATTATAAAATAAATAAAACTAAATTTACAGTCTAATAAAACTATTTCTAATAGTTGACAAAAAAAAAATCTGATGACAAGAAAAATACTATTTGTGAAATACTTTTTTTGCTATTTTTCTAATAATATATGCTAACTAAAAATGAAATATACTCCAGTTATAGATTTAAGTATTTTTTTTATTCGAAACATAAATTAATCATTTTTCTAAAAATAACTATTTTTACTTTATATAAAAATAAAATAGACTGATATAAATTTACCATTTGTAAAAAAAATATAGAGATGTGTAAGAGTATCTCTAACAAAAGTTTTCATTTTAAGAGTGTTTTATCCCAGATCTCAAATATAGCTTTAATTTTTTTATTTTAGTTGTAAGTTTTAATAATATTAACTATAATCAGTAGATTTTTATAAATATATAATAAATACATACTATAAAATAAAATGCAATATTTATAATTCATGTATGAATATTTTAGTTTTACTAAATTAGCAAAATTATAAAACAAAATGCATTAATTAGAGAAAAGAGTTACAAACTGTTTAGTTGTGTATACATAATTTCCTATTCTACATAATATTATTTTATATTAATAATTATATTTTTAGTTTTAGTGTTGACATATCTATATATTTTATGAATTAATAATATAAAAATATATATAATTGAGAAATTTGGCACAACTAAAGTAGTATTTAAATTGTGTTTTGTATATATAGGATTTGAGAATATATGAGAAGTTGAGTTGATGCCTTTGCATCTTTTGCCTTCATTTGATCTTTACCATGTAAAAGATAGCTTTGTAGTGTTTCTATGATATTTTTTTCCCATCTTGAATCTTTTCTTGGGTGTTCTTCCATAGTTCTTTTCCACTTGACACTTCCTCTTCAAATAGATGGAGCCCAACATCTTAACATGTTCAGTCGATGGATCAAAGAATCAAAGAACATAAATACAAGGAAAATACAAAATATAAGAACATGCTTTCAGATATTGAAGATGGATATCAGAAAACACTTACTCATATATAAAAATGGTAACACTGTTTATGAGAGAGAGAAATACAAAGTATAGGAAAAGTGATGGTTATTGAAGAAAGTTTTCGCATATTGGAGATAGAGAGAATCATGGTATTTATATATAATTAGGGAACACCATTCATTAATGTATCATCCAAAAACAAGTTAATGATAGAGAAGTCTTGACAAACACATAAACTCATACAAGTTTTAATCTCATGAACGATGGGTCATAAGATCCTTAAGCTTTGCAATCTCTTCAGCCATCTCAGTCATACATTTTATTAAGTGATGTATCTCTTTCTCGACACCGAAAACCCATGGTTGAAAAAAGTGAAGATCAACGTTATACACGTAAAACATAAAACTCTCATATATTTTTCAAATAGTTTTACAGAAGGTGAAAAAAATCTAAAATACCTCAAAATACTTTCAAGAGAAGTATATTCTCCTAGGAAAAGTATTAAAATCTGTCTGATATTTTAGATTTGGGAAGACTTCGTCGATGATTCGTCCCCCACATGGGTAACGGCTTAGGGTCCCAAAGTGGGCATCGGCTACGTACCCAATCATGTCAAAGTGTTCTTTCATCTATTTCATTTTCACTTCCTACGGATCCATGACTCGAGGGTGTTTGTTAGATCTTTGTTGGATCTTGAGTTTGTAAAGTGAGAGAAAAGAAAGATAGATGGAAAAACTACTCTAGAAATTGAGAGAGAACTTGTGGAAGATAGACTGAGAATATCATATCGTGTATGTTGTACAATTTGTTTTTTTTTGTTTGTTTTAGTGCTAAATCCATTTTCATTTCCGCCAAAATAATTTGAAAGGGTCGAAGTTTCACAAAAATTGCAATTTTATAAATAGTTTCAAAGTTTCACGTTTCTATTATTTTCATTTTTCTTAGTTTAATCGGATTCATGAGACTTATGTTATGGTTATACTACTTATATTCAGTTTTCTTGAAACATTTTCCACGTAACCATGTAATAATTTCGTGAAATATATAAGTTTTGCATTATCATCATGCCAATATTAAGAAAAATCCATAAAATATAAAATAATAATTGTAAATAAACAAAAGTACTACATTTTTAAATATAACTATTGTTTTGAATTATGAATCACAAATATGTTTAGAATAATACTTGTAAATAATAAAATAAACAAAATATAATTATTGTTTTGAATTTAGATCACAAATCAGTTTTACTAAGTTCGGCTAAGTTTTCTATTGTATTAATAAAAAAAAAATCATGCAATTATACAATCATAAAACATAAGTTTCACTAAGTCTTACAAATTTTTGCTTACATGAAAAACAAACATTAAAATTGTGTTCTTTGTGTTCATGGTGTTCCTTGTGAGTCATATGTTCCTTGTGTTTTTTGTGAGTCTTGTGTTCCTTATATTTCTTATGAGTCTTCTACTTTTTGTATTCTTTGCGAGCAGTTAAAACATGATTGCAAGTTCCTATTCGACACTAACTTGTTCTAATTCTGACGTTTTCCTACCCAAAGAAACTTTTTATTTCTTTAATTGTTCACTGCCATTTCGTCTATTGTATAAGTAAGACATACAAATTTTTATTGCTTCTGGAATAATCTGTTCTGACATATATAGAATTAGATATATAATGCTCGTATACGCCAAAGTCCATACCTCAACCAAGTAATTTGGTGAACAAAAAGCATACAAATCACATATTTCGTATGTTCTATCATCATGCTTGAAGCACTTATACGATGTGTCTATTGCATGTATACATGTGTATCTATCTATATCAAAATACCTACAACTGCACGTTTTATGACTTAAGTCAACCAAATAAGTTTTACCATCAATTTCAATGACATCATATTCAAACTCAAAAGAATCCAACTCAGTTACCGATAATTTTCCACCCTCCACACATCTACTATGCAATTCATTCTCCATAAGAAAACCAATTATGTATCCCTCGGTGCAGCAACAACATCTTTCTTGTGTATGTTGAACCACTCGACCATTTTTTTCAATAAATGAATCAATAATAGGTAGTAAAGAGTACATTTGTGCCTTATTAAAAACCTCCTTCTGAGACTCCACCGTTAGAGGTGTCTATGTTGTACCTTGCACCAAAAATATATATTTTGCTCATTTTGGAACTTTAATATTTTTATCTAGATACTTACCATAAGCTGGATATCTCTGGCTAAAATCTGCATATCTTTGTTCAAAACTCAGCTTCTGCATAAACCGTTGTAATTTTTTTGAATTGTCTTGCAACCACGTCTTTGTCTTGTGTAACACTTAGTATCACATTGTGGGACATATAAAAGATATAATCTCCATGTTGAGACATTGGTTACATTTCAGCTATTGTCATGATGAGACTTTTATTTCTATCTTAACCAAACCCAATTCACTAATATTTGATATAACAATTTTCATTATTGTGGAAAACATGTCCAACATTTATTTTTTGTCATCAACAACACCAAAAGTGAATGGATAGTGGTGATGGTTCGGATCCTTAGATATGACAACGATTGGAGCTTCACCTTCCACAATCTTCAGAAAACTTGCATTCACAGTGATGATTTTTATCATGTACTGAAACTTTTAAATTGAAACTTCCAAAAAAAAAATAAGTATTTTTATTTTTCATCTAATAACAAACTTGTTTTTATACCGGAGTTCAACTTCTCTAACATATACAAATAAGAATACACTTTCTTGTAATTTTCCTCGGGACTACCATGTATATCATGAACTGCTTTGTGTTTTCCTCTCAAATTTGTAGAGTAAGATATTTCTACATCAAATTTTCTTTGAACCAGACCGATGAGAGTTTAGAATCTGGGGTTTCGACTTTTTCAGGATAATTATCATGAATAATATATGCAACTAATTATGATGTGTCTTTTATTTTTCTTATTGAACTTAAAGTTGTCTGAGAGCATGTACACATTTATGTATATTCTAATCGAGAACAAATCAGACTTACTAACCTTTGTAGCTATTAATACCATTTACAATCTTCTTGCATACCTTGACATTTCACCACATATCAAGCCTTATCAGAGTTCAAAACAACAATCCCAGGACAGGTCGTTTGTGATGTTTTATTAACTAAATATTTTACATCTTCTTTACTTGGAAATCCATGACCAATGTTTATACCCATACCATCTTTCCATTTCACTACGCGTTTGAATTTCTTCTACAAAATGTGAAAGATCAATATATTTACAAATATCACGAGTACCGACAAGGCTATCCATGTTCTTCACGTTCTCCAAACTAATACACACATGTTTCCATCTCTTGTTACAACCTTTTCCAGTAGCTTAATCACCTCAAAATGTTGTTCTTATTCTCTGACAGTAGTAAATAAACTGATTGCACCAAGATTAGCTTCAACTTTGGGTAACCCACTGAAAGCTCACTATAATTCCCGTCATATGAACTTGTATTTTATGTTCTTGAAAGTTGCTTGGTCATTGAAACTATTTTCAGTTAAGTGATACCCTTTACATGTAAAATACTTTTTCTTAGATCTTTATATAGTGATATTAGATAAACAAACACATCTTCATTATCCGAGATAATAATTGCCTCTTAGGTTTCACTAGTAGTGAAATGTAACTCAAATTCAGCCTCTTCTTACATAGAACTATGACCATCTTTCTGCATATCATATCCTCCAACATCGAATACATGATCTCTTCTATTGATAATGTCTTAAACGATATAACATACAATTGACCATCATTTGGAGTACATTCATAATCATCTCCGATCGTTGAATAGTTTCCTTCATAATCAAAGTGTATGTTTGTGGTTAAACAAACCATTGGAGTACAACTTGTAAAAATTACAATGATAAACAATTAAGTTTACCAATAAATTTTACCAAATTTTATAGTTTTACCAATAATATTCAACAAAGTTATACAACTTTACGGTTTAACTTATACCATATTATACTATTTGTATGATTATAATTTTACTTAGTTCTACAAGTTGTACGACTATAGTTTCACAAAATTATACTAAGTTTTACTAGTTTAACGATCTTCTTATTTTCCATTACAAAACACTAACTATAAATGATTTCTTTTGACCAAACCAATATTTGACTAATTATCAATATAATTCCTCATTGGATATGTAGTTTCCAAATGCTTAATTATTTAATTTCAACACCTATATGAAATTAATTGCAACTCCAGTTAACAAACCCAATATCAATATTGTGTTATAACATTATATTCAAATAAATTTAACCTACAAAACAATAATACAAACCATAACTTACTTAAATTTGAAATTATATATTTTTTATTCATCGACAATTGTTTCAATGTGGTGCTGAGTTTGAATTAAAATCTTCAATCCAAAACAAAGTTGCCATAATTAGAAAGTCATCATTGGAAAAAGAGAACGTAAAAAGAAAAAAAAAGTATATGTTCGGTTCAATTAAATAGAGATATTTTTTTATTTTAACCCTCTATTTTTAGAGTATCTAATAAATAGAGAATACATTAGATTCGTTAAGAGTGTGAAAAAATAATTTGTTTTCTTCAAACACATTCCAGACTTTTATCCTAGATGTTGTGACTGCAGTCTCTTAATATAGTGCAGATACTTGATGGGAAGCTTGATGTTAGAAGGTATAATAGGAGTAACTGATGGGAGGACTTCAACTTAGAGTATATGAGGTGAAATCTAATTCAAAGATTGCTTAGGGGTATAGAAAATTTGATAGAAAAACTCATGGAAACTAACTAAAAAGTCCAAAAAAATTAATACTGTAATTCAGAAAACCGAAAAGTTTATAAAATCTAATAGGAAAACTCTGTATTAATTATTTTTAATCATCAGTTCATATTTCATAAGTGAAAAAAACTTAAAAACATACAAACAAAGAAATTGGAACTGAAAATGTACCTCATCACATACTTCACAGTGTTCTTTTCTTTCAATGTTGATCGAAATCAGAATTAGTAAATTAAAATTGTATTTTGTTAATAATAATAATAATAATAATACAGAATTATGAGGTCTGCACCATCATTCTTGCCACATGTCATGTAAGTATGAAAAGAGTATAAAAGAGAAAAAAGCTGACAAAAAGTCAAATATATACATATTTATCTTATTGATTAGTTAGAAAATTCGTCACAGAAAAACACTTTAATTTTAATTGTAGCATCTTAAAACCCGAGGAATTTCCGCCTACTCTCTCTGTATCGCACATCACCGGTAACGCGCCTACTACTTCTCTCTTTCCTCATCGTACGTTTCCTCTCTCTCTCTCTTTAAAGAGAGGAAAAAAATTGAATCTTTTCTCAGAAGAACCCAGAAGAAAAGTTCGAGTCTTTCCTCAAAATCTGGTTGGTTCTGCATAGAAAAACCTGTTTCTGTGGACACACGTGAGCTGCCATTAATGCCCGTTTTTGTTTTCTTCTCCAAGGTGCGTTTCCTTTGCTTTATTGGTTTTTGGCGTTTTCCTTTCGGCTCTGTTTTATTTTGCATCAGAGCCCATTTCCTTCCTTCCTTCTTTCTTCCGTTTTCTGCTTCTCTTCTTCTCATCAAAATCGTCGATAGTTTTGGGTTGGTCTTATTTGATGTTTTTTTTTTACTTTTGAATTGTCATTTTTCATGGGACCGACATTGCTCCGACAAGATTCTCCCAATCTGGGGTTTTATTTTTTTAATCTCAAAATGTTTTAATTCAAGTTTTTGTTATCTTTTTTTTCTTTGCAGGTGAATTAGGGAGTTGCTGATCATCAGCTTACATCTCTATTTGTTGTTTCCCGAAGCTGAAGTGAATCGAAAAATGTTTAATTTTACTCGAGCAAGAAGCCAAGCGAGGCAAAACAGATCTCTGTCTCTTGGAGGTGTTTAAATCTCTTCATTCTTGCTTTTAACTTCTATCTTGAAAAATGGTTTCTTCTAAAACTTGAACTTTTGTGTGTGGTTTTGAGTGTAGTTTTGAAACTTTCTAGGTTGGCTATTGAGTACAATATTAACCGATCTTGGTGATTTTTGGGGAATGTAGGACTGGATTACGCAGACCCCAAGAAGAAAAACAATTACTTTGGAAAGTTTCTTTTGACCGCTTCTCTTACAGCCTTGTGCATTTTCATGCTCAAGCAATCTCCAACCTTCAATACTCCCAGTGTGGTACCAACTTCTTACTGTCCTTTGTTCCTGATGAAACATTGCTTGAGTTTCTGAATGGTTTCTTGATCTTTGTTGTTCTGTATTTTTTTTTTAGTTTTCTCTACATGAGCCAGGGGTTACACATGTTCTAGTCACTGGTGGTGCTGGGTATATTGGTTCACATGCAGCTCTTAGACTTCTTAAGGAATCCTACCGAGTCACCATTGTGGTATATCTCCTTTGTTCAGTCTTCTTTTACTTTTTATATATCGATATCCTGGTTTTAGTAAATCTCTTTTTCTTTTTTTTTTGGGTTGAACAGGACAATCTATCACGTGGGAACCTCGGTGCAGTCAAGGTTTTGCAAGAACTGTTTCCGGAACCTGGAAGGCTTCAGTTTATTTATGCAGATCTTGGAGATGCAAAGGCTGTCAACAAGATATTCTCTGAGAACGCCTTTGACGCTGTCATGCATTTCGCTGCTGTTGCATATGTTGGGGAAAGCACACAGTTCCCTCTTAAGTGAGTATCATTGAGCTTTCTTCCTTAAGTCAGTATATTGTTGTTGTGGATGTGAACTTTATGTTCTCTGTTAATTAATTAATTAACAGGTATTATCACAACATTACATCAAACACGTTGGTAGTGTTAGAGACAATGGCTGCTCATGGAGTGAAGACTTTGATATATTCAAGCACATGTGCAACGTATGGGGAGCCTGATACTATGCCAATTACAGAGGAGACTCCTCAGGTGAATCACATTTCGTTTCTCTCAACTGTTTTATAGCCAAAGTTCTTCTTCTTCAATGCGATCTAACACCTAAAGAACACGGTCTTTTCAGGTGCCAATTAATCCATATGGTAAGGCTAAGAAGATGGCAGAAGACATCATTTTGGATTTCTCGAAAAACTCAAACATGGCGGTTATGATCCTAAGGTTGGTTTTAGTGATGTACTCTTTGTTATAAGTTCTAATGTCTATCTAGTGGCCTTGTCCATGTTTTCCTTTTCGTTGAAGTTGACAAGCTTCTTTCTCACTTGATTTTTGTTTCAGATATTTCAATGTGATAGGGTCTGATCCAGAGGGTAGATTGGGTGAAGCCCCAAGGCCTGAGCTGCGAGAGCATGGTCGAATATCCGGTGCTTGCTTTGATGCTGCACGTGGCATCATGCCTGGTCTCCAGGTAATCACTTTCTTCATTTCATGAACCTTTGTCTGAAGTTAAATCCGATTTCCATGTCTGGAAGATGGTGTGAGGGTCTTGACATTTTGTTCTTTGGACAGCCATCACTGATTTATGTTCTGTCTGATTCTAAAGTTCGCCTTTTTGGGTGTATTTGCACATGCTGTAGAACATGCTCAAGAATGTTTGCAGCTAATAGTAGTTTACAGCAGAGCAAAATACATAATTGAGACACAACTTAACTCTCTGAGTTTCTTTTATTAAAGCAAAGATAATATTAGTCTAATTGTTTGCATTCACGTGGCTACAACCATTCACTATTCTTTATTCATAGATCTTTTTTTTTCTTTTGTTTTTTATCGCTAGATCAAAGGAACAGACTACAAAACCTCGGATGGAACTTGCGTACGAGATTACATTGATGTCACTGACTTGGTTGATGCTCATGTTAAAGCTCTCCAAAGAGCAAAACCCCGGAAAGTCGGAATCTACAATGTTGGTACCGGGAAAGGTATTTGGCTTTTACATTACTGTTAAAAAAAGAATGGCATATAGATTTGGAGACTGAGCTTTTCAAATGTCTGGTGTTGAGCAGGTAGCTCGGTGAAAGAGTTTGTTGAGGCGTGCAAGAAAGCCACTGGTGTTGAGATTAAGATTGAGTACTTGCCTAGACGCCCAGGTGATTACGCTGAAGTTTACAGTGACCCGAGCAAGATCAGGAAAGAACTTAACTGGACGGCCAAGCACACTAATCTCAAAGAGAGTCTTGAGACTGCGTGGAGATGGCAGAAGCTGCACCGTAATGGCTATGGCTCAACCTCATCATCGGTCTCGGTTTACTGACTTTCCTCATTCATTTGGTCCTCATTCATTTGGTGATGGATGGAGATTTTGATCCCCAGATGCTACTATTGAGGAGAAGCTTAGGAGATGATGATGATGGTCTATATGTTAAAAATATAAAATAAGATATTTATATCCGTATTATTAATGAGATTTTGATTGATTAGTATCACACTGATATTCATTTTGTTAATGGCTTTAGGTTCTGTTAGGAAGCAGCCATTCATTATATTTTATGTACCTCTCTCACAATGTTTATTTATTTATTAGTCTTCATAATATATAATCGTCCCCTTTTATTTTCTAAGCTCTGTAATAGACATTTCAGATATGATTTGGTTTATGGCTCATCGTTTATGTTAGATTTTGGATTTTGAGGAACAAGATCTTCTAGTACTGCGGGATTTTGATATGCTCTGTAGATGCCTACGTAAGATTCTTAGAGAATTGGCAGAAAAATGACGTTCAGACGGTTAGACCCGTTGAGGAAGCAGTTGGTGAGACATAGCTTTGGAGTTGAATTGGCAAATGAAAGTAAATATAAATAAGATAATTGTATTTATTTGTAGGTTAAGCTTTTACTAATTGTAAAGTAGACTTTATGAATATTGTTTCCTAGATTGGGCTTAAATGTGAGAAATCAATTAAATATTTGACGGTTAATCTTATCAATTGGTGCGGTGAGTTGCGAATATGGCGACAATGACGGCAAAAGAAGTGGTGAACAAGTCAGAGAAATTGAGGTGACTGTGGAAGGAGTCGATTCTCAACTAAAGTTTTTAACTGGAGGTTACAAAGTGCTTTCGGAAACATGGATACGATGGAATTGACATTGCAAACATTAATGAAATCGATCTATGTTTAAAAGTGTCGCCTAAACTAGCTAAGGCTAGAGGTTAAGGCTAGAGGTGAGGTCCAAAATGGAGGTTGTCGCCTTAAGCCCTTGAAGCCAGGCGAACGCTCCACCACGCCTCAAGCCGCTTTGCAAGTCTCTCGCCTATCAACGCCTCAACCGTTTTATGCCAGTAAAAAAATAAATATTTAGTTTCATGTTTCCAAAAAAAAAAATCACCTAAAACATAATTTAATGACTTGACAATTTTGTAATATTACATCTTCACGTTTCTTTTTTTACATCATTGAGTGTTATAAGACAAGAATTTCTAAATCTTCTTGTTTCTGCTCTTTTCTCCTAATCCCTTATTCTTCCTTTATCATCATGTCTACTTCTACTAAGCCAGTTGATCCAATAAGGAAATATGCAACTCCTGATTTTCAGAATAAGGAAATATGCAACTCCTGATTTTCAGAAACATGGTTGTTGGATTTGTAACCTTTGTGGTAAAGTCACAATGGTAAAGTTTTGCGTGCTAAACAACATATAATTGGAGGCTATATATCCTAAGGTTTCATATCATGTGAATGAAGAAGTTAAAAGTTTCATTCAAAGCAAGTCTGCAATGAAAGTCAATGTCCAAATGATGCAATCAACGTTTGATTATGATGATGAAGTAGATGAAGCTCAGCCAAGTCAGCTTCAGAAACGTCCATGTCAGCCTCAACCTAACTTGAAAAAACGTAAGGGTCATATGGACATGTTTATTGCTTCAACTCTTCATGATGTCTTTAAAGGAAGAAATATAGAAAAGAAATCTTTGGAGTATGTGATAAAAAGTGTAGAGACAAAGCTTGTAATGCTATTGAGATGTGGTTTTTAGATACATAAATTCCTTTCTATGCATCTACTTATGACAGTTTCAAAGAGGCACTTGAATTAATAGGACAATATGGTTTTGGTTTTAAGCTACCATGTATGTATGAATTGAGAGTTCCTCTCCTCATAAAAGAAGTGAAAGAAGCTGAGAAATTATTGGTGGAACACAAAGCAGAATGGGTTGCTAAAGGCAATTCAATCATGTCTGATGGATGGCGTGATGCAGTGGTACAAAAGAACATCATCAACTTCCTTGTTAACTCTCCAAAAAGATCAATTTTTCTAAAATCAGTTGATGTTTCAGAGGTTGTGAAATATGCTAATTTGTTGTTTAACATGCTTGACCATATGGTTGATGAAGTTGAAGAGTCTAATGTTGTCCAAGTGGTTACTGATAATGCCTCAAATTATATTAAAACTAATATGTTTATTTCTGCTCAATCGTATGTGTTTCTGTTTTTTTTTTATTTTAAAAAAATCTTGCTAATCTGATTTTATTTTCTAATTCGCATGGAAACTTTTAATGGCCAAGAGACCACATCTATGTTGGCTTCTATGTGCATCACACTGCATTGATCACATTCTAGAAGATATATGCCATATTCCTTTAACTAAAGCTGCAATAAGAAGCAACATCTGAATGGCTATATCTACGGTCATATGTCACTCATAAATATGATGAAAAGATTCACATGTGGTGGAAATCTACATAGACCAACAGTTACTTGGTTTGTTACGTCATTCGTCATATTTGCCTCGTACTACCATCAGAAGAACAACTTAAGAAAGTTTGTAATTTCTTAAGACTGGAATGACTCAAAGTGGCCAAAGGAAGTATGAACGAAGAAGGTGAAACAAATTATTATGCAAGACAACTTTTGGAAAAATGTTTTTATGCACTCAGTTTGACTACCCTGTTAGTTAAAGTTCTTTAATTGGTAGATGGAGAGAAAAACCCAGCAATGAGGTACATTTATGAAGCAATGAGCATAACTAAGGAAACCTTTGCAAGAACCTTCAACCATAGAGAAGATCAGTACAAGCGTGCCTTTGAAATAATTGATCTGCGATAGAACTGTCAATACCATCAGCCGTTGCATGCTGCTGGCCACTTTCTGAATCCTGGATTTCAGTACAAAGGGTATGAGGTGAATTGTGAAGAGGTTATGACAAGTTTATACAACATCATTGGAAGACTGGTTTTTGAAGTTACGATCAGATACTTAAAGAGCTAGATCATTTTAAGAATGCTTGTGGACTGTTTGGTCATCCCATGGCGATAAGACAAAGGGAAACAAAGGTATCAGCAGAGTGGTGGTGGTCTTTTGGAGCATCTACTCCAACACCTAGAGACTTTGCCATAAAGGTTTTTAATCTCACGTGTAGTGCGACAGCTTTGAGAAGAATTGGAGTGTGTTTCATCATCTACATACCAAAAAACAAATCGTTTGACTCAAGAGTGGTTGAACAACATGGTTTTTGTTAAGTACAATCGTGCTCTGAAACGCAGTTATGATTTGAAGGACACATCGATCATGTCCTTTTAGAAGAAATTGATGAGTGTAATGAATGGCTGATATGAAGAATGGATGGAGAATCTTCTGATAACCACATTGATCGAGTGTATGGAGATGATGATTTCACATGGAAAATAATAAGCATAGTTTCTGGAGCTAAAGAGCCTAATTACTTTATTAGAGAATCTTCAAATAGGAGTGAAAGAAGAAAGAATTCAGCCACAAACTCAATTCCAAGTCAAAGAAGTTTTCAAAGGTCATCATCATCTCCACTGAAGTTGATTGATGAGGATGATGAGAATGAAATTGAAGAAGATGTTGGAGATGTGAGGAATGTGTTTGTAGACGAGGCTGAGTACGAAAACTTTCATGATTTGGACTTTTAGATTTAAAATTTGTTTCTGAGTTTATGTTTATGATTTTATTTTGTAGACTTGAAATTCTATTTGTTTATGAATTTTTATGATGACATTGTTTTGAATTCAGCTTTTTCTAAAGATTTTAAAATTTAGTTGTATGTTTTATATTTAGTTTTATGAAGATTTGACTATTTTTAATTTTAATGTTTTAGGATAAATATGAATGTGTAAAAGTGAATATATAACTACTAATATTACTTATATTCTGTAGGTGGCGCCTCAAATCCTAAAAACTAACCTAAGCGACTGCTATAGCTACAGTCTAGATTGCCCTTCCTCCTCGCCTTACCTCACTTCTTGAGGTGCTATTTTCACCACAGAAATCGATCAAAAAATTGACATCCGCAGTTCAGGGAAAAGAATAAACATACTTAGAAAGAAAGAAAAGGTCTTTCATTATGTCGCTCTTTTAGCTTTGTTCAATTTACACAACAAAAAAAAGAGATAAGAAAGTAAAAAAGATTTTTTTTTTTAATTTTGTGGTTGTAATTGAAACACACTGAAAATACGCTGGCAATCTGTGAAATTGATCTAGTTTGATATGTAATATTAGTTGTGCTTTATTTGAGGACATCAAGGTAAACAACCACACAAAACTACACTAATAACATCAAGTGCTCTCTAAAATGTAATAAAATCGTAGAAAATGACCGTTAGTGTTATTCTCTCCTAACTTTTACTTTATATTTGGGGTTTAGAAGAAAAAAAATAGAATACTATATAAGAGCACAGATTCGAAACACAATGACAAAAAAGCTTAAGTAAGAAGAAATCAGAGCAAATGAAACATGTCCAATGAGAAACAGTTCACATACTAGTTTCACGATAGGGTAGGGTTGTAGGAATAAGATGTTCATTCTGAAAGATTATAAAGCCAATCGAGTCCAGGTGAGATAATGACTCCTTCCTTGGTGTCTTTCACGCGAAAGATTGAAGCGCTCTCTCGAAGTTATCTTCCGCTGATGCTGCTCGCTTCACAAGTACATGCTCTGGATGTGACAGTTTCAGCTGGCTGCAAAATTGATTGGAAATGGCGGAATGAGTAAAGTTCATAGATGAATCGTTATACACAAATTGCAGTTTGACCTGATCATTTCAATATTATTATTACCTTAGGTGGCGAGAAGATTGTTTCCCCACATGAATACTGCACACAACTAAGTTTGCAAGAGTTTCTGGGTCTTTCGCATCCTGCAGTGATTATAAATTTAATTTATATATATATATATATATATATATATTCAAACAAACATAGTTTAGACTTTTGTTTTGGTGTGTTTTAGTTTAGCCGAGAAACCGAGTGCAGCATATCTGGTGACATAGTACCGAGTATTTATAGAGTAGGGTCATTACTCACCTTGTTGAGTGCTTCACGCAGAAGAGTCTCAGCTTCTTCAAAGTTACCCATATGCATGCAACAAACAGCCTTGCTGTTCAAGATCAAGCTTGTCATTGGGTACTTCTCAGAGAAATCCTGGAAGATTAGATAAGCTTCCTGTATCTTGGAACCCCCCTGAGATCATTCATACAACAATTTAGTATTAGAAAAACATTAACAATCTTTCTCTACACTATATGGATAAAAGAAGAATAAGTGGATGTATATATATTCATATCATACTACTGCCAGGTTCAACCATGCACTCGCGAGTTGAGTGAGTGTGTGGTCCTCATCANTATATATATATATATATATATATATATATATATATATATATATATATATATATATTCATATCATACTACTGCCAGGTTCAACCATGCACTCGCGAGTTGAGTGAGTGTGTGGTCCTCATCAAACTGTTGCATCACTCTCAGCTGTTTCTCAGCATAATCTGACCTGTGCATCTTTATGAATATCTGGACATTCAAAGCATGCCTGCATAAACATAAAATCAATCATCAAGTTAAGCAGAACGAGCTTAGACATAGAATAATCACTCTTAACAAGAAATACTGTATAGCTCACAGGTCCATGGTTCCTCCAGAATGAGTGTGCTTGAGAGCCTCACTATAGTCTTCCTCATGCATGAAGATGGTGCCAGCAATCAACCTAACAGTAGCATTGTTTCCAGCAGTTGGATCTGCCAACCATTCCCTCAAGCTTGAAATGGTTGATTCCTAACCAAAATCACATAAACAACTTATGTATTCAACCATGAACTTCCACAAGATAAGATCACTAGCAAAGTTATCAGGTAATTCCGCTAATCTAACATTACTCGAACATGAATCGATGAGATTCCGTAACTGCTAATCTCAAATTCTCATTCATTTACCTTATTTTCAGGGATCGATAGATACATAGCAAGGAGCTTCACTGCCTGAAGAGGAGTAGCCGACGCTTCATCGATCTCATTGATGACAAGCTACGAAACAAATTTCAATCACGATTCAGAATCTAACAAAGCGAAATCGTCGGAAGAGTAAGAGATCACGGAGGCTAACCTGGTAGCTACCGAGAGCGATATAAGAGCGGTGGATGAGGCAATCGCGCTCGATAATATCTTCCTGCGAAAGATTAGGGATCTCGCTGTTGTTGATTGCCGCTTGATAAGCACCTAGATAAAAACTGTTTCTCAGGTTGAAGAGGTGATCTGGTCCTGCCGCCATGGATGCCATATCTCTGCTTCTTCTTCTTCGTCTAGATCTCACAGATCCGCGTCTAACTCCAAAACAGAGAAAACTGATAGTGTAAATAACCAACTTTAATGAATTTTACATAAAGACCCCTATACATTTTGAATAATTAACACCTACTGTGATCTATTTTCAGCCCAGTGGGCTTCCACTCAGCCCAGTAACTTCGCATTATGTTCCCATTACACGTGTCATACATACGAACGGTGAAGATCTTTTCTTACCAACAAAACGCGCTTTATCCTATCCAATCCAATCCGGGCGGGGAGTTGCTTGTTCTAATCCTGACGTTAGCATCCCGTTGAAAACCACTCCGGGTGATCGTGCTGTCACGTTTGGGCCGACAAACAAGCCCAACGATTTAAGGACACGTGCCGTTAGGCATCCCCATTAATGAGCCGGGAATAGTAATCAACCGGTATCGGTTTTATTAGGTACCCAGTCATCGTGACAGTAACTTAAACGGCGTTTACTGCTCCCAGTTAAATCACTAACGGACAAAAACACCCTTCACCCAAAACGTTATTAGTTCGTAATCCGTTCGACTTCTTCCCTTTTGAGATCTTTATTAATTAAAAAATAATCTTTCTGCAGTTTCGAAGTGAATGCGTGTAAGCAAGCGTTCGAATTGGAATTCAAATCTCTGATCGTTGTTGATGTAAGTTTCTTTGATCCTTCGTCGGAAGTTGATCTTTCGATTCGAGTTTTACTTCTTCTTTGCGATAGTTTGACTTTTCGTTTTCTTCTCCAGTCTCGCCTCGGTGTTCTAGGTGTTCGCATCTGGTTTTGAATTTGATTTTTGATGTTTTCCATGTTGATTATGATAAATTTTTGAATCCATTGAATGCGTAATCCACAAACCAAGAAGTAGAGTGATTTCGTGTGAAACAGTTGGTTAGTTCATAGCGATTTGATTATCTTGGAAGTGAAATAATATATGAAATTGATTTACTTGTGAAGCATTTTTTGTTTTGAATTTGGAGTTATTGAGCCATTAATAAGCGTGGGAATCTGCTTTGCGTTTTCTGCAGGTTTCATGAAGCTCATTTTTTAATCTAAACATTGAGTTTATTAATATTGGCTTTTAGAGATGGCGACAGAGTCTACGAGGAGCTGGTTCCAGATACGGCAGCAGAAACCAAGCCCTGCCAAAAAGGGACAAGATGGAAATGTGAAGAATACTGGCAGGCCCCCTATGAATGATGCACCATCAAACGCTACAAAACAGAAAGTTGCTGCGGCAAAGCAGTATATTGAGAATCATTATAAAAATCAGAAGAAGAGTCTGCAGGAAAGAAAAGAGCGGTATGTTCTTAGAATTCGTTGTGTGGCTGTTTTGGTTGTTACAATGGAATATGAGAGTGAGAGTAGTTATGTAATCAAAAGTTGAGAACTTGTTTTCTTTCTTTTAGTACTGAGGATTGAGATTAGGTTTCTGCTGTGATTTCTGGCTTTGTTTTCTATATAATGCTCTACAAAAACCAATTAATTACTGGTTTAGGTTAAGCCTTCTGATATAGCTCGCTCTTGAATACAGTCTGAGCATCTTGGAACAAAACCTAGCGGAGGCTGATGTTCCTGTTGAAGACAAGATGGATATATTGAAGAATTTTGAGAAGAAGGAAATAGAATATAGGCGTCAGCAAAGACAGAAGATAGGGGTTGATGACTTTGACCTTCTCAGCATCATTGGCCGGGGTGCTTTCGGAGAGGTATCAATTTCTCATTTCTCACTTCTCACTAGCTAATGACTTGTCTTCTTTACATTATCTATTAATATCTCGTGCATTAAAATTATGGAATTATGTTACTGCTTTTTTGGGGGGTCTCTCCTACTGGCTATTGGTAACTAGCTATTATTCCGGTCTTATGAGTCTAAGCTTCCGTTAGTGAACTTATTGGGTGTATTGTTGTAAACTATGTTATTTCTGTATAGGTGAGGATTTGTAGAGAGAAATCTACAGGCAACGTATATGCAATGAAAAAGCTAAAGAAATCTGAGATGCTTCGAAGAGGCCAGGTAATGCACTGTATGATACAATATCTACAAATCCCAGAGTTCAGCTGTGATTTCAGTTAGTAACTCAATGAAATCTACACTTATCCCCTCTATATGCGGTAAAATACAGGTGGAACATGTTAAAGCTGAAAGAAATGTGCTTGCAGAAGTCGATAGTCCTTTCATCGTCAAGCTTTGCTACTCCTTCCAAGATGACGAACATCTGTATCTTATTATGGAATACCTCCCTGGAGGTGATATGATGACACTGCTGATGCGAAAGGATATCTTAAGGGAAGATGAAACTCGGTTTTATGTTGCACAGACAATCCTGGCTATTGAGTCCATCCATAAACATAATTACGTTCACAGGTTCTAACAACTGACTTGAGGCCTCTCACTTTTTCTTTTTTGAATTCTTGTCGGTTATCTTCTAATTTTTTATTCTTCTTGTGATTACCTTTTCCTATTGTGTGTGTAAATTAATCTTCTAGTTTCTTCCTTTGATTGTTTAGGGATATAAAGCCTGATAATTTATTGATAACTCGTAACGGCCATATCAAGCTTTCGGACTTTGGATTGAGTAAGTCTCTGGAAAGCAAAAATTTCCCAGATTTTAAGGCGGAGCTTGTTGAGAGGAATACAAAGCCTGCGGCAGAAAATGATAGACTCTATAAGCCTCCTTCTGCACCTAAGCGAACTCAGCAAGAACAACTTTTGCATTGGCAACAAAACAGAAGGACCCTGGTACGGACGCAACTCTCTGATCTCTACCTTACGGTGGATACTGTTCTGTTCCCCTGAAGTTCGTCTGAAATATTTCATAAAGAACGATTCTTTTCCAACTTAGAAAGAAGTAAAAAGGGAATATTTTTCCAGTTACTCAAATTATAGAACACCTTTATTTGTTTACAAAAATATTTATTGTGCCTTAATCTACTTGGAAGTGTTATTATATATATATATATATATATATATATATATATATATATATGACCTTCCCTTATAGTCCTTGCATGATGACTATATCGTGTACTTTTCAGGCTTTTTCTACAGTAGGCACTCCCGATTACATTGCCCCTGAGGTGCTGCTGAAGAAAGGATATGGAATGGAGTGTGATTGGTTAGTAAACCAGACCCTTGTGTTTGACTGGATTAAAAAAATGTATTCAGTTGATATTCTAAAAGCTGTTCTGAAATAGGTGGTCCCTTGGAGCAATCATGTTCGAGATGCTCGTGGGATTTCCTCCATTCTATTCCGAAGAGCCGTTGGCAACATGTAGAAAGGTATGCTTATGGAACATTGTTTCGAAGTTTGATATAAGATTTTCTATGAGTCCTCAAGATAAACCTTATATTAGCTTATCATCTGACACCGAAATCAGACTTGTGTTTATGTAACGTGACATGTTTTGGTAACGTATTGTGTGGGAATGGCATGATCCGAGACTTGTCCATGTTTGACTATTGTTTATATTTATAAAACAATTGCTCAGTTCATCTCTGCAGATTGTAAACTGGAAAACCTGCTTGAAATTCCCTGATGAAGCTAAGCTCTCCGTCGAGGTAAAAGATCTCATCCGAAGACTCCTTTGCAATGTGGAACAGAGGCTCGGAACCAAAGGAGTTCATGAAATCAAAGTACGTAAAAACATCATTTTCCTTGCTGCTTTCCAGAGAAAAGCTTAACTATAGAATAAATAAAACTCTCAGATGACATAATGTTTAATCTGTTTTTTCCATTGAAAGGCTCACCCTTGGTTTAAAGGAATTGAATGGGAAAGACTATATGAGTCAAATGCTCCATACATACCGAAAGTGAAGCATGAACTTGATACCCAAAACTTTGAAAAGTTTGATGAGGTTTGTTCAATTTTATCAGTTCCTGGACTTTTATTGAGCTTTCCTGTCTTCGCGAATAAGTGGTTAAATTTTAAACTAGCAGGTACCATCTACTTGCCAAACCTCTGCAAAGTCTGGCCCTTGGAGAAAGGTATATATATGTTTCCCCTCGTTTTTTCTTCATTTGTCGAGATTCTATCATTCTTAATTTCTAACCAATTTGTTTGCAGATGATCTCATCTAAAGATGTAAATTTCGTTGGTTATACATTCAAGAATCTTGAGATTGTTGATGAACACCATATCCCTGGCATGGGTCAGTCAGTAAATCTTTGTTCCTTTCTTACATGAACGCGTTTTGCAAGACTTAGTTATATTGCGGTTGTTGTTGTAACAAGGCTCATAATCGTGTTCTAAATTTACGCAGCGGAGCTGAAACGGAAGAGTAAGACACCGAGGAAACCATCTCTGAAGACACTGTTCGGTAAAAAAAAAAGACTTGCCTAAACTTATAAACTTCGGTTTTAGCTTTTATTTCTTCGAAAATTGAATTTTGGTTTTCTATTTCTGGGCAGAAACACCGTACCCTCCTGATGAGAATCAAGCTTTACAGGATTTCCTAGATTCACCTATTTACTCTGATGGGAGATCAACAGGTTCATCCGGATCACCATTTTCACATCCCAATCGATCTCACAATGTTTCCCGGAGATGATCAAAAGGGAGAATCTTAAAGTGATAGCAAAAGTAAAGGAAGGAAGTAATTTTCCTTCGGCTGCACAAGTTTTCATTCATATATATATACCCATGTTTTGTAAAAACAGTAAACACCCAAAAGAGAATTAAACCAAAATGCATATAGAAAACTTTATAGGTTTGAGTACAAACATATTACATTGTTTCTTATAGTCCACAGTTGTCTAACCAATGTAAGTTTTTATATATATATGAATATTTACATACAGAAAAAGAAAAGTTTTGTTCATAAGACTGGCTTTGGACTTCTTGATTTGCCCACAGTATTTTGAGCTGCAATCGATTTCCAACCTTCAAGATGGTAAAAGATAACAGTATACACGTTTTCATCGAATATTTCTGCTGCGATTCCAACTTTGGAAGTGATGGATTTACACTTTTTATCGAATTTTTCAGAACACATCCAAAACTAGTCAAATCGTTTCTTTTCAGATAAACTGTTCACTGCCCCCTTTTCTCGAATTGTCAATCCGAATAAACAGTTTATCGATGATTTTAAGAAAAGAAAAAATAGATAGTGAAAGTAATAGTTACTGACGCAACAAAGGAACCAAAGCCATCTGACAAAACAAAAAAGACTAAACAAAAAAGACTAATCAGAAACTCATGTTCTCTGAAATTACTACGTTTTTCTCTTTACCAATTAATCTCTTCTTTTTTATCCTTTTCAGAATCCGAGAGATCTGCTTTGATTTTTTACCAATCATTTATAAGTCCAAACTACTCTTTGCCATTTTGTTTTCTTCTGTGTATTTTTTTACCTTTGACTTTGTTAACTTTTTTTTAGATGAGGGAGACACAAACCACGTCGTCTAGTTACATCACTTAGGCCTCGATTGGCACAGCGGATAATAAAGCAGTAGCAGTATGCTGCAGAAGCTGTATGCTACAAAAGCTGTATGCTCTCATTAAAGTTTTTAATAAAGTGATTGGTAAAGCAGTAGCAGTATACATTTTAAAATTATCATAAAAGTTAGTATATAATATATAAATTATCATAAAAGTTAGTATATAATATATTTTAAATTATAATATATATTAATAATATATTTGTAATTAAAAATAATAAATCTTATTTAATAATATAAATTAAAATAAATTTTAAATGTCAAATATTATTATTTTGAAAAAACTAAATGTCAAATTTATTTAAAAATGTAAAATTTAATTAAAAATGTAAAATTTATTTAAAAATGTAAAATTTATTTAAAAATATTATAAAAAATTTGATATAAAATTAATTTTTAATATTATTAAATAAATTAAAATAAATTATATATTATTTATTATTATTTATTTATTGGTAGAGCTGTAAATAATTCATCTATAATATTATCATAAAAACTAATATATGATATAAAATTTATTTATTTCTGAATAATATATATACGTTTATTTTATGATATATAATATATATTATTTTATGTTTTGTTATTACAATAATGAATGATATGTGCAATATATAAGTTATATTATGTTTTAAATGTGAAATATTGTTCTTTTAAAAAAGTAAAAACTATTTTTAAAAAAAAATATTTTTAAAAATATAACTTTTAATTATAAAACATAATTTTATATATTAAATAAAAATAAATGAATTATATATAATTATTTTTAAAAAATTATATATTCTAGCTGCAAATGCTCTACCAAAAGCTTCATATGAGAGCATTGAGGAAAGAGCATTTGGAGAGCATTAGCATCTTGTAAATGCTTTTCTAAATGCTTATGTAACAAATGTTGATTGGATAATAACAAGCATAATGCTTATGCTAATGATATACCAATCAAGCCCTTAGAAACATCATCATTATTAGATGTTATCAAAATTTTAGCGGTGGACACGAATCAAATATTAGGTTTTAGGTATTTATTATCTAATTTATCACAATAATTAATTATTTAATTTGATTCGCTCAACAGTTATTTAGATATTTGATATTTGAAATATTGGAAAAATAATTATCTTAACCAAATATTCGATTAAATTTGTATAAATAAATTTTACAAACAAAAAAATCAAATAAATATTTTTACAAACAAAAAAATTGGAAAAATAAGAATTACTAATAAAATACTTATATCAAATTAGATGTATTTTTCAGTTCTAAAAATGTTTAAATTAAAATTTTAATTTTTTTCTACAAACAGTAGAATTGACATTCTACGAAGTAGAAAATGAAATTCATATTTTTCACTGGATCTACTAAAATTAGAATATGTCATTTATATAAATAATTGTAATCTAAAAATATTTGAAACACATTATACGTTTAATATATCGCTCTAAAACATGTAGAACCTAAATCTACACAATACTAGAAATCTGAAATTGGTAATAACTGAATTCAAACATGTGTATTGTATTCTACATATAGTAGAATGCAAATTCTACGAATAAGTATTAACAGTTTAAAATATATGAAAAAAATATTTGGAAATATTCAGTTTCCATATTTAAAAAAATTAATTTTTGTTCAAAAAAATATTTTAAAATATTCAATTTTTATATTGGAGATTTCTGATTTTTTAATTTATTTTAATTATTTTAATTATTAATTTATATTTTCATATTTTATAATTATTTTTTTAATTTTATTTTTGAAAAAATATTTTAGTGAAATAATTATATGTTGAGATTAGCCTATTAAAACAATATTAGTGTTTTTTGGCATTAAAAAAACAGTCTCTAAATTATAATCAAGTTCCCGTATACTAACTAGAGTACATTATAAGAAACTTCTTTCCCCCACTATATTAGTAGCTTTATAGTAATCCAACAGATTTGAAATGCAATTCATGAAGCTAAGGCTATGAATAGTGATTCAACCGCACTGTATTAATGTTAATCGTAACAAATATATATAAATATATATGTGTGTGTTTTTGTTACTATTAGAACCGTGCCGTAATTGTTATGTTGTTGCATTGCATGTTAAGATCCTAAGTAAGAGTGACTAATGTTTTTTAGTAATGAACTTTAGGAATACTTAAAAGCCATGGACATATTCATGCACGTAAAGTGGATATTTCTGAACACGTGTAGAAAGAAGGATATATCAAACATACTACAAAGCCCAATTAATGACTCATAAAAATAATATCATTATCATCAGAAACTAAAAAAAGCCTAATCTTAATCAGTTTACAAAGATAAAGAACGAGTTTAAAACCAGAAAAATAAGGATGACGAAGAAGTTTTACTACACAACTCTGCAGATTGTAGTCTTGCGCCACCTCAGGGTCCCGTTGTCGACCAGCTGGAACAAGCGCTGGTAAAAGAATATGGCATTACTCAATTTCCTCGGCTAACATTATTTTATTTCACGGCTGAGATAAACAGAATAAAAACTTGCTCACTAATGTATGAATATGTAGCATTTTCACTAGTCCGGATGTAACTCAAACTTGTATTTCCCCGTCAATTTTATAGTTTTTTTTTTGTGTGTTTCCGACCAACTCTTGCGCACACCACTTAAAAACTGTTAATTAAACACCACATTATAGTGTTTCGAGTGGTACTATTAAGAATATTGTATCCCACATCGAGAATTCTAAAGGACACTAAATAATATATAAATGGTTAGGGTTAATCCACTTATCACCAATTAGTTTTAAATTTGAAGCTCATAACAAGTTTGAATCTAACATGGTATCAGAGCTCAGATCCTAAATATCATAAATCCCTAATTAATATAATATTTCGTGATCGGATATAAAAGTCATAATTAATCCAACCCGACCGAATATAAAGGTCGTAATTAACTTATTCGACCGAGTATAACTTTCTTAAAGTTTCGAGATTTCTGACCGATAAGAGACAATCTATCTCGAGGAGGAGTATTAAGGATATTATACCTCACATCGGAAATTCTAAGAAACAATAAATAAATATAAATGGTTAGGGTCAATCCAATTATCACCAAATGATTTTAAGTTGGAATTCTTCCGAATCTAACAGGTATATGTGTTTGTTTCTTAATCGCAAGAGTTCTTGCTCTCCAATAGACGATATGACAAACTCTTATAATAAATCAGAATTTACAATATGATCTTATATACGATTTGTATGTGTTCATGTATTTTTAAACTATTGATGGAGTTACAATGCACGAACGTGGGTATTAGTGTTCATCATGAACTCGACCAAACATTCACATCCTCAGAACGACACTTTATTATGTTATCCCCACAAATATATTTGTATAGATATGATTTGTCTAAGTTTGATAAATTTTCTAGCCATTTACTTGTTCTTCTGTGAAGTTGTCCATAAATATACCTTTTTATATTATCTCAGATTTGTTTAAAAGAAAAGGAAAATAAAATGACAGAGAATTGAAATCGATGGTGTTTCCAACTTCCATCACAATGGTTTTCCCCCTTTTGGCCACTAGTAAATATGTGACCTTTTGACAATTTTCACGGTAGTTAATAAATTGCAAATTATAGGAAAAAATATCAATTTATTTTGTTGTTAAATTAGCTTTATAATTTAAGAAATTTTTCTGGATCGTATATAATTTTTTAAGAATTGCATTATAAATTTCACTGATGTTTTGCATAGCATGTAGCATGAGTATTTTGCACATGTATACAAATATTTTTGAAGAAATTTTAATTTTATTATAAGTTTGATATTTCCTCTGTTTTATAATAAGCCATTCTAACATTTTTTTATTATATAAAAAATGTTATTTTAGAATTTCAATGCAAATTAATTTTAAATTACATTGATTTTATAAATAATTTTATTTAGCTCAAGTACTATTGATCAAATAGGAATAACTAATAACAACTTCAATACTATTTCATACATACCCTAAATTTATGATAAAATACTAAGCTAGATTTTATAAATATTTATAAAATATTTGTAAACTTAACCACACTCATATAATACTAAATCATAAATAATAATAATTTTTAAAGTAAAAATTCAAATGTTAGTAAATTTTTGAGTGAGAATATTTTTGCAAAATGATATTTAATTTAAGGTATTTTTTTGGTAATTTCTCAATATTTTTTTGTGTAGCATAAAGTTTTCGTGGAGGATTCTGATTAGCTAACAAAGAAACGTATTCCGAAAATTGCGGCCGCATCTCTTCACTTCACCATTTCTTTTCGCAGCTGTACTATTTCATATCTTTTTGCAAGATCAATTATTTTATTTTATATAATGCTAATACATAATGATGTCAGTTGTACTAACTGATGCTCTTACTGCATAATTATCAAATTTCATCTGGGAGTGATCTTGTCACGAAATTATGACATGACAATAAATCATCTAACACAGAAAACAACAAAACGAGGTAAAATTGAGGTCTTTGCTCGTATCCCGTTAATATTTAAGTATTTGTAAATTTGACAGTGTATTAAAAAATAATGTATTTTTAATAATATGAATGCAAAGAATGCGATTATATTTTATTCTTATTGCGAGCGGGAAAGGGTATTAGTTTATATCAATTCTAACGAATTATTTGCAACAAGGAATCAAGAACCAGTATTATATAAGAACTTCACAAACTCAAGTAAACTCAGAAAGATAATCTAAACTAAAAAAGTACAAGACTTGGCCATTGATCCATTTATCTATATGATTAATAAATAGATTATCTCACTTGCTTTAATTTATATTTCCGTCCCCACTTAAAAATATTAATATCGATTAATATTATATATATATCTCTATTTCTCGCTCATCAAAATGTAGAAGGGGAAGCTGTTCTTCGCATCACTAAAAGTCAGCGTTTCTCTTTTCCTCATGAATTTTCATTCTTCTTCCCCTTTTCTCAATATTTTCTCAATTTGTATCAAGAAAATTCTCACAAACACGATGCTAGAGTCATAATCTCATCTTCTGATTCATTATATTTTCTTGATTTTGGATAAAGATTATTTCGTATAGCTGTATATAATAATATATAACACACCAAGACACACTCATGATCATACATAGATATTATGTGCAGCGTCTTTGAGATGGACAATTACCAAGGAGACTTAACAGACGTAGTACGAGGAATCAGTGGCGGCCACGTGTTATCACCGGAACTTCCTCCGAGCATCTGCCTCCCCCTTCCACAGTCAGATCTTCATCACATAAACCCTTTTGGAGATCCATTTGATGTGAGCATGACTGATCCTCTCCTCCAAGAACTCAACAACTCTGCCTATTTCTCCACCTCCAAGAACGGTTTCTTAGAGGATGATCATATAAAGAGTCAATGCAGCAGTGTCTTCCCAAGAATCCGGATCTCACATAGTAATATCATCCACGATTCCTCTCCATGTAATTCTCCGGCCATGTCGGCTCACGCTTTCTCCGCCGCAGCTGCCGCCTCGCCGAGAGGGGTTATCAACGTCGATGGCAACACGTTCTCGTCTCAGATTCAGATATCTCCCCTTCCCAATCTAGGCCCTAAGAGAAGGTACAAATTTTATTTTTTAAATCTTGATCAAATGATTCAATAAATGTTTCCTAAGATGGTTTCTAGTATTAATTTATTAATATGTATCAATCATATAGTTTGTATGCGATAAGTTGCACCAAGTCAATGAATGCATAGAGAGTAAAGTGAATTAGGGTTCTAGGTAGCATGCATATATATGCTAATAATAGAATGAATTTATGGTTTGTTTATGTGTATGTTATATGTACGCTTTTCATTTTAAAGATTTTTAGTTTCTTTTTGTTTGTCTTTTCTTAACCATGAAATTTTGTGTATATATATATACAAACACTATACGTTATAATAATTGTTTAGATTCATGAGAGGAAGGAAGGTTGAGGTTGAAGACACATGCAGGAGAATCTATGAACTGTCACAATTAATTAAAGAACAATATATAACTGCGTTGCATCATATCTCAAACCCCAACTGATAATAATACTAATAATAATGTCCCACTACCAAACTTAGCTTTCACAACTTGCATGTATGTTACACACGTGTATATAGATAGACCAAAATCTCACGTGTGTAAGTATTCATATATACGTGCAGGAAGAGTCAGGCAAAGAAGGTGGTGTGTATACCAGCTCCGGCTGCGATGAACAGCCGGTCAAGCGGAGAAGTGGTTCCGTCTGATCTGTGGGCTTGGCGTAAGTACGGTCAAAAACCCATCAAAGGCTCTCCTTTTCCAAGGTATTACACAAATTCATCAGTATCTATCATCAAACAAAGATTCGAAAACTAAACTTTCTTTGACCACCACATTCTTCTTGCCTCAAGTTGTTACAAAGATTCGGATACTGTAACAACATTCCTCTTGATAAGTACTGTGACATTTGGTCCATATACGCATTCACGAATTTGTTTTACAAATCATGTGCAATAAGATTAAAATTCAGTGATTATGTTAACTTCTTGTATTTAAAGGACTAGAAAAATAAGAGATTCTGAAATCATATCGTCTTACTAATTTTCTCCTTGATTAAATATGGTTTTGACATTTTACTGATAAAAACCATTATATTCTTGTAATTATAAGGGCATGATTAGTCTCAGTCTCTTAACTGTGGTTGTTAACTGTGGTTCTTAACTCATGACTTTTTTTTTTCATTTTTCGTCTAAAAAGACTATTTTTATATATTTTAATTTAAGAGAGACTTAGTTGTTAATTTTTCTAAACTAAGAAACGTATCTTAGCCGAAGCTAAGAACCTCAATTAAGAAATGGAATTGATCATGGTCTAATGCATTTAGCTAATCTTGATGATTATTTAATTATGGTTGTTTCCTTTCAGGGGTTACTATAGATGCAGCAGTTCAAAAGGTTGTTCAGCAAGAAAGCAAGTTGAAAGAAGCCGAACCGATCCAAACATGTTGGTTATTACATATACTTCCGAACATAACCATCCTTGGCCCATTCAACGCAACGCTCTTGCCGGTTCCACACGCTCCTCCTCTAACCCTAATTCCTCCAAATCCTCCACCGCAAACGCAACCGCTCCTTCTCCTTTATCAGTCTCCACCGTTAAGGATGAGCAACGAGAAGAAGATATGGAGTTGAAAAACGATGACGATAATCAGTTTGCTCCTTATAGACAGGAGCTTCATGATCAGTACCAGCCAGATGATTTCTTCGAAGATCTTGAAGAGCTGGAAGGAGATTCTCTTAGCATTTTGCTTTCTCAAGGCTGTACTGGCCACGGGAACAATAAAACGACGGCGTCCGACGGGATCAGCGATTTCTTCGGTTGGTCTGGGGGAAATAATAGTAACGACGACCGAGACTCAAGGTCGTTATAGATAAGTGTAAATTAAAGAATAATAACACTATTTATAAATTACGTTGAGCTTGTTAAATGACAACTATACCAACTGGTAGGTCAGTGAGCTGGTTACTTGACATACAATATACGGTATTAAGACTATGATTATTGCAGGGTTATTAGGGTGGAGTTTTTAACGTAATATTAGAACAGTTTCTTAATTTTAACTTTTAAAAAAAAAGTTAAGAGACGACTTTTAAATAAGATATTTAAGAGCATGATTAAATCAGAGTTCTTAGCGGAAGTTATTAACAAAATTTAAAAACCGGTTCTTAACTTTTCATTTATTAAAATTAATAATTGGTTTTTAAATTCTGCTAAGAACCCCGCTAAGAATCCTCATTTAATCATGGTCTAAGAACCGTTTCTTAATTTCTTTTAGTTAAAGTTAAGAGACGGTGTTTATATTACGTTAAGAACCTCGTCCTAAGAACTTTGCTATAATCATGACTTAATTATCTTCAGCTGTTATACATTTGTGTTTTTTTTTGTAAGTCATTTGTTTGTTTTTTCTCCGGCGGATCATCCTTTGTAGTTAAAAAGAGTGCCGTTGTATTTTATTTTTTGTGGAGTCTCCTCCACGTTCTCCTTGATTTATTTTGTGACGAATATCATATTACAAAAAAAAACAAATTTGGGAGATAATGCGTCACTCTATTCGAACAGAAACGGAGTATCTGTATCTCTACTTAACGTTTTCATAGATATCTTTTTTCAAACATGACAAAACAAAACAAAAGATGATATTGTAAATATTTTATCTAAATACAATTATTTTAATAATTTTTTGTGAAGCTAGATAATTTTTCTATTATGAAAAAGCCATGACTAGGCATCGACAAAAAAAAAAAAACAGATTTGAAGACCAAATAAAAATCAAATCGAAATACTTCAAAACCGGAACCTGAACAAAACTCTCATATTTGAATAATTCCTATATTTATATACAGTAGAACCTCTATCAATTAATACTCGATAAATTAATAATTTCTATAAATTAATAAATTTCACCTATCCCAACTTGGGTCGGTTTAAAATTTGACACAAATCGATTAAATAATAAGATAATAATTTTTTAGAAAATTCTATGTAAATATATGATCCCATTAAAATTATAAAATCTTTTATACATATAAATTGTTATAAAATCTTTTATCTTTTATACAATATTGTTTGTTTTATATTCATAAAATCTTTATATTTTCTTAACACTTAATATTTTTTGATAAGATTTAGTAATATTATATCTAAAACCATATTTATGTTCTATGCAATATATATTAGACACACCAAATAATATAATAAAACTAATATAAATTTCAAATTTTTAAAAATAACAATTAATGTCTCTACACTCAAATCAAATATTTTTCTTATCTTAGAATAAATATATCTTAATATAAGAAATCTAAATAAGGAAACTATTATAAATTAATATATCTATAAACTAATTAAATTCTAAAGTCCCAACATTATTAATTTATAGAGATTCTACTGTATACGAAATAATGGAACTGGACCAGAACCAAACTGAGAACCTAATAGATATCCAAATATATATAACAAATATTAATTATACACATATAGCATAATAAAATATATATTTATCATTTAAAAATATATTAAAAGTATCTAAAATATTAGTAGAAACTAATTATAAAGTATCTAAAATATACAAAAGTTTTCGGCTATTTTATGTGAAATATCCGAAATATGCAAATATTTTATCTGAATTATTCTAATTATTCTAATCATGAAAATACATTTAATTCATAATTTAGCTTAATACATTTAATCCATTTAGTTTATACATATGACACAATAAAAGATAATACTTTTAAAATGTTACGAAAAAATCAAAGTATTTGATACCAACTTTCGTTATATAGTTGTTATTTAATAATTTCTTTACAATTATTTTAATTTAAAAAAAAAGAATTTTAGTATTTAAATTTATATTAAAACAAAATATATATTAGAATAATTATTTAAAATAAGTATTATTTAAAATAGTAAAAAGTAAAATAGTATGAGATTATCACTAACCAAATATATTTAATTTTTAGTTTTATTAATATAATTATTTTACATTATTTTTCTATCTCAATAACACTATTTTTATGAAAACATCACTACTTTTTTTAATCAAAATCGCACTATATTTTCTATCAAATCCACATTTATCTCGCAAAACGTATGAACCGCACTTATATCGCACTGTATTTTGATTCCACACTGCTTATAAGTTATAATATCACAACCATGATTACCATTTGGACCCGTACTCTATGATAATAGTGTTGGTGTTAGTGTATTAAAACCAGAAACATAAAAAAATTACTTATAAAAATTTATAGTTGCACCATTATATTTATTTAACTTTTTATTATTTTATTAACTGCTGACTTAGTTATTATTAAATATATGCCATATCCTAACAAATTATGAAGATACAATAGTAAAATCGATTTTGGTTCTAATAGATCTCACCATTTTCGATAACTAAATAACTGAACTTAACATATCTATTTTATTAAAACAGAAATACACATATAAAATACTCATAAGATTTCAAAGTTATTTACATTTCATTACCACTGATATAATTGATTGAACTTATTTTTAGTTTCCTCTGTCTTTTACGCATTAATAAATGTATGTCGTAGTCTATTTTTATATGCTTGATTTTTACTGTTTAATTAATGCATTATCCTAAATCTATTTTTAATCCATTATCATAATAACTATTCATATTGTATGTCTTTTATGTAGTTTCCATAATATGAAATTATTTGGTCCTAATGAAATCTTCAATATATTACTATATACAAGATCATAACAATAAATAGTTGTTATTTATAGTTCCAATATTTATAGAATTTGATTGGATTTTTTTCCGTCGCTAATATAAACTATAACATAATATCTAGATTATCATCCTCTTTTCTTTAATGGATATTCCTCAAATTTTGGAATTCTATAAAACTATTGTTATCTTTAATTGATATTGCTTAAATTTTTGTATAATATAATATAATAATGAGATTATAAGTTGTCTTTTGGTGTATATAATTCAAAATTTTATAATAACAATTAAAAATAATTAATGTATGTAATTTTAGAATTTGGAATATAATTAAATAAATTTTAATAGTTAAATTATGCGAAAAATTATAAATATTTGTTTTTATAAGCTACGCATATATAGAATTAAATTGAATACTCGCCTAAAATATGAATTACATACTATATTATTTTACTTTTTAAAAAAAAATTTAGCAACAATATGTGTTAACCATATGAAAATATTTTTAAAAATACATAATTTTATATTTGACCCATGAAACGCAGCAAACACTCATGTGGGACACACATGTCAAAATATCTAATGTTTAACTATATTTTACGTTAAAATGTTTGAATATAAAATTATTTGAAGTGATATGACTATATTTATAAATATAAAATTAAGTGTAAACATAAATTAAAATGTAAAATTAAATAGCCGTATGGTCGTGTGAATTAAGGTCTAGTACGATTTAATTCACAAACACAGTAACATTTATAAATAGTTAAATAATACTCCTTCCGTTTTTAATTGTAAGTAGTTTGTCTAAAAGTACAAATATTTAGAAAATTGTTATTTTGAAGAAAAAATCATTTAATTAACTAATTCAACCAATTATAAAAAACTTAACATTATTTCATCGATCACACAATATTTAATAAATGAAAAATGCATTAAAATATGTAAACTACTTATATTGTAAAATAATTTTTTTTTGCTAAAACTACCTTCAATTAAAAACAGAAGGAATAAAAATTAAAATTTCCAAAAATTGTTAATCAAATTTCAGTAGTCGACGTTATGCCATTTTCTTCTTTTTTTCATTTCATAGTCCATATTATGCTTGTACACAAACATTAGTCAACATTATAAAATATAGTCTATATAGTAAATATATCCTTTTAAGTTATGCACCAACACCACTAACATTCTATTATATCATGTAAATTCCGGAAAGTTAAGATCGACATTTACTGAGTTGCAAATCATATAGCAATTGTATAGTGGTTTCCATTAAAAGAAAAGTTGTTTTGTTGGTTCAGCTTATGGATTAATTTTTTTCTAACGCAAAATTATTAGTTTCATATGTGGTTATGCGGATATGAGCTTATTAATTATAACCCACTTAAATACTCGGAAAAAAGTATATATGTGGATTGTATCTTCCACCCAAAAATTAAGTCTATGTGTTTAATAAATATAAATTTAACCCTTTACACTTAAAAAAAAAACATTTACGAGTTGTATAGATTTAGAAAAATATGTCATACGAGTGGACTTGATATTTGGCATATGCTATTTGAAGAATAATATAATAATTATTAAAAGACATCAAAATTCACAAAACTCGACATATGCAATGTTATACGATTTCATAATACAGTTTACTAATTTCTATATCCAATTTGAATAATATTAGAAAATGTTCACAAAATTTGAAATTTTGCTTTATATTTAATATCACAATTTTAAAAAATATTTTTCAAAAGTAACTAAAAGAGGCTCCAATATATTCTTATGATTATATTTCTGATAAAATATTTCAATATTCATTTTACTAACTTTTTAAAAATGAGAAATTTAAAAGATATTTTAAAATTTAAAAATAAATATGATAAAATTATTCTCAATTAATTTTTTAATATTTCATTTTCCTACGGATTATTTCATCAAAATATTCAATTGATTTATCAAATGCGAGAGTTGTTGAAGAAACATATTAATTTTTCTAAAAACGGGTCAATAAAATGAATTATTCTCCTTTATCTTTATATATTTAATTTTTAATATAAGCATTCTACTTTACAAAAGTATAAAATATTTTATATCAACAATACATATTAATTTACAGTTATTATTTTAGTAAAATTAAAATATTATAGTTTTTAAAATTATAATCATGTGTTAGAATACAAATTACAATCTAATATAACTGTAAGTAAATATTTTTAGTTTGGTTTAAAGATAAAATTTGTAAACTCTTATGATAAATAATCTAATATCGTAAACTAATATTTGGATTTTATTCAGAAATTCAAAATCGATAAGTTATAGTTATGATAAAACAGAAAAAAATCAGATTTTTAATAAATTATTTATCATCTCAACCAAATCATTTAACTTGTATATCACAACAATTAAAATAAATCATATATAAATATAATTTTCACTAGTTAAAAATTTTATTCACTAAAATATTTTTGCGCGTTGAAAATATGTATCAAAATTTAGTTTATAAGAAAATATAATCATAAGACTATTGAATAGTTTTTCCAAAAAAAAAAGACTATTGAAGAGCACCACGTTTCGCATAAGCACATATTTATATATTTTTTTTGTTGTCACACACACCATCACTCACATATGTAACTACGATATATATAACTACAAGATATCTACAAACTATTATTTTATTTGTAAGTGAATTATATGATATGATCTATGAGTGTGTCAGACACTCAGAGGCAGAGCAGCCTTTATCAATATGTTGTCCCGCGTTATTTACGCGACCGATCTAACCGATGTGTGTGTCTACTTGAATTCCAGATTTGGCTTTTTCTCTTGCCAGTTTTCTAAATTGAATTTTTGATGAATTAAGTCTGTTATTATTACTATGTCAATGATGTATCATAATCCACAAGAGTTCTGAATAGTTTTAAGGGGGTTACATAGTACATCTCTTTTCTCTTTCAACAAAGAACATCTCTTTTTTCATTGAACAAAGAAAATCTTACCATTTCCAATTAATTTATATAGTATTTAATATTGAGAAGAAAAAATATATATAAGCCAATAATAACAATTTACTTAAGAGCATTTCCAACTCCATTCTATAATTTACCGCAAAATAGAGTGGGAAATAGAATAATGAACAATCAAAAAAATGATTATTCCATTAGAGTAATTATTTTTTTGATTGTTCATTATTCTATTTTCCACTCTATTTTGCAGTAAATTATAGAGTGGGGTTGAAGATGCTTTAAGTTTTTAGATTTGCTTTATTGAATTAGTGAACTAGCGTAATACTAACGAGTTGTTTGACATTTTGTGGCCACCAAATTAAATTTTCCTTTTTTCCAGCATTTATACTATATTTTGTTCAAAAAACATGATAAACTAAAATACAAATTGTTGAGATTTTATAAATAGAAAATTGAATAAAGAAAATAAAAGATAATAAGTACTATTCCCTCTGTTTCATAATAAGTATCATTTTAAAGTTGTACACACGGATTAAGAAAACATTTAATTTTGCATATTTTTCATATAAAAACATCATTACCCATACACCTAACCTTATTTCAACCAATAGAAAATTAAACTGGAAAATAAAATTAATAAATTATGCATTGAAAATAGAAAAAGATACTCTTTATGAAACAAAAATAAAACCTCAAAACGACACTCTTTGCGAAACGGAGAAAGTAATATTTTGTTGTGGGATCTTGAGAGAGGCTAAAATATAATGGGAACAGTGACCTTAAGTTAAGTCAAATCATCCATCCACTCCGATTGATAGAAAGAAAAATCCATCACAACTCTTTGTTTCCTAAACAAATTGTTTTTGATTTGACGAGTGGGGGAGAAGAACAGTCGTAAAATTTTATTGCTAATAATAATTATTACATTTGGATTATTTTCTTTCATCATGGGACATAGACAGACTATATCCTATATGTATAATTTTAATTTTATGTGTGTGGTGACTGCGGAGGATGGGTTTATGGATAAATTATATGAACTAGAAATTTTGCCCGGGCTACGCCCGGATTTATTCAAATAATATTATATTTAATATTTATATTACATTATATTACTTATATGTTATAAAAATATAAATAATAAATTGAATTATAAATGAGTAAAACTTACAAATTTTTTTTTACTATCTAAAATATGTATGTAACGGAGAACAAATGTGAAATGAATAAAATTTTTGTTAAACTTTAGTTATTATCCAAAATATATTTTCTTACATATTTAGGTTATTAAGAAAATATATTATTAATCTCCACATCACATATTTATTTATGTATTATTTATATCATATTTATGTTTTTATTTAATGTTCTTTAATCTTTTATAATATATTTTCCAATGATTATAATCTATTTTTTACAATTATAATAAGTAAACCTAATTTAAATACTCATTGCTTTAAATAAAATAACTTTTAAAAATGTTGTATGTGTTAAACACACAGAACATTCTATGAAAATATTATTATTACTATTTGTTTCAGAAATTGTTATTACTATATATTTTTTTTTTTGTTATAAACAAAAAAAACCCTACAATTTAGCTATAGTTAAAATATTATTATGGTTTAAAACTCGGTGTAAAATATTCTTATACTCCTCTTTTTCTTCCACCAACTTTAAACTTTTTTTCTATTTTATTTTTTCAAACATCTCATACTTCTTATATTTTTCTTCTAACATCTCATTTTTCTTTCTTCAAACATCTTTTACTTATTTTTGCTAAAAATAAAATATTAAAAATAAATAAGATTAAATTTTTAAAGAAAAACATGCATTATTATTAGGAAAAACATAGATTATACATCATTCAGATTCATCGCTTGAGTTTTCAACGAGATAATGTTCATCACTTTCATAAAACTCGTCTTCATTTCTATCATCAGGCTCATCAACGGTTATATGGATCAATAAGAAGAATGTCGTCGATTGGTTGATATGGTACCTCGACTGCATCGACACACGAATCTTGTTGTAAAAGGGGCTCGTCTCCACCAATAATCCGACCTTGAGGTGTAATTTTGATGACAGTCCACCAAGTAATACATGAATCTTTGATCCGCGGATATGGAATAAAGCTGACTTGATTTGCTTGAGAAGCTAATATAAAAGACTCAAATTTGTTGTATTTTCGTCGAGAGTGAACATCAATTAACTCCAAATTTATTTAGCCTAACACCTCAATAGTTATAAATAAATTAAAAATTTTATTTACAACTACTAGATTTACAACTACATAACATGTCATTTGGCGTCAGAACTTCGCTTGCTTGCTCGAGAGAAGTGTTGAAGTTTAGTGAATGTTTCGAGCATAGGTTAAATATATAAGTATTTGTTTTAAGTTAAGCTGTTATTGCTTCTCGTAATGTTTGGTTTGTGGCTTCGAGGTTTGTCCAGCTTACGTTTCTTACGTTTTTCCGCTGATGTTTTTGGTATGTACTCCATTTCAGTTTGTGATGCAATGTTTAGGTTTCAAATTTATTGTATCTTTAAAAGCACTTTCATGTATAGGTTCTCAACTAGTATGTAAAACATTAAAAAGTGGAGTAATAATAATCAAAAACTTAGGAAATAGAAGATATTTTTATCACTATTTAATACTCAAAATCACATTTGCTTCTCAACTATTTGTCTATCTATTTTAAAATAAATTAATATTAATAATAACAGTAGGATATCATTAGTTTTATTTTTTAGAAACTAAAAGAATTTCTCACCAATAAAGTTGCTCTAATGTTCATTATCAAATCCATAGATGATAAAAAAGGATCTCAAATGTGCTGCTGATTTCGTCCAAACGTAAATATATATGATAATAACTAAAATGTTAAATTTAGTGGTAGGTCCCATCACTAAGGTTTTTAGAGTAGTTTCACTGTTAAAGTGAACATGCATCTATGAAAACGATGGTTTGCAAATAATTAAGACTAAATATTTCACACATAAACAAGTTAAATCAAAGAACTATGACTAGGGATCATAGTTACGACTTGGAAATAAAGGAGGGATAAGTTTGATGTCTATCAAATCATTGACTGAATTATTATGTTTGACTGAATAGTTTAGTGCTTAAGAGTTTTAATACGTGACAGCAAAACCAAAAAATGTGCTGGTTAATTTAAAGGTGGTGGGCCTGACCCATTACTCGTCTGTTTTATTCAGAATTTTCGATTCAGGAGCATTTGATGCTAATTTAAAGTATTTTATACATTAATGATTACATAAATTAGTAAAATCTTAAAATCTTAACATTATATTTTGATGTATATAGGTATTTAAATCATATTTATGAGAATTCGGTTTATTTAAATTAATACTATGTCTATCTTATTTCATTATTCGTACATGTCAAGGAACTTACCAAAGTCTAGATTTCATCTTTTGTATATTAAAAAAAGATATTGAGCTTTGTCGCCAGTTCTTTTTATATCTTAATTAATACCAATCTTTGTCGCCAGTTTTTTTTTCTCAACTTCCTAAATAGAATCTGGTAACGTAATAATGGGCCTAAATAATGCAATAGGCCTGAACAAATAACTAATGGGCCTCTACGATCAGAAGCCCAAGTTACCTAAAAGAGAGAACAAAATCAAAAATCTCTTGGTGTCTTCTCCTTCTTCTTCCTTAAGACGCAGACCGAGGAGGGAAAAGACAGAACCCCTAAAAGTCTAAAACCCTTGTCGGAATCAAGAAGCACTATGAAGTGTAGTAGCTGAAGATTTATATCGAGATGCGCTTTTTGCTTCGCCTTCCCCAAACCCACCTGCGGAAATTCTCTTGTTCGATGTCAGTACTCATGAGTTCGAAGCAGTTCCTCGAGTTTTGTCTTCTTCCTTCTTCTTTTGCAGCTTCTTCTCCTTCTTACGCCCGTGGTCTTCAAAGGCAACTCTCTTCCGTTTCTAGAAGATTTCGTCCGGTTTTAGCCTCGAGACCCGTGTCCAAAAGCAGCAGCCCTTATCACCAAAGGCCCAATGGTGTGTCTCCCTACACTTCTCTCTCCAGAGCCTCAAATCCCGGTACGTCGTGAATGCTGTTTCAAATCCTGTGTTTCATTGTTTCCATGTGTATGCAATTGAGTTAATTGCTCCTCTATAGTTGATCTTGAAGATGGTGCTGTGCAATCTAGATTAGCCAACTTGAGGCTTAAATTGGCTGAAAATGGAATTGATGCTCAAAACTGTCCCTCCGGACAATACAGTGGTTTGATATGTCCCGAGGTAAAGACATTTCTCTTTTATGTCTTCTCCACAAAGCCTCATGGTATATGCCAAGACTTGAGAGAGTACTATTATGTTTAATGTTGTCCTTTTCTTTTGGCATTGGTGTTAAGTAACTGTAGAAGGCTAAGTTTATATACTATGTGTACATCAGTGTGAAGGTGGTGACTCTGGAGAAAAAAGTTTGTCTCTTTTCATTGCTGCTGATTGGTATGCAATCTTATTTTCTCACCAAGTAAGAATTTTGTTTTAATGAGACTGTAGTTAATGATGCCTTTTAATACACAGTTCTTCGGCTACATGGAACTGCTTTCGAGGGAAGTGTGGGTTGAAAGGTGGAGTACGGGTGAGTTGCAACACACTGCATGACACACGTTTCTTGAAATACAAATTGATTTAAGTTTAAATTTTATCAGGTGGATGGTAGGTTTACTACGTCTGTAGCAGTTCCAGTGGAGAAGGGTGAAAGAAAAATTACGGTGGAGAGTTTAGAGCTAGAACCTCTCTGCAATGAGGTTGTTGTTTTCTACATACTTATTGTTCTTTCTTTCTTCTGTGTTTACTGCTTTCTTTAGAAAAAAACATCTGAATTTGATACTTCATCTCTCTCTAGTTAATATGAGTTTGATATACCTTATTGTGTTCTTGGTTATGCTTCAGATTGAGGATTATTTCGCTGCAAGAATGATTTCAGCAGAAACACTCAAGAGGAATCGGGTTATGCAGAAAAGAATAGGTGATGAGGTACTTACGAATACTCTTCTGAATCTGTTAGTTTTCAAGCTTTAGTGTTGTCAGATTCATAAGGAGATGTTACCTGGCTCTCACTGCTCCATCTTGATTGCAATTTAGAAAATCATGAAACATTCTTTTCTAGAGGAACATGCTTGCTTCTGGTCTTCTGTGCCTGGTTCTGTTGTTTGTTAATTTATTGTTTCATTTTACGCGGCAGATTATAATTGCTTTTACGTATTGGCAAAGAGGAGAGCTTGTGAGTTGCAAGTACCGTTATCTAACTAAGAAGTTCTTTCAGGTCCATGTCATTCAAATTCCCTTTCTAATATCAGACATGAACAACTCTCTCGAGCTTTCTATTATGACCATATCTTACATGCTTTTATGTTTGTGTGTTCCTTCAGGAAAAGAATACACGGAGGATCTTTTATGGGCTTGACGACATTGAAAAAGCATCTGAAATCATTATAGTACGTGTGCCTTTACCTCCTATTGAATGATCACATGGTATTGAACTATTGATGATGGCTAAACTGTGAGTCTAATTCTTTGGGGGAAATTTAACTTAAGGTTGAAGGGGAAATAGACAAACTTGCGATGGAAGAGGCAGGTTTTCGAAATTGTGTATCCGTTCCTGATGGAGCTCCAGCGTCGGTTTCTTCAAAGGAAACTCCATCTGAAGACAAGGTTTGTCTGGTCTTTAGGTTTCATAACTTTTTATCCAAATTCCCTAAGAACTTAACTCTTCTGGTGAAGCTAGGACACCAAGTATAAGTTTCTATGGAATTGCAATGACTACTTAAAGAAGGTATGTGTGGGCAATTTATTATTTGTTTGATTCCAAGTATCTGGATAGAAAAGTTTTTTTTAATTAATCTATAGGCATCTCGGATTGTTATTGCTACTGATGGAGACGGAGCTGGTCAAGCTCTGGCTGAAGAAGTTGCACGGCGTCTGGGCAAAGAAAGATGTTGGCGTGTCAAATGGCCGAAGAAAAGTGACGATGAGCATTACAAAGATGCAAATGAGGTCAGATCAGATGATATGTAAACATTATGCAATTGCCTTCAAGGTTACATTGGTATAGATGATTCCTTACATGGACGATGATTCTCTTTAGGTGCTTATGTCTATGGGACCTCATTCACTCAGTGAAGCTGTTCGAAGTGCGGAGCCATACCCTATACAAGGATTATTCTCCTTCAAAGATTTCTTTGACGAAATTGATGCCTATTATCATCGGACTCATGGACATGAGTATGGTGTTTCAACCGGGTGGAAAACTTTGGACAACTTCTATAGTGTAAGCATTGAAGTCATGTTTATAATAATAATACTCATGCAGGGGTCAACATCTCATGTCATATTCACCATTTGTTGCTGATCAGGTTGTGCCAGGAGAATTGACGGTTGTGACAGGGGTTCCTAATTCCGGAAAGAGTGAATGGATTGATGCTCTCTTATGTAATCTCAACCATAGTGTTGGCTGGAAGTTTGCGCTCTGCTCAATGGAAAATAAAGTGTGTTTCTGAATTAGTCCATGAATTTGAAAAAAAAAACTGCTTAATACTATTTTTGCCTGATTGTTTCTTGTCCTTGCTGCTCGCAGGTACGAGATCACGGCAGGAAACTTTTGGAAAAACATGTAAAGAAACCCTTCTTTGATGCAGAGTAAGCTCGTCTCTTTTGTAAAGATCCAAACTTATCTGATTCAAGCATAAAAACATGCGCCTTGTAGTTTACTTTGTTCTTTCTTGGAAGTGGTGTGTAATGAATCACTGTAAGCTCCTTATTTTACTCAACAGTTATGGGAGAAGTGTCCCCCGGATGAGCGTTGAGGAGTTGGATGAAGGGAAACTGTGGTTAGATGACACCTTCACTCTCATAAGGTAAAACCCTTCAGCCTTTATAGAGCTTGTGCACCTTGGACATGTTGCGTTAATAATATTTTGTGTTCTCATGACTAATCAGATGTGAATTGGATTCACTTCCAAGTATCGGATGGGTTCTGGAACGTGCGAAAGCTGCTGTTCTTCGGTATGGGATACGAGGACTTGTCATAGACCCTTACAATGAGCTTGATCATCAACGTACTCAACGACAGTGAGTGATGGTGAAATGTTTTCACTTCAATCAGTCTTTTACCTTATTTCCCTTCTGAAACATGAACTATTTCTATTCGTTTTGGATAGGACGGAGACAGAATATGTTAGCCAGATGCTTACAAAGATAAAACGCTTTGCGCAACATCACTCTTGTCATGTCTGGTTTGTTGCACATCCAAAACAGTTGCAACAATGGGACGGAGGTCCACCAAACCTTTATGATATTAGCGGGAGTGCACACTTCATTAACAAATGTGACAATGGGATTGTTATTCACAGAAACCGCGATGAAAAAGCTGGACCTCTTGATCTAGTGCAAGTAAGTACCTTTTGTGCTTCTTAAACTGTAATTTACTTAGACAATGTGCCTACTTGTCGTGAACAAGGTAATCAACTTTTGTATGCTTCAGATATGTGTGAGGAAAGTGCGAAACAAGGTTGCAGGACAAATTGGTGATGCATACTTGTGTTACGACAGGTACATTAACTCTTCAACTTCTCTCTTTTTTGCAATTGTTCACAATATTCACAAGAACTTAGTACCCAGAGTTTAGATAAAGAGATTGATAGTTCAGAGGAATCTTGGTTCAGTAATGAAATCTTTTTGTTCGACAGGGCAACTGGTTTATTCTCAGATTCTCCTATAACACCTGAGAAGCCTGAGAGGAGATCAAGCCGACGGCCATGATCCGGTTTGCTGAGTTGAAAGACCGTCAAACACACATTGGGACATAGTCGATAACATTTGTCTGCTAAATTTTATCCCTTTTTGTGAGATGCTTTATCATTTTGTAAGAATTAAAAGACTGTCTTAGTTTAATGTGGATGGTTTACGTGTTCTCTCTTCTTCTTCTGTCTGGTGGGTCTGATTCGAAAACGTGACTTTAGATTTTGTTTGTGTACAGCTTGCTCTTTTGTGCACTGTCTCTTTCTGTAGTTTGTGCTGTTTCTCTCTGTTTCTCTCTGTTTCATCATCCTTTTATTGCGGCTGATTTGGCGGGGTGAGTTAGCTGGAACTGTTGACTTCAACAACTTCTGTTATAATTATCGCAACTCTTTGCCAACTGCTTCAATCATTTCCACTGCTTTGGTTTACTTCTCTGTGTTTTGTTGTTTATCTTAATTATTATTGGCACGTAAAATTTAATAGTTGCGGCGGTGCACTTTAAATGTCATCATATAATCATTGGGAGGTCATTAATATTGGAAATACATTTTTCGCGTCAAAGATATGAACAAGACCAACATTTATTGATGATATCTATCTATATGCATGTCTTGAATATATCTTTCATTTTCAAATTCATTTTTTTTATTAGCAGCTAAAAATTATTGATGTTAATCATTCTTACTCATCGTAAACACTAGGCCTGGGCATTCGGATAACCGGTTCGGATTCGAGTAGGGTTTTTCGGATTTCAGATATTTTGGAACTAGAGAAAATGGTACCGATCGGATAATTTAAAATTCCGGTTCGGATCCGGTTCGGTACCTGTTGGATCCGGTTCGGATCCGGTTCAGTACCTGTTGGATCCGGTTCGGATCCGGTTATATCCGAAGTAACCAAAAAATTAAAAGATTCGGTTTAGTTCTTAGTGTATTACCAAACCATTTAATCAAATAGAACCCAAAATAATCAAAAAAACGAATATAATCAAAATATCCAAAAAGACATAAACAAGATAACAAAAGTTACAATACAATAACATAACAAAAATATTTTAATATAATCAAACGAGAGTTTAAACTCTAAAAAAAAAAAAAAAAACATAGCATCCGATTTGAAAGAAACATAGCATTCGACAAATATTTTACATGAAAGTAAGCAAGATTACCTTATAACTGAAAAACATGAGAGAACAAGTAAGAAAATTATTTTCTAGTCCATATTGAAGTGAATATCAAACTTTAGAAACATAAACAAATTGTGTTAAAAACTAAGAATCGGGTATTTTTGGATAGTTGCTCGGATCTCGGATAATACCCGATCCGATCCGGTACACGAAACAGAAATGAAAGCATACCCGATCGGGTATTTCACCATATCCGAACTTGATCCGAAACCCGAATTTTCGGGTATTTCACCATATCCGAACTTGATCCGAAACCCGAATTTTCGGATCGGTACCGTTTCGGATCTTCGGATCCGGAAAATATGCCCATGCCTAATAAACACCATGTTTTTTTTTGTAATGCACCAACCACCAGCCGTAAAACACCATGTTAATAAGTGTTTACTGAATATTTATATGTTTAATAAATGTACGATGAACTGAATCCAGTCAAATAACTAGTAATTCAAAAAACCAAGTTTAGAGCACCTCCATTAGGAGTTTTCAAATAAAATAATAAAAAGTGAAGAGAGAGAGATTAGGATGAGATTCTCAAATGATGAATCATTATAGTAATGATTCATTTTTTATAAAAATATTTGAGGAGTAAAGCATAGAACCGTTACAAGGAAAAGATTCTCAGATACTGGTACTTCTTCCTCTAATTATAAGTGTAATTTATAATTAGGGTAACTCCAAATTGTAAAATTAGCATCAAACAAAACAAGTTACAGCAGTCAGCAAAGCAAACACACAAAAGAAAGTAGGGACTTTGGTTGAATAATCCGTCCGTTGCGCCGAACATTACTCTGTCGAATAGTCCACGTGTCGTTCTCTCAATGGATGACCAGATCAGCATAGACGACCGTTGCAACATGCGAAGAACAGCGTGGGGGACCCAGCGGCTACTTTCGTGTAAATTTTGGATCATTGGATGGATGAGGTTTTTAATCCAACGGCTATAGTTTTTTTCTTATTTTATTTTAGTGGTGGACCCTAATATTTTGACCGTTGCTTATAGTGGGTGGGGTCCAGCCTCAAAGCTAGGGCTTCTTCTCTCCATAAAGCTTCTTTCTCCTCCTGAGAAAAGAAAAGAAAAAAACCACAAGTCGAAGGCTAATTGAGAGATTCTGGAGAAGCAGAGAGAGTCGCATCATCTTATTTAGGTAAGTTTCTCTCCACAAGTAGCTAAAGTCGGTTCCTTTAAGCTTCAATTCTCGATTTCATGTGTCGACAAACAGAGAACCGCTGCGTTTTCTCATAGTCTTCGTTTTGAGTCTGTTGTTTGTTAGGGTTTAGCAAGAATCATGTTATTGATTAAAAAATCTCAACAATCAAGAAAGATAAATAGTTTTAGGAGGGTTTCTTTTAAAGGTTGAGTTTTTATTAGTGGGTTATGTTTAATTATGTCATATAGATTGAAGATTGTTTAAATCTGATCTACAGGTAAATATGACTGCTGAAGTTAAGGTTGAGGAGAAACAGGTGGAGTCTGAGGTTGTTATTGCTTCAGTGGAGGAGGAGGCAACTGTTAAAGCTGTTGTTGAGGAAGAAGTTCAAGAGAAAGAGCCTAAGGTTGAAGAAGAAGAAGATGAGAGCAAGCCTAAGGGTGTTGAGAAGATCTCTTCCTTCAAGGAAGAGAGCGATTTCTTCTCTGATTTGACAGAGTCTGAGAAAAAGGCTCTGAGTGATCTCAAGACAAAGCTTGAGGAAGCTATTACTGAAAACACTCTCTTCAAGAAGAAGAAAGAGAGTCCTGTGAAGGTGGAAAAGAAGAAGGAACCAGAGGAGAAGGCTGAAGATGAGAAGAAGAGTGAGGCTGTTGTTAGCCAAGAAGAAGCCAAAGCTGAGACTAGTGAACCAGCGGTTGTTGCTGAGGAAATTCCCAAAGAAGAAGCCAAGACAGATGCTGATGTAACCCACGCGGCCAAAGATGAGACCATAGAGGCTGTTGTTGAGAAGGAAACCCCCAAAGAAGAATTAAAAACTGAGGATGTTGCTGTGGAGGAAGTGAAAGCTGAGAATGTAGAAGAAGAAGAGAAGAAAACCGAGGCCGTTGTTACCGAAGAAGCCAAAGCTGAGACTGTGGAGCAGGAGGAAGAAGATGAGACTGTGGATAACGATATCGAGCTATGGGGAGTGCCATTGCTTCCAAGCAAAGGAGCTGAAGGAACTGATGTAATCCTCTTGAAGTTCCTGAGAGCGAGAGACTTCAAAGTCAACGAAGCCTTTGAGATGCTCAAGAAAACCCTCAAATGGAGGAAGGAGCAGAAGATTGATTCAATCCTTGGAGAAGACTTTGGAGAGGATCTTGCCTCTGCAGCTTACATGAATGGTCTGGATCTCGAATCACGCCCTGTCTGTTACAACATCTACAGCGTTTTTGGTAATGAGGAGCTTTACCAAAGAACATTTGGGTCAGAGCAAAGCAGAGAGAATCTATTGAAATGGAGGTTTCAGCTGATGGAGAAGGGAATCCAGAAGCTTAATCTGAAGCCAGGAGGTGTTACTTCTCTTCTCCAGATCCATGATCTCAAAAACTGTCCTGGACTGCTCAAAAAAGAGCTTTGGGTTGCAATCAAGAACGCAATAGTAGCTCTGCAGGACAATTACCCGGAACTTGTCTCCAGAAACGTGAGCTCATCACTGTCTCAGATACCAAATTTTAGGATTCATGGCTTCAGTCTCCTGATTTTTTTTTTAAAATGTTCTGCAGGTATTCATAAATGTTCCCTTCTGGTTCTACGCTGGTAGCACTCTCCTGTCTCCATTCTTAACTCAAAGAACCAAGAGCAAGTTTGTTGTGACTCGTCCAGCTAATGGAACAGAGACTCTTCTCAAGTAAGCAACTAATACTTAAGCCCCCAATATAATATGGATGTTACTAACCTTTATCATAACATTTATGCGTTGTTGCTTGATGAAGGTACATTCCAGCAGAGGAGATCCCGGTTCAGTACGGTGGTTTCAAAAGAGATGATGATACTGAATTCTCCAACGAAGCTGTATCTGAAGTTGTTGTTAAGCCTGGATCATCTGAAACCATAGAGATCCCAGCTCCTGAGGTCAGAGTTTGAAAACCAAACACCTCTCTTTTTTTCAGAAGTTATAAAAGATCTATCTAATAATAATGGTCTTTTTTTGTTTCTTAGACTGAAGGTACATTGGTGTGGGACATTGCGGTTCTGGGATGGGAAGTGAATTACAAGGAAGAGTTTGTACCAACAAATGAAGGGGCTTACACTATAATTGTCCAAAAGGGTAAGAAGATTGGATCAAACGAAGGACCGTTGAGGAACAGTTTCAAGAACAGTGAGTCTGGTAAGATTGTTCTGACCGTTGATAATGTCTCCAGCAAGAAGAAGAAGAGAGTTCTGTACAGGTACAGAACCAAGACGGAATCTTCTTGCTGAAAACAGAGGCTGTTCAGCAGATCATCTAAGCAGTCTCCGGATATAAAGTTTTCTTTTGCTACAGTTACAAGTTTGTGTTGTTATTATTATTTTTGAGTGATACGTAACGTGAGAAACAGATACTGCCATTGTTTTATTGAAATTCAATCTTTTGCTTCTTGTGTTATGAGATTTCTTTCTCTTGTTTCTATTTAATTCATTTGTTTTTGGATTAAATTATTGTATTAAATAAATAATTATGTTCAAGCGATTATGTTTGCTGATGTTTTAGTTATTCGTGTATGTTTTGGTTAACTTTTAATTATACACTAAATTTTGATCCGCGTTTTTGGGTTTATTTTCGAAACGGATCAAATCATTTGATATAAATTTGTATTTTTATTATGTGTTTACATTTAAATATTAAAAATAGTATCATATTTATGCAAATTATTATATATTTAATATTTTAATAGAGTTAATTTTAAATCTTTGATTATGAAAAAATATGTGATCAGATTTTAGAATGATAAACAAATATAGGCAGTATAATTTTCAATATGTAATAAGGTTTAAGTAAAACTAAGGTATTTTCTTGCATTTATTAATATTTTCATTATTAATGTAATTAGTTAATAATAAGTTGCTAAATATATAATAGCTATTTGATATTTAAAAAACAATTAGTGGGTTCGTAATTCAGTGAAGTTGGTTCCATTCGTTTCAAATATAATAGATCAACAAAGTAATAAAACAAATTTTAGTGGAACTGGTCATATTTTTTCTTTGCTCATATATAATATATACGCGAATTTTATCCTTTATATACTAAAATGTAAGTTGCATGGTCAATAAAATTTTGACACGTGTTATTTATTTTATAATTTAAAAAGAAATTTAAATGCAAAAAAAAAACTAAAACAGTTTCGTGAGTAATGATTTCTGTGTATTCTATTTATTTAATTTTATATAAAATCCTAATATTTCTCCCACTTCTTTTTTTGAATTACTATTTCTCCCACTTCCCTCATTATTATCTTACAATATTTGTAATTGTTAATCTTTCTGAGTGGAAATTTTAATTCACAGACATAAATCTAAATTCATACTTACTTGCACATAAAAGAGAAAGAAAGAAAAGGAAGGCAAAACAGACACAACATGAGTAGCACTTTGAGTTAGATCAAGAATCCATCGAAAGAAAAAAAAACTGCAGACATTGAAGAAGAGTTTTTGATAAAAGGTAAAACACTTTTCCATTGTTTCACTACGGAAATATCATATTGCTTAGGCCTGGGCATTTTACCCGAACTCGAAGACCCGACCCGAAAAAACCCGGTCCGGATAGGAACCGATCCGATCAAATTACCCTATTGGGTCTTGAGCCTAAGGACCCGCGGGTACAGTACCTGACCCGAACCGTACCCAATATTCGATAGGGTAATTTTAGACCCGAATCAATTATACTAAACCAAGCCTAAATCAGCTTACATCTATCTAAACCAACCTACATCTATCTCAAAAACCGACCCGATTACTGTCGAAACGACCCAATTACCCAAAAACCGACCCGATTACCCAAAAACTGACATGATTATCCGAAAACCGATCCGAAAACCAACCTGATTACCCAAAAACTAACCCAATTACCCGAAATCGACCCAAAAACCGATCCAATTACCCGAAAACCGACCCGATTACCCGAAAACCGACCCGAAAACCGACCCAAAAACCGACCCGATTATCCGAAAACCCGAGAACCAATCCGAATTTTTTAAAATCCGAAAAATGGCGGGTCTTAACGGTTCTTCAAAAGATGGACCGACCCGACCCGGATCCGGCAAGAACCAAACCGAACCGAGACCGAAAATTTTAAATTACCCTATCGGGTCCTCTACCAGTCAACTCGAAGGACCCGAACCCGGACCTACGCGACCCGAATCCGACCCGAGGACCCGAATGCCCATGCCTAATATTGCTCGACTGATTTTCTACTGTATAATAGGTTTTATATCAAAAGGTAGTTTGAAAACATCAATTAATATACTATGGTGAGCAATTTGGTATTTTCTCTATAATTTTTATGTTTCAGACATTCATAAAGAAAATTGGTTATATACAATTGTAGGAGCAAGATGAACATGAAGCCTTGAAGATAGCAAAATCAGTGCTGCGATGGAATAATGGGAAACAAAATTAAATTAAGGTATATATCAGCAGCTATATGTTTATATTACTGCAGTTTTTTCAATAGACTATTTTTTGCAGATATTTTATATATCAAACACACTAATAAGGAAAATATTTTTCAATCTACTGCATCTTCTTGACTGCCAGAAACAATGGTAGCGAGACAATCAAATTCGTCAATAACTTATATGATCTTTAAAGTAATTTTTTGAAGTTTTTTTTTCTTTCTTTTTTTGATTATCTAAAGGTTTCGGAGACAAAGTCCATAATCTTTCAAGTCCGGGATTTGGCAGGCGCTGATACCATGAGGACAAAGCCCATGGCGTAAAACATCCTTTTCATGGTGGATCGAATCCAGGAGTACAACAGCATCAATGTATGCGCTTAAACCAACTGGGCTGCCACATCCGTGGTTTTTGAAGTTTTTCCGACATATATTTTTATAGAATGGATGAAAGATCTGAAATTTGGAAAAAAATCATTGTGCTTCACTTTTCTTTTGTGATCTCCAAAATAATATGCAACTATTCAATTACACTTATAACTATCCTTTTATATTGTATTTGTAAAAAGGAAAAAATTCCATGCGAAGCATGAGGATCATACTAGTTTATTATAAAAGAGAGTACTGAATCCCTAAAATATAGGAAGTAAGGAGAAGTAACAAATTGAAAATTACGTATATATTTATATGTAGACTAAAAGCAGTTAGTTAGTAAAACATGAAAATATATTATTGGACTAATTATTTATCAATTGGGCAAAAAAAACAAAAATGCATGTCTTAGTAGAATAGATAAGATTGTTTGGAGGTACAACAAGAATTCTGATATTCTTGATCATAACATTTGGTTGTCAGATATTAAAAAAAACGTCCAGAGAAGTTTCACAGATAAAGAAAATAGTGGTTGAATATCTTAAATTTTTTTTTATTGTAATAGTCATTTTTAACTTTTTCAACTAAAACAACTTCAAAAAAAAAAAGATCAATTTTTTTATTAAAAGGTAGGTATATATATATTTGTAATGTGGGTTAATTAATTTAGTTTTAGATATTATAGTTAAGGAAATAAAGTTTATGGGTCAGGGTTAAAATTTTTAAAAATAAATAAATACTAAAAAGTTTAAAATAAAAAATTTAAAAGTAATTTCAAAATTATAAAGTAATGAATAAAATGATCTTTTACCTCTGTAGTAAAACATTTTTTGTCATTTTATCTTTGAAGAAAATGACTATTTAAGAAAATTGGTCTATCTTTAACATTCACCATTTTTTCCAGGATAGCAATACATATATGACCCCGAAAACCCGAAAGAAATAAATGAAATTTGAATGGGAAAGTGGAATTACTCTTACCTATAGTTGAAACATCATCTTTATTTTTTAGATTACTACTCGCTCTTTGTTAGAAACTTTGCTTCAAAACAAGTAAATACGTTGCGAAAATAGAAAAAAGATATCAGATAGAACACGAAAGTCGATTAAAGTAATAAATACTCATCCTGTAATCAAGCTAGTTATCAAATAGAAAAGAAACTTCTGAACACCTATTTTTGGTTACAAGAAAGCGACATTTGGTTGAAAATTCCAACATTGGCAAACTTATAGATAGGTACTTAGAGGTGGATAGGGAGCGGATAATATCATATTTTTCAGTATTTATAATTTTCTTTATAATTTATGGATATTTAATTTTTTATTTGTTTTGTTTCAAAAAATATGGATATCTAGCCAGATATTCCAAAAGTTTATAGGTATTTACGAATATTTACGGATATTTACGGATACCTCATCTAATTTATTCAATAAAAGTAAACTTAGAAAAAAACAAGACATTTTTTTTAAAAAAGTTATATATTACATAATATAAAATATAAAGTAAAAACTAATGAAACTATATGTTTTATAATTTTTAAAAGAGAATTTTTCTAAGATAATCTTTTTAAGTTTATTTTCACAAAACAATTTTCAAAGAGGAAAATGACTAAAATGTTTCATTAAAGAGGTAAATATATATTTACTGTAAGGTTAACTAATCTAGATTTAAAATTTAGAGTTAAGGGATAAGGTTTTAGGGGTAAGGTTTTAAATATTAAAAAATAAAAATAAAAATAAAAAATTTCAAAATAAAATGAGTTATTTTGGTCATTTTTAAAAGCTATTTTTGGATAAAAAATTTAAAATGGCTATTTGAGAAAATTGCCCTTCATAAAATTTATAAAAAATTTATGAAACTAATGTTTTTAGAAAAATTGTAGTTTTCTATAAATATTATATGTTCCTTTCTTAATTTAATAATTTTATAAGTCAAGTTTTAAATAAAATTTATAAAATTATATGTTAAAGTAATAATTATATAAAATTATATATTTAAAACTCTATATTTAATTATAGATATACATTTATATGTATAAAAGTTGGAGTGGATTGGATATTCGTCTCTAAAATTTCTAGTATTTGTAATTTGATTCGTATTTAATGAATATTGATTTTTAATATTTGAGTTGTTTTGAGGACTTACGAATATCTGGATTTTTCGGAGTTAAAACAAATTGAATAATAAACCAGATCAAATTTAACGGATAAAATGTGCAATCTTAAATATTAATATGAACAAATGTCTGGATATGTTGTTTCTAGGGGCGAATCCAGAAAAACTTCTACCTGATAGTATTATGATTATCGCAAGATCGGGAACATTATTACAGTTTGAATTACTTGGAACAAATATCATCATAGACCTTTAATTTGATTATTTTTAGAAAAAAATAGTTGGGGCATGGGAGTAAGTTGGTCCTATGACCATCATTATCCCCGATTTTTTAATCGGGATTCTTAGCTTCGGATAAGAGATGATTTTTATTTATTTTTTTAGTTTTTAACTAAGAAAAACTAAGAACCATCTCTTAAATAAAAGATATAAGAGTCGTCTCTTAGCCGAAAAGTGTAAAAAACTATCAAATCAAGAGTTAAGAACTTCAGTTAAGAGACCGGGATAATGATACCCTAAAATATGTTCTTCTTTTTTTGTTAGACACGTCGTAAGAGCATCTAAAAAGATACTATATAACTTTAAATATCATTTTTGCTATATATTTTTTTAAAAAAAACTTCAAATTTAAAGTTTTGCATATTGAAATTTCATATTTGAAGTGTTACAACTCAAAATTTCAAATTTAAAGTGTTATATTTTTATTTGAATTTTAGTCCTTGCAATTTTACATCATATTTATGATTATTAAATATTTTTTCCCTTATTGTTTTAATCTTTAATTTTTTATATCTCATAAGTATTTTAAATTTGTTTTTATAAATTTAAAATTTACACATAAAACTAAATAACAATTTTAAGCAAGATTTAAAATATTTTAAAACTAGATTTAGTAATATACTAGTTGTAGTTTAATATTTAATTATATATTTCTATATAAAATTATATTTAGGGTTACATTTTCATAATTAATGTTGTTGTGCTATTTTTATATATGTACTAGTTATTTATAAAAACTTTATAGATTTTAATTAATTATAATAAATATAAAGATCGTAGTATAAAATATAAATATTTTTGAAATCAAATATCAAATTTTATTCTTGAAAAACAACCTCTTTAAACTTCAAATACGAAGTTTTACAAATTTCAGAATAAAGTATTTTTTAGAGATACTCTGAGGTATGATCATCCCCGGTTGTTTCCATGGTTTTCAACCTCTATACATTCTCTATATATAGTTTACTTTGCTAACTTGCCTCTTTTGTCTCGTTTTACTGCTGTAAATTTAAAGTACTTGTATATTTTGTTGAGCAGAACCAAAACCTTAAAACTAAACTTTTTGTATAAAAAAAGAAGTTAATTGATAACTTCTAGCTACAAAGTTATCCATTGCAGAAAACATGCTTGAGGAAACTAAATGATCCGTAAATATTAAAATTTCAAGGACGATGTAAATAATCTTCTTATGTTCGACGGAAAAAAGAAGACTAGACTGGTGATCCATTTGACCTAATTAATCTACGCGGCGAAAAGAAAAGAGTGCCACAAAGACTATACTCTTTGTGTTGTTATTGGTGCATATAAGGCTTGAGCCGCTTCATTGGCCAGGCAATCATATAATTACTGCATTTGCTTAAAAAAGCAAAATCAACTTTGTAGCAAATCTGCTAATGTGATTACGACTTCGTGATGCGTGCATGGCATCATCTTGTTTACGTGCATTGATCAGTTTTATTTTATTTTACGTGTTTCGCGATAAGATATAAAGATGACTGGGCGTACTAATCTATTTTCATGTTTATGATTATTTTAATTGAAATATTGTAACTTGTGTCAGATTTGCACTTCTCCTCCTAACCCAAATGCTTTCGTCAATCATCTTTTGCTTTCGTACGGCAAAACAAACACGTAGCTCAAACAAAATGCATTAATCATTTTTTTTTGCTGGAACTAAAAATTATATAATCTCTTTATAAAAGGTTTCTAATAAATTTTTGTGCTAATTTATAAGAGATTTTGTTTGTGTGGATTTCTAAACAATATTCTTATCAGCTTGCTACTGTGTAATATATTAAGAAGAATCCATCTCTAATTCTTGTTTCCTTTTTTCTTCATTTACGGCTCCAATGATATTACTTGGGTCAACCATATGAAAGTCAAACCAGCCGCTCAACTGTATCCTTCATGTTACTTTAGTCAATAATTCTCACATATAAAACACGTATTCAACGTCTATACCTTTTGTTTATGAACCAAGCATACGTAATTTTTTGTCATAAAAAGCATACGTAACTTTATCTTTTAGTGTTTCAAAAAAAAAAAAACTTTTTCTTTTAGACCTTGTATTTATTTGTTATTTAAACATGGGCTATTATCTCAAATAGACTATTCTAAGTTTTTATGGCAAAAAAATTCTAAATAAAGAAAATGATCAAAATGTTTTATTAAAAAAAACAAAAAGATTCTTATACCCTATATATTTAAATAAAAATAAAAATAAAACAAAATTATATTTTTAAATTAAACTTTTTATAAAAAATTATTTTTCAAAATTATTTTTTCAGTTTTTTTTTAATATTTTATTTGTAAATTTTCTTTTTGAAATTCGAAAATAGTTTTTGAAACTATTTTTAAAATTTTTATTTTCAAAGTTTTAATATTTATTTTTTTATTTTTAAAAATTTTAAACTTTCCAGAACACTAACCCTTAACTCAAAACCATAAATCTAGATTAATTAATTCTAAGTGTATAAATGTATATTTATCTCTTTAATAAAATATTTTGGTTATTTTACTCATTAAAACTATATTTGTGACAAAAAAAATTAGATATATTATAGGATATTTCTCTTTAAACAACCATCCCATATTTATCAACAATTCGATTCAAATAATTAGGTCGTTAACTGTCCTGATCATATATAGTATCGCAAAAATGTTTGTAACTAGTGATCACTGATTAATAGGATTATAACTGATAAACTCGAGTTTTGTTTCAAAATTAACTCCTACATTATAAACTCGAGTTACATGTCACGATTCAGAGCAAAACAATTGATTTTAACGAACTTCAAATTAACTTTATCAAACCTCACATACCTTTCCGAATTTTATGTTAAAATTGCAGATGAGAATATTTTTTTTGATGACAGACTGACAGAGTAAATTCTTCAAACTAATTCTGAAAAAGTGCAATCTATAAATATACTTTCTCTCCATGTATATAAATGAATTATAAACAAAAACTTATATTTGTATAGGTGTTATGAACAATATATCGTAATTTCAAGCTGCACGTAAATTGAACTCTAAATGCGTGGGTGTTCCAAGTCCATTTTCTTACCGACCACAATGAGAGGTGCAAATGAGAATATTGATGAGTTTCAATCCAAAACTTTAAAATTACTAAGGCCCTATTGGTTTTTGTATTTGATGCAGCATCTAAATGTAGTATTTGAAAGCAACATCTAGATATTGTATCAAAATGTTATTTGTTTTCATAGTTGGTATTTGCATCCAGATAAAATATTTAGATGTTAAGTTATTCATTTTCTTATTTCATTATAGCATTTGAATAATATTAGTTAAAACAACTAAAAGAGCATAATTCTTAATAATGAACATATTATAATATTTAAATATATTATTTTGCATTTTTTGCGGAATATATAATTTTATTTTTGACGAGAAAGCATAATTTTTTTTTAATTTTGACGAAAAAACATATTTTCAGTTTTAGCAAGAAAACACATTTTTGAGTTTTGAAGGAAAAACATGTTTTCGGATTTTGGCGGAAAATTATTTTTTTGAGTTTTAACGGGAAAACATATTTTTTAATTTTGGCGAGAAAGCGTGTTTCCGGTTTTAACAGGAAAACATGTTTTCGGATTTTGACGGCAAAATGCACTTTTCAAGTTTTGGCAGAAAAAGCATTTTCTGATTTTGGCAGAAAATAAGTTGTTTGGTTTTTGCGAAAAATATGTTTTTCAGGTTTTTGGCAAAAAACACATTTTTCAGGTTTTGGCGGAAAACCCTTTTTTAAGTTTTTGTAGGAAAATATATTTTTCGGTTTTGGCGAAAAACATGTTTTTGAGTTTTAACGAAAACGTGTTTTTGGATTTTGGTTAGAAATGTGTTTTCTGATTTTGACGGAAAATGCATTTTTTGGTTTTGGCGGAAAAATATGTTTTTTTGATATTGGCGAAAAATGTGTTTTTTGGTTAACAGAAAAATACGCTTTTATTATGACAATTTTTTTTAATTTTTGATTAAAAATATTATATAATAATTATAATAACTAATTTAATTAAATTTTTATTATTTATATTAAAGATATTTAAGTTTTTTGGATTTTGAAATGCAAATGTAACATCCAAAACTTAATTTTTTAATATTTCAAATATTTAGATATTCTAGACATTATAGATGTTCTACAAACAAACAACATCTTAATGCTAACATCCAGATGCAGGTTAAAAAACGAACATGGCCTAAATCCATCCAAGATGTATACTTTGTGCAAGGATTTCATATGTATTTTAAACATAGTTTTAAACTTAAGGAAGTATTTCAATTCTGATATACTCATTTATTATTATATTTACACTTTTAGTTTAATAATTAATACTTTTGAATTTGACCCCCAAAAAAGTTTAATACTTTTGAAAATCCGTTTGATCTTTAAATGAAGATGTTCACACCTTCCACTGCCTAGCAATAATAACATATTCAATTTATACCAAAAAATAATAACAGATTCATTTTTTTCTCTATTAAAATTCCAATATAATTACTGCGCCTTTTGATTTTTGAAATCTGGTCTAATCAAGTAACAAATGAGGGTTAAATTTTGTTTTTACATTGTTAATGTGATCTCTAATATTCGTTGACACATGCGTTGTATAAACATTATTCTTTGAATTTGAAGTATAACTAAATACTAGAACATATATATTGTCATCACCCAAATTTTTTTTTGAAAAAATTGGGACAAGTTGAACCCACATTTGACTTTTCTTGGTCAAACATTTTGGCGTCATGCATGATTTTCTCTTTATATATCGTTATAAATACCTTCAAAAGCCATAACGAAATTTATAAACACAACCATTTTGAAAATATGCTTATTTCATTGTTCAATCTCTAAAATGAAACATTCAAGAACAACGTTGCTAGCTTTGATCTTCTTCATCGTCATCATATGTGAATCAAACTCATCACTAGCAAATGACGAGACTTTCACACAATGCCTAACGTCAAACTCAGACCCCAAACATCCCATCTCCTCCGCCGTGATCTTCTCCGGAAACAGCTCATACTCCTCCGTACTAGAAGCCTACATCCGTAACCTACGGTTCAACACCTCCGCAACCCCAAAACCCTTCCTTATAATCGCCGCAACACACGAATCACACGTTCAAGCCGCAGTTACTTGCGGCCGACGTCACAACCTTCAGATGAAAACCAGAAGCGGTGGCCACGACTACGACGGCTTGTCATACGTGACGTACTCTGGAAAGCCGTTCTTTGTCCTCGATATGTTTAATCTCCGGTCGGTTGATGTTGACCTAGCGAGTAAAACCGCGTGGGTCCAAAGCGGTGCCATTCTCGGAGAAGTTTATTACTATATATGGGAGAAAAGCAAAACCCTAGCTTATCCGGCAGGGATTTGTCCGACGGTTGGTGTGGGTGGCCATGTTAGCGGCGGAGGGTACGGTAACATGATGAGGAAGTACGGTCTCACCGTCGATAATACTATCGATGCAAGAATGGTCGACGTCAATGGTATAATCAATATCTTTAGACAATCACTTAAACATTATTAGTAATTATATTTGTTAAGGGCATACGATTATTGTGAAGTTATTAAGGTGATGCTCTTAACGTAATATAAGAACTATCTTTTAATTTTTTTTAATTAAAGTTAATAGACAGTTTTTTATATTACGCTGAGAACCCGTCTTAAGACCATCATTATTCCCGGTCTCTTAACCGAGTTCTTAGCTTCGGATAAGAGATGGTTCATAGCTTTTCTTAGTTTTTAACTAAGAAAAACTAAGAACCGTCTCTTAAATAAGAGATATAAGAGCATGATTAAAAGGGTATCTTATTGGGGTCTCTTGCACTGTTCGCGGGCCCCACTGACATGTGAGACCCGTGAACAGTGCAAGAGACGGTTCTAAAATCTCTTAAATAAGAACCGTTTCTTGCACTGTTCACGGGTCCCACTGACACGTGTCGGCCTCCGATTAGTTTTTAAAAAAAAAAAAAAAAAATCTGACAAAAAAAAAAAAAAAAAGTAAAATTTAAGAACTCCATTAAGGGGTTCAGGGATAATCATGCTCTAAGAGCATGATTAACCGGGAGTTCTTAAGGTAGGGTTCTTAGCGGAAGTTAAGAAACAGTTTTTTTAACTTTTAATTTCCGCTAAGAACCTCACTTAAGAACTTCCGGTTAATCATGGTCTAAGAGCATGTCCACTGGGGAGTTTTTAGGGAGAGTTTTTTTTATCAGAAGTTAAGATCTAGTTCATAACTTCCGCTAAAAACCCTTTCCTAAGAACTTCCCAATGGACATGCTTTAAGAAAACGTCTTTTAACCGAAAAGTGTAAAATAAAAAATAAATGTCAAATCATGAATTAAGAAATCTGGTTAAAAAACTCAGGATAATGATGCTTTAAGAACTCTGCAATAATCATAATCTAATTTACATGTATGTATAGTACAATATTTCTCACTATATTTCTGTTTATATTTAAAAATTATAGGAAATATTTTGGATAGAAAAATGATGGGAGAGGATCTGTACTGGGCAATCAACGGAGGAGGAGGAGGAAGCTTTGGAGTCGTTTTGGCCTACAAAATAAACCTCGTCGAAGTCCCTGAAAACGTCACCGTTTTCAGAGTCTCCCGGACGTTGGAGCAAAACGCTCCGGATATTGTTCACCAGTGGCAACAAGTTGCTTCAGTGCTTCCCGACGAGCTTTTCATAAGAGTAGTCATCGACGTCGTAAACGGTACCGTTTCTTCTCAAAAGACCGTTAGGGCATCTTTCGTAGGTATGTTCCTCGGAGACGCAACGAGGCTTCTGTCTATATTAAACCGGAGATTACCAGAACTTGGTCTGGTCCGATCAGATTGTACCGAAACGAGCTGGATCCAATCAGTGCTTTTCTGGACGAATATCCGAGTTGGTACGTCGGAGACAGTTCTGCTCCAGAGGAACCAGACCGTGAACTATCTCAAGAGGAAGTCCGATTACGTCCGCGAACCGATTTCAAGAACCGGTTTAGAATCTATCTGGAAGAAGATGATCGAGCTTGAGATTCCGACGATGGCTTTCAATCCATACGGCGGCATGATGGGGAGGGTTCCGTCGACGGCGACTCCGTTCCCATACAGAGCAGGGAATCTCTGGAAGATTCAGTACGGTGCGAACTGGAGAGAAGATAGGTTGACGAACCGGTATATGGAGCTGACGAGGGAGCTGTACTGGTTCATGACTCCTTTTGTTTCCAAAAATCCGAGACAGTCGTATTTTAACTATCGGGATGTTGACTTGGGGATTAATTCTCACGATGGAGTTGTCCGGAGCTACGTGGAAGGTGAACGTTACGGGAAGAAATATTTCAACGGGAATTTCGAGAGGTTGGTGAAGATCAAGACGAGAGTTGATAGTGGTAACTTCTTCAGGAACGAACAGAGTATTCCTGTGAAACCATAGTTTCAATACTATTTGATTAGTGAAATTGCTATTGTGTAATGATTGTGCTGTAATTCTTATCTGTGCTTAGTAAATAAAGTTTGGTATTTATATGGCATTAAATTTAGAAACTCGGGTCGGGCCTATAGTAGAACTTACTATAAATATAAACAAGTAAAAATTAACAAGGCAAGTAAAAATATCAAATACTAAAAATAATAATGATATTTGATGCTTGATTTGATTTTGCAAATAATGAAAATTGTTGACTTGTTATTTACCTTGACAACATTGAGTAATTGAATTTTCTTGACGGATACAAATCAAATGATGTCTAACCCTACTAATAGTAGATTTTGATTACGCTGACAATAAAAAGGAACATTGGACTCCTATATGAAGATCTCACACTCTTATCCAATTAGTGTTGGGGTGTGGAAATACTGATTAAGTTTATAGAAAAATGTTATCCAATTGGTAAAATTAATTATTTTTAATATCTCACAAATAATTGATACAATATATTTAAATATATATACATACAAGATCTCTTGTGCGCAAATATAGTTTATACTACTAGTTCTGATATTTTCATATTTTTATTTTTTCTATTTTACTACTATTAATTTTAGAGTTCTCATATGAAATAATATATAAACATAATTATATATTTCTTATTTATTTGTGCTATAATTCCAAAATGGAAGTGAGATTCCTATATGGAATCGTAAGTTTTTAATGTGTTTTTAAAAGCATTTTGACAATGATTCCAATCGTTTCCACAAAGCTTTCGACTCCCATCCCAATTCCAAAATGAAAAGTGGACTTCAAATGGAATTTCTGTGCTATATAGGTTTAGCTCAAAAGCCGGTTCTGCTTGCAGTGGAGTGGAGGTGAAATAAGGCTTGACTTTACAGTTTTGAGCCAGTGCATCTGGATGCATATATATTAGTTTTTAATCCATTTTATTACGGACCTAACTAATCGTTTTTATATGTTTTTATGCCTGGAAGAGTTTATGGTTTTGCTGGGCAAAATTGTGGTATTTAGGAGATTTTAAGAATCAGTTTCCGGAGTAATGCAAACAGACTTATTTGTTGGCTATATCTATGAGAATTATATGTTATTGTTTATAAGCACTTTCTAGGTCATGTTGGTTACAAAATGTTGGTAACATTTTTGATAAATCAATAAAATAATATGCATTTGTTGGAGATAATAAAGAATAGTCCAAGGATGTGTTCTATACAGCTAGAGTAGTAGTTGATTTAGGATACTACTATACTAGCAGTGAGAGTTTCTCTCTCCTTTTCTAGTGGTCAGAATAATACGAAAAAGTTAAAAAATGGAGAAAGAGGTAAAAAACTTGTGATACGTCCATATGGGAAGAAACAAAAAAAAGAGCTGAAAGACTTTAGTTGTAGGTGTCTATATCTTAGTGGCTAGTGCTTTTTAGAATTAAATTTTAATTAAAATTTTAGTTGTAGGACTTTGTTGGATCAAAATTTGGGACTGTTTGTAAATTTTAGTTGTAGGACTTTCGGTTTAATGAAACTACATGTTGACAAAAAAAAAATGTATGCAGCTCGCCCTAAAGAAAAGTGATCAGTATTTAAGGGAAAACATAAAAATGGAAAACTTTTCTTTAAAGGGATGCTAATATAGAACAAAATCATTCTTAATTTGTAACTTATAAAAATACATTAAAGTTTTTCTTTCTTCTCAGGAAAGAAGGAACAGATGGAGATAATGTCATTAGAAAAAAATCTATGTATATAACTAACATTCAATAAGTTGACCAAAAACTAAAATTCAATAAATAGACCAGATCAATTGAATTTATTTTATAGTATATATAAATCTAGGAAAGTGTTACAAAAATAATATATATATATAAATCTAGGAAATAGATCACCATATATTAAACATTGAATCCCTATATTGATTAATTAACTAAGTTAGAAAGATATCATTCATAAGAACAGCCGATTGTATATTTATATTCAACAAACATATAAGAAATGCAAACCCCTAAACGAAGGTGATAACAAGAAACACAAGCAATGAAATCTCCAACAATCCAAACCCTAATCATCTCTATTTTTCTCTTTACAATCCCAACATCATTGGCATCACCACCAACACTTGAAAACGTTTTCACACAATGCATCCTCGATTTCAAACCCTCAAATCCAAATTCCCCTATTCAAAACTTCACATACACTCCACAAAACCCTAAGTTCCTCACAATCCTCAACAACTACGTACGTAACCTCCGTTACTTCAACAACACGACACGTAAACCTATCGCAATCGTAGCTGCAGCCGATGTTACTCACATCCAGGCTACGATCACCTGCGCCAAGAAACTAAGCCTTCAGCTCCGGATCCGCAGTGGAGGCCACGACTATGACGGGTTGTCATACTTATCAACAGTAGATTTCGTTGTCCTAGACATGTTCAACCTCCGGTCTATCGAGTTCGGTCCTAAACTTGACACAGCATGGGTCCAATCCGGTGCTACGCTTGGAGAGATCTACTACGGAGTCGCCAACAAAAGCAACGATCTCCGTGGATTTCCCGCCGGAATCTGCACCGGTCTAGGCGCTGGTGGACATTTTAGCGGTGGTGGTTACGGAAACATGATGAGAAAATACGGTTTATCGATCGATAACATTATAGACGCTAAGATCGTTGATGTCAAGGGGAGAGTCTTGGACCGGAGCTCAATGGGAGAAGATCTTTTCTGGGCCTTACGTGGCGGTGGAGCTGCTAGTTTCTGTGTTGTCTTGGCCTGGAAGATCAAGCTTGTTCCGGTGCCAGGGAAGGTCACGGTCTTTAACGTAGAAACTGTCGGAAACAGAGGTGGCGTGAACACCACGGAACTTGTAGTGAAATGGCAAGAGATCGCAGACAAGATCGACAATAGTTTGTTCATAAGGTTAACTTTAAGCACAAGCAACAAAACTGTGAAGGCTTCTTTCATGGGAATGTTCCTGGGAGATTCGTCAAGGCTTCTAGGAATCATGAACAAGGAGTTTCCGGAGCTTGGTCTGAACAAAACAGAATGCATAGAAATGAAATGGATCGAATCGGTTCTGTTCTGGCTCAGTATCCCACCCGGTACAGCACCAACATCGGTTATGCTAAACCGGATCCCGCAAAAGCAAATCTACCTCAAGAGAAAATCTGACTACGTCCAGAAACCGATATCAAGAACCGGTTTAGATGCGATATTCAAGGTTCTGTTAGAGAACGAGAACGTGACAATGGCTTGGAACCCGTACGGAGGGAGGATGAGCGAGATTCCATCGACCGAGACAGCGTTTCCGCATCGAGCAGGCAACAAGTTCAAGATTCAGTACGCGGCAAACTGGTTTGTGCCAGGGGAAGCAGTGGCTAACGAATGCTTGAGCCAGACAGAGAGAGTTTTCTTAGCAATGAGCCCTTACGTGTCAAAGAACCCAAGAGAGGCGTTTTTGAATTACAGAGACGTTGACATTGGCATAAGCTTGAATTCGACGTACGAGGAAGGGAAAGTGTATGGGGTGAAGTATTTTAAGAACAACTTTGAGAGATTGGTTAGTGTAAAGAGCAGAGTTGATCCAGACAACTTTTTCCGGTACGAGCAGAGCATTCCTGTGCCCTCAAGCCACTAGGGTCTAGAGAGTAGACACTAGAGACATACTCTTTGCTTCCTTATTGAGAATTTTTAGAAAAGTTATATTTTAATAGTAATATTAATTAATAATCGAATTGTCTGATGTCAAAGGAAAAGAGTTTGAGCTCTGTGCATGTCATTATTGGATTCAGACCTTATACCTATAATTTGGATTAGATGATATGTCGTCATGTTAATGCTTAATGGAAATAATATGTATCTACATTTTCTCCAGGGAAGAAATGTGATATAGCTGCCAAAAGTTAAAAAGAAAAATCAAATAAAAACACATGTATTTCTGAAAGTAAAAATCGCAAATCAAATAAAGTTTCAACTTCAAACTTGTCTCTAATAATTCTTAGAGTTCATGATAGTTGGGTTGATTTGGGCGGGGCTTCACTACACAAACTAACACTAAGACAATATGTATTGTTGGCTTTTTGATTCATGAAGTTTTATGAACGTTTACCACCTGTTTTATTTTTTTCGAGAAAAGTTTTTCACCTGTTCTAACCAGCGTTATGTTGTTTATTCGACAACCACTCTCTCCTTCTCGACAAAAGAAAAAAAAAAAATCATCAGCAAAGAACAAATGATTTTTGTGAATAAATATGCATTACAATCGTTCTTCCTTCGACGACATTTGTTTGTTTCTAGTTGAGTTAGTAATTAGTTCAACACTCAGCACTTAGCCACTTCTAACTAGTTTGTGCTATAAATGGCTTCAAACCATTATTATAAACCATTTGTAATTAGTATATAAATATTAGTTTAAACGGTTTCTACTATTAGTCAAGCGGCTAATTATAAGAAACTAATATGTCTAGTTGTCAACTTGTGATATTTATATGTCACTCAAGGAGAATTCCCGTTCATTTTTATTATAAAGTATAACACACTCACGTGCATGAAAGATGTATACATTTCTTGACCAAGACATTCAACGCTTCTCTGTGTATTAATGGACAACGCGGGATCTAAGCAAAGACTTGCACGATATACATATGATCAGATACATAATCTTTGACGGATCTTAATTACTACTCCCTCCGTTTCTAAATAATCCATTTTCTAGCAAAAACTTTTGTTTCAAAAAGTTACATTTTTTACTTTTTCAATGCAATTTTTAGTAGTTAATAATGATAAATTGTAAACTTCAAGAAAATTAATTGTACTTATTGAATTTTGATTGGTTAAAAGTTATGGGAAATAGTTAATCACAAAAAATTATACATTTAATGTTAAGATTTAATATGTTTTATTAATATGTGTGAAAAACCTAAAACATGTAACATTTTGAAACGGAGGGAGTAGTTTATTAAGCAAAAATACTCGATCCGTACTGCTTCAGAATAGGTTACATATATATCTATTCACCGCCAAAATACTTGATATGAACACTGCATACGTCAAACTTGTAAAGTCATTGATTATGTATATTATGAGTTATGAAACGCGTTATTGGCTATCGTATAGTGCTCATTAATACAATAGGTACAAGTTAAAGTCAAATATATTTAAGTCCACTATGGCTTCGATTGGTTGATCAAACGGATAAAATAAACAAAACAATAAACAAATTTCATTTAAAGTATTGAATAAAAAGAGTAAAAAACAAAATTTTCTTTATTTTTCATTAAAATTGGAGAGGAAATTATTTATTTGGTAAAAAAATGGTTTCACCGAACACTTAATTATTGTAAATGATCCTCTCCCAACGAGAGTTGAATCCGAATGGTTTTGGAGATGAAACTTTTTTCATAAATTCATTTGTTCAGTAATTTAGAGGAATATGATGGGATCTGATCGTTAACAATTTAACCAAAATTTCAGTTTAATAGGTATAACATTTGACGAACATAGAATTTACCCTGTTTTTCAGGACAAAAGCATCTCAGCTCCAACAGAATGTGAAAACAAATTGAACTCTCTTGAAGAACCGAAATTCTCATACCAAAACCTGTACTAACAAAAGGTGATTAGTGCGATTCTCATACTAATTCGTGCGAACTGATGTTTACAGTGGTAACAAAGGTTTGAAATAAATAAAAAAAATATATGGGATCATTTAGTTTCTGATTTCAATCCACAAACTGAACTGTTGTCCAAAAAAAAAGGTCCACAGACTAAAACCCTATACAAAACTCTGTAATTTGTATAGTCGATTCTGTAGGGTAGTATTTATACTGCAGATTGAGTTGACACTTTGTTTTTAATTACAGTTTCGCTGGTAATCTATAAATTATTTTGAACGGAGAAATTATATTTTTCACTTAGGTTTGGATAAGATAGTATGACTAGGAGTTAGTTCTTTGCAAGCTTTGACATTGAACAATTGTTATTTTCTCGACAGACGTTCAATAATTATTAATTAATTAATCTACAAAACAAAACTGATTAAAATAGTAGTGAGTACTATTGAACCAACAAGCTATCAAGGATCGAAGTCTCTCCTCAATATAAATATACACATCCAAGCTATCAAAAATATATCCAGAACTTTCCAAAAGTAAACAGAAACAAACAAATATGGAAAACATGCTCGTGTTCTGTCTGATACTGCTCTCAGTTTCAGTTGCAACTTCACAGTCCGTGATCGATTCGGCCACTTTCCTCCGATGTATCGTACGACAAGGATCGAACCCTCCTGATCAAACCTCCGAAGTCACTTACATCCCAACAAACTCCTCTTTCACCACCGTCCTCCGCCGCCGTATACCCAACCTCCGTTTCGACAAACCCACCACCCCAAAACCCCTCGCCGTCGTCACCGTCAAAAATTGGTCGCAAATCGGAACGGCGCTAGCATGCTCCCGCGAGCTCTCTGTCCAGGTCAGAATCCGAAGCGGAGGCCACGATTTCGAAGGACTCTCTTACACCTCCACAGTCCCGTTCTTCGTCATTGACATGTTCAGTTTCAGATCGATCGACGTCAACCTCACCGAGGGAACGGCTTGGGTAGATTCCGGCGCCACCATCGGAGAACTTTATTACAGAATCGCAGAGAAGACCAATGCCTTCGGATTTCCAGCGGGTTTGACTCCGACGTTAGGCGTTGGTGGACATTTCAGCGGTGGAGGGTACGGAACGATGATGAGAAAGTACGGATTGTCCGTGGACAACGTTGTCGGATCCGGAATCATTGATTCAAACGGGAATATCTATACCGATCGAGTTTCAATGGGGGAAGATCGTTTCTGGGCGATTAGAGGAGGTGGAGCGGCGAGTTTCGGCATCGTGCTGGGATACAGGATCCGGTTAGTCCCGGTGCCGGAGAGAGTTACAGTGTTCACCGTTAGTAAAACCGTCGGAGAAGGAGCTTTGGATCTTATAATGAAGTGGCAGAGTTTCGCTCACAGTACAGACCGGAACATGTTCGTGAAGCTGTCGTTGACTATAGTCAACGGTATGAAGGCTGGTGAGAAGACAGTTTTAGCCTCCTTCGTTGGGATGTATTTAGGTGGTTCGGCAAAGACGTTGAACGTGATGAACCGGGATTTCCCGGAACTAAAGCTTAAGAAAACCGATTGTACCGAAATGAAATGGATCGATTCGGTTCTATTCTGGGCCGGTTATCCGGTCGGTACACCAACTTCCGTCCTGTTAGACACGACAGTTTCGAACAAATTGTTCATGAAACGTAAATCAGACTACGTGAAGAGTGTGATTTCGAGAACTGGTCTTGATCTGATACTCAAGAAACTGGTGGAAGTTGAGAAAGTTGAAATGAATTGGAATCCGTATGGAGGAAGAATGGGTGAGGTCACGAGTTCGAGGACGCCATTCCCACATAGAGCAGGCAACTTATTCAACATTGAGTATCTTATAGACTGGTCAGAAGCTGGAGATGCCGTGGAGAAGGATTACTTGTCACGTGCAAGAGAGATGCATGGGTTCATGACCCCTTACGTGTCTAGTAATCCGAGGGAGGCGTATCTTAATTACCGTGATCTTGACATAGGGTCAGGTGGTAATTCAACCACGTACGAAGGAGGTAAAGTCTATGGAGCTAAATACTTCAAAGAAAATTTCGAGAGGTTAGTGAATATTAAATCCATCTATGATGAGATAAACTTTTGGAGGAACGAACAAAGTATTCCGGTTCGGAAATAATAAGTACGACACGATCACAGAAGTGTTGTGTGATTTGTGACATGCTGCATGCATTAAGTTTTTTCAGCAAGTAAAGCAAGAAATGTGTATTAAAATTCTGTTCAATAAAATGTTGTGAGATGTTGTGAGATATCTTTGGTTGGAGGATATAGGCATGTGCATTTTCTTTCTTTCTTTTCTATCATACGCACATGGCCAGAGCGAGATAGTTCTATCACATAATAGAAGACTAGGTGATAACTCATGCCCTGCACGGAATGAGTGATTAAAATCAAAATTTTAAATTTAATTGGTACATATCATAATTTGAACATTATAAATATTATAAATAATAGAAAAACGAACAAAAGAGGTAATTTCTTACAATATTCTTATTTGGTTTATAAATAAACTTGTATAATTTATTAAACGGAATTGAAGTATTTGTAATAGATTAAAAAATAAAATAAGAATAAGCAATGTCTTATATAAATGAATTATCTATTTAAGATTAAAATAAATATATGCAATATTATTATTACTTTCATAGCAAAATTATCGTTACCATAACTAAAGAGACATAGGTAATAGAGCAACAAAACCAAAGAAACAACTTTTTAGAAAATAAGAAAAAGAAAAAAATAACAAATATTATGAAAATAATCTTGTTTACTTCTGGTTTGCAATCCTATAAAGATAAATTACAAAAAATAGTTTACACAACTAAACACATATAGATATAACATTCAATAAAAAAAATGATATACCTCTTTCTGAGAGCATCGATCTCTGGAACATCTTTAGGTTCAAAAATTATTTTGGAAAACCCTTCAATGTTACTCACGTTCTTCAATCGACCTTATCATGATAAACCAAAAAATGTTAGCTAAATTAGTATAATTAGACTTTGGACTAACTGAGGCTAAAAGTTTTTTTTTTTGTAAGCAATATAAAAATTTGTACAATAAATTACCTACTCCCCAGTTAATTTGCCAAAATTGTGGTACACAGAGTACAACATTTGCATTAGTAGAATTCCATAAGTCTTGGAAAACATGAGTAAGAGCATGATTAACCCTAGAACCCCATTTGGGGTTCTAGTTTTGTTTTTTGTTTTTTTATTTCTTTTTTTAATTTGATTTTTTTTAAAAAAATCAAAATTAAAAAAAACGAACTAATTGCGGGTCGCCACGTGTCAGTGGGACCCGCAAACAGTGCAAGAAACTCTTACGAACCGGTTCTTATTTAAGAGTTTTAAGAACCGGTTCTTACACTATTCATGGGACCCATCACCCTAAGAACCCCTCTAAGAACCCCCTTTAATCATGCTCTAAGTGTACCATAAGCGACACACTTAATGACGACGTTACTGTACTCAGTGCAAAAGAAATCAGTTAGAAACTTAGAACATAAAATTTCATCAACTTAAACTTGTAAATATTTATTTATAAAAAAAAAAATACTCACTCCATGTTTACTACAAAGAATCGTATTTTATGGTCGATGAAACCATTGTTCTTGTGAATAGAGTGTCATAAATTCTTCAAAAAATCCTACTCCAACTATAGCCCCATAAATATCTAGTTGATATTTTACCAAAAAATTGCATTATTTTTATAATAACATCAATAAATAATAAAAGATTCACGGTAACTTTGTAATTTAGACTATAAGAATTAATTAAATTGATGAGAAATATACCAATAGAAAATTTGGGGTGAGCTAAGCCACGGTAGACATCGTCGAAATTTCGAAAACAATAGAAGTTGGGACTGGAAAATGGATTGATCTTCAAAATGATAGAGAAGTTGTTGAGGTTAATATGGTATGGTTTTTTTGTCAACCTAATACGCTCTGTTTTCACAGTTAGTATGAAGTTTTTAATTTGATAGTAGTGACCTTGCTCCAATAGTATTTCAGATGAAGCATCCAAATCTCTTATCAAAGAAGCTTCAATGGTATGTCCCTGTTGAACAAAAAGAATGTTGGTACATATTTTTAAAAAATGAAAGAAAAACTGAGCTATAAAATCGCCTACTTTCTCATCTCCAAGTATTATTTCCGATTTCTGAAACCTTGACACAACTCATGTCTTCACCAAAGTTAACACCTTAACACGGATTGGAAGCAAAAGTTTGGATGGACTCAATTTTACCAATATTGTATGGCTACCCATTGCGATACGATTGAGAACTTTATGATTACGAAAATACTTTGGAAGATGAGTATATGTGAAGAATCGAGGTGATATATCTAATGGAATATATACTACATATTTTGATGGTATTAAATATAATTTGATCAAATCGGCGCTTGGTAAAGAAGACAATAACTTCTATGGGACTTATGATATTATCATATTTGCATTTCCTTATTTATAAGTTGTAGTTGAATGCATATATAGTAAGTTGATCCGATTTTGTGTGATCATATATTCATATTTGTTTCATTAATTTGATATTTCCGGTTTTGTGTGATCATCATATATTGATATATAATAAATGGTAAAGGCTAATTAGAGAAAATAATATATGTATTTCCTTATTTATAAGTCGCAATTGAGTAATGTTTCAGTAAGCTGATCCTATTTCGTGTATGATTTATACATATAAAGTTAATTTGCAATAAATAGTGACATTTGTCGTGTAATTTGGACAATTTCCTTTTCCATTCTGTTGATTTTCTGTGTAGTAAATGACTACAATCATGGGTTTATTTTTGGATAATTTTGTAATTAAGAACTTCATTTAGGTTTTAATTGATCTCTATGTTTATGTGCTTTACATTAAGTTTACAATGTGTAGAAATGCATTCAATTTGCACTTTTTGTTCACAGTCTCAAACAAAACCAATTCATTGAGAATGACAGAGATGGTAACGCCGGGAGATGTACTCGGGAATGCGGCTGAGCTTAAAGCCGGCAAATGAGCTTACCTAAACGACACCACCATCTACGCTTCCCTCACAGGATCTCGCCAGGCAATATAAATTACCATGAAATGAGTAAAGAAGCAAAACAAATGTGTAACAAATAAAAGGATGATAACTACAACATTCATTTTTTAATTATATATATTGCTTACATTGACACACACTGATCATCCCAAATCTGACTACACATATAACATGACAATTAATGTTGTAGATAAGCCTTTGACTAACCACCTCCGCATATTTACCCCATATTTCGATTGAGAGGCGTTGATGACTGAAATAAATAATAAGATATAGTTAATAAGCTTGTTCTATAACATTACCGTATAACCAGAAATAACAAAATCTCTGAATTCTTACACATGATTCATGAGATGCAACGACATCTTAATGGTATCCTTACCATAAACAGAGATAATATCCACAATACTAAATCCCACAACCTGGACGATAACGTCTTAAAAAAATATGAATCATAAAAATATATGTTAGGCATCCATGTCATCAGAGATACAAAATATTAATACGGGAAGTTAAAAAATTCTGATTCTACACACTCACCAGCCAAGTTATCAGTATAAAAGTCTGAATTTAAAATTTCAGTAAAATTAATTGGTTGAAAACCAATCAAACGGGGAGGTAGTGGCTCAGAATAGTCGGAATGGGTTGTACTCAAAAACTTAATTTTGTATGCATGTCTGGTTACACGATATTCACCTATCGATGGATACACAAAGACCTTTAAGTAAATACTATAAAAACTATTTTCTTAACGTTCTATTATGAAACAATACGCTTGTCGAAAAACTTACCAACTGATCGCATAAGACCAACTCAATGGTCTTTCCAAGAATGGGTGAATACTGCGTCCATCTACGAATTATTTTGATCTTGATCTTCCAGTCAACTTTTATCGGATTTAACTCCGAAATATAGCTATAAGTAGACATGAAAAGCTAAACACGTCGAAAGAGGTGGGGTTCTTTGTGGTTCTGTTTCGGATTCCACTGAATATATATGTCTCTTTGTGGTTCTGTTTTTATGAACTAAGAAGTCATGGGGAACTTTACTTATTAACCAAAATCGACGGCTCAATCTAAATGTGGGTGAACTCTAAGGAAGTCGTTTAATGGGTAGATACAATATTCGTGTATCTTAGATACATATCTTGATGGCATCAATATTCGTGTATCTTAGACTTACCTTACATACAATCTTTGATCACGCAAGTTCGTTGATGGAAAGAAAAATCAACTAATTAAATAATTATCTCAAATTGATTCCATAAATTTGAATAGACCACTACTCGTTTTAAGAGATGTTACGTCTTAAAATTTGAACAGATCCATATAGAAAGTCAATATGATAAATTAGAATATTGAGATAATCAAAGCACAATGTTAAACTTACCGACCTTTAGCAAGGGATTTAATTTAGATTGATGTCACACAAAAAGTTTCACATTAATAAAATTCTTTATTTTCTTTCTTAAAATATATTCAAAAATAATTGCATAATTAACTGATGCATTACTCATATAATTTTGAAAAAAATTCGGATTGTATTAATAGAATATAACAAATCATATTTTTGATTATATGTTGCATGAGCCAAATGGCTTCTTACTATATAAGTTTATTTTAAATTGATTCTTGATTCGAAAACTAATTTAAATTGATTCTTGATTCAAAAACTTAAAACAGTAACATGAGATGTGCACATATCGTTTGAACAAAAGGACATATTGTGACGAATAAACTTAATAAATATATAATGTTTTGCTTGTCTTTTGTGCATGAAAATATGCTTTAACTGAGACATTTAGTTTATATACAAATTATATGCTTGGGTTAGTAGTTAACTGCAAAATATTCAAGAACTGCAAAATATTCAAGAACTTCAAGAACTTCATATAAAACATGTACTGCAAATTAGTTTGTATATGTTTATATAACTATATATATTGGATATCACATTTGAACATAATAGCTTCCACATTTGAACTTGGGATTTAATTTAGATTGATGCCACACAAAGTTTCACATTAATAAAATTCCTTTTTTGCTTTCTTAACATATATTCAAAAATAATAGTATAATTAACTGATGCATTACTCGTATAATTTTGAACAAAATTCGGATTGTATTAATGGAATATAACAAATCATATTTATCAGATACAATGCTTATATCCATTTATGGATATACGAAACTGTCATGTTTTCATCGGATACAATGCTTTCAATTAATGAATAAAATAAAAGATATAATTAGATGAATAAAATGAAGGATATACTATATGTTTTTGACAATGGCATGACATGTAATTAGTCTAGGCAAGAGAGGTTTTTTGAAAAAATGGTGTGAGGTGAAGTGTGGTGATGACACATAAATAATGACATAATGGTTAATCACACATGAAAGCAATGTTTAATACTAAAAGTTCTCCTCAAATAATAAGAAGAGGATATGGATTGACAATTTGTCATATGGAAGTATATACTAGGTGTGTTCATCCAGTTAATCCGGACCAACCCAAACCAAAAGAAAAACACTGTGAATTCATTTCGAGTATTCTAACTACCGAGCTTTTTTAAGTCATCAAGTTCGGATTGGCCGGGACGGATACTACCCAAGCAATCCATATAACCTGATAACACACATATATATATAGATATGTTTTATATCATTACTTATATTATACATAACTGTATATATTTATTTTAATTTGCTGTAAAACTAAATCCTAATAAAGAATTTTTTCTATTATTTGCTTATAATAACATAATTTTGGTTAAATATAGTTTTACTTTGGTAACTATTTCTTTTACCAAACAATCTGATCCGAAATATTGAACACATTTCATTTTGAATAGAAAGTTCATATTCATAATAGCACCCATATCTTTTGTGTATTTTTTTTTTCTGGGTCAAAATTTTTAGTGTATTTCATGCTCACTTTTTTGTTTGCATATTTGATAACATTATGACTTGAGAATTTGGATAATTTATTCATGATTATAATTAAAATTTTCTTGATATCCTACCATTTTCATCATAAAAAAATCTCTATTTAACTTTCTTATGTATTTCTAAACATAGCTATTTTCAGGATTTGCGGACAACCACGGATCACAATTGACACACCCTTGCCAATTACCCTACATTTTAGTTGGTTGGATAATATATCACATAAATTATACTCCCTCCGTTTCAGATTAATTATCGTTGTAGAGTAAAATTTTTGTTTCAAAATAAGTGTCGTTTTATAGTTTCAATGCAAAATTCATTAATAAGATTCATAGGTAATTGTGTTTTTATTTTTCTATTGTTTGAAATATGGTTAAGTGTATAGGTAATTGTGTTTTTATTTTAGAAATATACAAAATCATATGTTTTCTTAATATGTGTGAATAAACCTAGAACGGTAAGTAATATGAAACGGAGGGAGTAATTGACTTTGAGATAATTACTTACCATAATGAAAGTTGGCAACATTTGACCAAGAAATATTCAAAGTAACCACACTTTCGCAGAAGGCCAAAAATTTCGTCATTTTCATGTTTGACAAAAGCCACAAAATTTTCTATTTATCCAAATCTTACACTCAAAAGTGGACAAAATAATGAAAAGTAAGAGAATGAATAAAACGTATCTCATCTTTCTTCTCTTCTTTGCTGCATCGTATTCATCACCGAGCATTGCAGATCCCGTGAATGTCTACGAAGACTTTGTCCGATGTTTCAAAGACAAGACAAGCATTCCGGACAAGGATCTAACCGACGTCGTTTTATCCCGTGCAAGCGTTTCCTTCACTCCCGTCCTACGCGCATACATCAGAAATGCTCGTTTCAACACCTCCTCAACGCCGAAACCGTCGGTCATCGTGCTGCCACGTGTTGACTCACACGTTCAAGCCGCCGTGATCTGCACCAAAACTCTGAATCTCCAGCTCAAGATCCGGAGCGGAGGCCACGACTACGACGGTCTCTCTTACGTCTCAGCCGTAACGTTCATCGTCCTCGATCTCTCTAACTTTCGAAACATCACCGTCGATATGAAAGACGACGGAGGATCCGCTTGGGTGCAAACCGGCGCTACGCTCGGCGAGCTTTTCTACCGGATCTGGGAGAAGAGCGAGGTGCACGCTTTCCCTGCCGGAATATGTCCCACCGTCGGCGTCGGAGGACACGTAAGCGGCGGCGGATACGGGCACATGATTCGGAAGTTCGGACTCACGATAGATTACGTCGTGGACGCTAAGATCGTCGACGCGAAAGGCAGAGTTCTTGATCGGAAATCGATGGGGGAGGATCTCTTCTGGGCGATACGAGGCGGCGGAGCCGGAAGCTTCGGCGTCGTTTTGGCTTTCAAGGTGAAACTCGTGGAGGTTCCTAAAACCGTCACCGTCTTCAGGATAGATAAAACGACGGACGAAAATGCCCTCGACATGGTCCATAAATGGCAGTTCGTGGCTCCAAGAACCGACCCTGGTCTGTTCATAAGAGTTTTGTTAGCCTCTCCGACCAAGAACAAGACACGAACGGTGAACGCTAAGGTAAGAGCTTTGTATTTGGGAAATGCCAGCGACGTCGTTTCGATGATGGCGAAGGAGTTCCCTGAGTTGGGTCTGAAGATAGATGATTGTCTGGAGATGACGTGGATCCAATCACTCTTGTGGTGGATGAACTACAAAGACGTGGAGAAGGTGAAACCGGAAGTTTTACTTGACAGAAAACCGGACTCGGCTAAATTCGTCAAGAGGAAATCGGACTACGTTGAGAAAGAGATAACCAAACCCGAACTAAACCGGTTGATTCAGCAATTAGCGAAGTTAGACAGAACCGGTTTGGTTTTAAATCCATACGGAGGGAATCTAAACGCGACCGCAACTAACGAAACAGCATTTCCACATAGGCACAAACTATACAAAATCCAACATTCGTCGACATGGTCAGATGCTGGACCAGAAGCGGACAGGCTTTACGTTGGTAGTTTAAGAACGACCTATAGAATCATGACCCCGTTCGTGTCCAAAAACCCGAGGAGCTCGTACTTAAACTATAGGGATGTCGATATCGGGGTTAATGATCATGGAAGAGATAGTTATCGAAAGGGAGAAATCTACGGGAGGAAGTATTTTGGCGAGAATTTTGATAGGTTGGTTCGGGTTAAAACCGCTGTAGATCCGGAGAATTTCTTTAGGAATGAGCAGAGTATACCGACCTTACCTCATAAGAGAAGGTAGACAAGTTTAGTTCATGTGACCATTGTAACTTTTCTTTAATGTTTCTCCATGAAACTTGGAATAAATTTTGTTTTCTAATCATATTCCACGTTTTGAACGTTAGTTATGTATCGAACCTTACCTTGGATACTCAACGTACGATGAAGTTGATAGCAAACTGAATAAACGGTCCAAAACAAGAAAAAAACATTAGTCAATACAATGATAACATAATGCGTCTCTCTATTCATTCGGAAACAAAACACTTTTGGCTCCAATTAATCAGATACTCCATCCGTTTCATTTTAGTTGTCATTTTAGACTTTGACACACAAATTAAGAAAATATTTAATTTTACATATTTTCAAAATAAAAACACAAATACCATACACTTAACCACATTTTAACCAATAGAAAAATAAATTAAAATAAAAAGTCAATAAATTTTACATTAAAACTATAAAACACACTTATTTTAAAACAAAAATTTTACTCTACAAAGACAATTAATCTGAAACGGAAGGAGTAATAATTAACTCCAAGATAAAGGTTTCTAGGTTTAAATAGTTTGTCCACTTATCCACCTCTCGAACAAGATGAAGCTCTCCACTGGTTTATACTCTGGCGTGTGCCCGCCTCCCTATATAAACCAAACCCATTAACCAATCAAAGATATCTGATATAGACTTTGCATTTATGTTAATGGAAATTTGGGATTAAAGAGTTACTTTCACAGTAGCATATGTCATCTTATTAGCATAAGTCTGGGTGTATCTGCAAATAAAAACGTTGACAAGCTCAAAACAAAAAGAACTAAAAGAAATCAAGAAAAGAAAGAAAAAAGTGATTGGTGTATATATACCCAGCGATTTTATCTTGTATCATCCATGGCCTCCATTTCTCAATAATGGAAAAGTTTAGAGACCTTATCCACTCTTGAGTTCCAAGGAAAGGGATTGTCATATCATGATCACCACTTTTCACCATAAAACATCAAATGCCATAAAAATTTACAAACCAATTAACTAATGAAGCAAACATGTGAAGAAGTTGTGTACCTGAGGATGAGAGATCGATAGCCTTTGATGCTGTTATTCATATGGTATGGTATGCTGCTTTGAATGTCTTGCTTGCAATTCAAGCTCCACTTACATTGCTCCCATTTTCCTATAGTCCCCTGCAATCCATAGAGCTTCATCATCAGATTTAACCATTAATGATCAATGATACTACACACGTTGTCTATGTATATATATTACCTTCGCCACTTTAAGTGCACTGCGTACACTCTCGCTATTAGCCCAGTATTCGGATAGCAAATACCGATACATCTGCAAAAAAAAAAACACACTCCAGTGGTGTGTTAAGTGGTTAGGTATTGATCCAAAGATACCAAGAAGCTTACATAGCAATCAGGAGATGTTTTGTCACAGTTTGATTCTAGAACATGTGCTTCATGTACTCTAGAGACAGACTGTAAATGAATCACAGAAAAATAAAAGTTAGTGATTTACCATTGAGTCGCATTTCGTGATCTAACTAACTAAATCCCAGAATGTGTGTATGTATACCTTCTTGTAGTCTTTAACGAGTTTCAAGCATTCCGTGTTAAAAGGATCCACATGAAAATAGTCTCCTCCACAGCTTCTCTTCATTGACTACAGAAGTAAGAGTTTGTAATGGTTCTTCAAATACTTCACTGTGGTCACAAGAGACGAATGAATCCTAAAGTTTGTAATCGATCGGTACCTCAAAGAGTTCATCAGAGATGAGTGCCATTCCATGAGCAAATGGAACGCGAGTGTTATTATCAATATCAAAGTTTGTTATCGGGTTTCCGATCACATACCCCTGTTGTTGGAAACCGTAGAGAGGAAGATAAACAAAATTCCAGTTCTTAATTCTTGATAATGTATATAAATTAAAGTAAGAAGCAAGAAAATATTGATGAACCTGAAGATTTATTAGAGGTTTGCAACATATATAATTTCCTGTGATTAATTGGTAAGATAATTGAATCAAGAGTCAAAGAAAAGGGCTTTTGAAGTGATACAAAAACATACATACCATTTGAGATTTCTTGAACGATGGCTGGAACCACCTTACCGGAATAAGAGTTTCCGGCTACATAAAAAGGATTGGAGAAATATTCAGGATGCTTGTCTAGCCACTGCACAACAATCACCAACAACAATAACAAAATCTCTAAAAGTTTGTTTGTGTAGCCACTGCCCATCAACACCACCACCACCACCAACAACAATAAGATGCTTTAAAAGACCATTTGAATGTTCCCTTTACCTGACGAAGAAACTCATTGACCCGCTTAACTGCTCTTGTATCACTTGTTCTATCAGCAAATGGGTTTCTTGAGTAGGAGAAGCCAGTCCCAACAGGCTGGTCCAAATATATTATATTAGCAACCTGAAAAGAAACAATCATTCTAAACTTCAAGAAGTTCTCATTCTGAATAATGTTTACATCATATAGCTGGGAACAAACTAATAAAACCAACAACATATACTTTGTACATCCCATTACTTACCTTAGTCCATGAATATGTAGTAGAGACCAAAGATGGGATACTTCCATTGTAGGGCTCAACATTGAAAGCCAGAGGCCCTGATTTTTCCAGTCCACACAAGTCACTGAAAACACTGCGGAGACAAATAAGAATTGAGTTAAAAGATGATTAACTTACCATTCTCATAAAAAAGGCCAGTAAGAGAAGAGCAGCCAGGTCCTCCACTTAACCAGACAAGAAGAGGGTCTTCTTCAGGGTTCCTCTCAGATTTGATGAAGTAATAGAACATTTGATCTTCCTCTGCCTCACCGACACCAATGTAACTGAAATTAAGTTAACTCCAAAACTCAGAATAAACATTCATTAAACTGCTAATTAACTTTGGAGAATTAAACAGAACAAAACCCGGTTTCAAGCTCAAAAGGCAGAGGGCCTTCAAAGCCAGGAAGATATTTGATGACAGAGCTTGCATCAGCATGCTGAATAAGCAACAGAATCAGAAGTTGTGACAGCAGCAACTTGAGTACCCAAGCATCCATTTTTGTTTTAAGTGTTATGAAAAAAGTTCTTTATACTTTAGAACAGTATTGAGTTAATTAAATAAACCACCGAACACATGAGAATGCATGTGGAAGGGACATATAGTCGGGCGTGTATGTTGCAGCCTATCCAAGATAAATAAGTTTTTCAACTATTTGGCATTACCTAAGAATTAACGTTGCGTTTGTTGAAACTTAAACAAGAAAATATAAAAGCTGAGTTATTTATTATTATTATATTTTTTTTTTGTTGTGTGGTGAAAAGTAACGTAAGAGAGTAATTTACTAGGATTCATAGCCCCCGCACAAGCGCGGGGTCCGAAATATTAATTTTCCGCTATATAATTTTCTTTTTTTAGAAACGTCGCATAGATTATGTATTTTTAAATCCATACGGAACAGATGGAGAACCAAATGAAACGTGAACTAAAAACATAACTGGGTTAAATGGATAAAAACCGGATATATTTGTTATTTAGTTTGAAAAATAAATGTAATAAATTATTTTTGTTTTATAATTATTTCAAACCAAAAACATATATATATATTCAAATTGTAGTGAGTTTATTTTTTTATCATGCCAAATTACTATATTGAGGATAAAATAGTAACTTAATGTTTGAGTTTAGAAAATTATTGAAAGTGTTGATTACAACATGGTGTGTACTTATTTTTTATAATTATTTATACTGAAAATAATAGATAAAGTTAATTATATATAAAAAAACTTAGGGAAGATGATTAGTAAAAATTTGTTTCGATCTAAATTGTTTTTAATTATTTAATTAAATTTAATTAAATTTGTTTTTTGGTTGAATCTAAATATAGTAATTTAACTGAATTTAGGTGAACATGAAGTTGATTTAATTGAATATAGTTGATAAATCAAATGTAATTAGTCCCGTAAATGAGAAACCTACCTTCCAAACTAATAATTTCAAACGGATAGAAAGTTATAAATTTGTCATCAACTATCATGGAGGTATTAGAAAGTTTGATTTGTTAAACAATTCGAACTTAATTAATATTTTTTTATCACCTCTCTAATTGAAGTGGCGGATCCAACCCAGTATTTAACTAGGGTCATATATATACAATTAAAAAAAAATGAAAAGGTGTCAAAGGGGAATTGATCTCTGCTTTTTAGGGTGTCAATGGGAAGAGAGCAAAATTTTTTGCTAGAAATTCTTTAGCGAAACCTACACAATTTAACTTATTTGATCATTTTAAGGGTGTCATGTGACCCCCCTAAAGGTTTAGTCGATTTACCTCTGCTGCAAAGTATTCTGATTCCTCAAAATCACTTGCCTAATTAAGTCAAGAACTTGTTACAACTGCAGTATGTGTTGGTTAGTGTAAGTTAGAGTGACTTTTTGGGGGTGTGATATTGAGTTATATTTGTGGTGATTGTTATTTGTATGTTTCTTTTATTGTTTTTCTAATTGATAGCGATTAGCCTCTATATCTCTCTCAAAGGTTTGGTGAGACCCTAGATATACCATTGCAAGGTACGTTTTCGTAGAATGGATCAAGTGGACCTATTAAATGAATTGTAAATAAGGTCCATTGAAAAATACAGGATTTACAAACAATACCGACCCTGAGGGGAAACATGGAAGTTAAAGCTGAGAATTTGAGTCATTACTTGTTGGTCCCGCATTAATCCAACACGGAACGGATGCGGGTTGATCGATTCAAAATTTTTGATATACATGTGCATTTGCGGGTTGAATCGATTTTAAGCAGAACGGGTGCGAGTCGGAAAAAATTGAGTCGCATATACCCATCAAACCGCAAAAACTGTAAAGAGTGAAATACATTGTAAAAGCATATAAAATTATTATTTTAATTTTAAATATTACTTTAATTATTTTTATATAAAATATTTAATATATAATAAAATAATTATTTTATTAAATTTAATATTATATGCGTGTCTTGCGGCTTATCCGTAAGTTTAGTGGGCGGGTGCATATTTAAGACTTTTTGTTAGTGGATTAGGCAAGTCAGAATTTTGAACAAAAAAAAGAATCGATCTGCGGGTTGGCGGGTCAAGATTGACCCGCAATCCCAACTATAATGGATGCATGTGTTTCCGGTCTCGTAAAGAATAAATAAAACTTCGACCTTCCATTTTACAAAATCTCTTGTAGCTCAGTTGGTTATGTCAATCAAATAAACACTGAGAGGTGCATGGTTCGACTCTCAGAGCATATAAATAATTATTTTTACAAAAAAATATTGTGTGGGACCCACCATATGCTGACGTGGCAGCCTCATGAGAGAACACAACTCTCTCATTATATAATAGATTGATGTTGTTGTTTTTCAAGTTTAACGTATAAACACTAATTATAATAGAATAAATATTGCTTACTCATCATCTCTTTGATTATGTACAATAGTTACAACATTTAATATTTTTTTCATCTTTTAACATTCTACATTTTTTTCTACATCATCATTCAACTTTTGCACAACACAATGATTTTATTTAATAAAATTTAATACCATTAATTAATAATTAATTTCTGTATCTAAATTAATTAAACTTAGTCTCTATTTATAGATAATTCAAAATAATAAATTTCTACATAAAAATAAAATATTTAATTTTTTAATAAATTATTTAATCAGTAATGAGGAGGATATGCAAATATCAAAGGGACATGTATCATTAATGGTTTCATATTTTCGATTATTCCACTTGTTGAATGTTTTCAACTCCATTTAATCTACATATGCATTTTTAAAAATTCAACTACTTATTACAGTGGTTTCAACTTTTGAATAAAAGATTCAACTACCCTATTGTATGTAGTCTAAGACCACCCATTGAATATTCAACAATGATGGTGTTGAGAATTTGGAATATATCTAGGTGGCTTCAACTAGGGCTGGGCACGGATCGGATATCCGGGTTTTTGAAGGTATTTGTGATTTGTTTCGTATGTTACGGATATCTAATTTTTCGATTTGCTTTGCTTCGGAAAAATACGGATATCCGGAAAAACGGATATCCGGAAAATAAATAAATATTTGCGGATATTTACGAATACTTACGGATATCTTATCCGTTTTGATTTATACAAATAATCTTAAAAATTCGATACAAATTTGTTTTGTAAAGTATTTTTAGTATAATATATAAACTAAAAGTTAAAAGAATTAGTGAATCTACATATTTTGTAAATTTTTTAAACTTTGTTAATAATCATAATAGCACAAAACTTAAGAAAAAGTTATAATTTTTATAAATTTTTTCTCTTCTTTTTATGTAATACTTTTATATAAGTAATAATATAAATAAAATTTATCAAATTATATGTAGAATAATTATAATTTTATAACTTTATACATTTTAAACTTTAAATATAATCAAGATATACATGTATTTATACATTGCCGGATCGGAGCGGATATTCGCTTCCTAAAATTTTAATATTTGTGATTTGCTTTGATTTTAACGGATATCGATTTTTAGTATTTGCTTTGCTTCGAAAGGTTACGGATATTCGAAATTTTCGGATCGAATCGAAACGAATAACGAATCGAATCAAATTTAACGGATAAAATGCCCAGCCCTAGCTTCAACTGAGTTGTAAAGATTCAATTTTTTTTTGTGTGGAGCTTAGCCACGTGCGGATAAATTTTTTTGATTGAAAGAAATATTGATTATGCGGATAATTTTTTTTAATCTTGATAAGATTTAACCGTTGTCTTTTTATTAGTAGTGAATATTTTTTTTATCTCTACCCAATAATTCATACTCATTTATTATATACTCCGTTCCATTAAGATGGAAGTTTTGAGATTTTTTTTTGTTTCATGAAGATAGAAGTTTGTAGTTTTCAATGCAATTTTTTTACTTGTTTACCCATTTTACCTTTGCTAACTATTAAAAGAAACTATTAAATAATTTTACTTTATTTGTAATTATAAGAGGAGACAAAGGTTATTTTTGGTATTGTAAAAGTATTCTTAAAGTGTGTGAAATGTCTAAAACTTCTATCTTAATGGAACGGATGGAGTAATATTTTTTTAAAAAAAATAATAATATTATAGTTCATAAATTTATGATCTATAAATAGAAACGACTCTCATTTCATTTAGAAACAAAAAAATCATTTTTATTATAATCAACTATTGTAGTCTTTTACACTTTTTAATTAAATGGTTTCCAATAATAGTCCCAAAATTTAGAAATTTTCATGATGAAAAAGATTTTAAATTTTTGTGTGTGATTTAAGAGTTTATTATTTGTGAACTGAGTCTATTGTACCAATTAAGTTATGTCTTTTATTTTATATGTTTTGTGTGTTTTGTGTAGTGTGTATTTAAAGATTCTTAATTTTGTGTATTTGTATTTCTTAATTTTAGTTCTTTAAATAATTTTAAGTAGTATTTTTAAAAATAAAATTATGTAAATATCTAATTTAAAAACAAAGATGTTCTTAATTTTAATTGATTTAGTACTATTAATTTTAGTGTTATTTTTTAAAATTAAGGTAGGTATATAAATAAAATAAAAATGAGGTTATTTTAGTTTTTAAGATAATTATAACTAAAAATATCATTAATATGTAGTTATTATATTGTAAAGGATAAAAGTATGAATTAAAAATGATGGGGGGTATGTGTTGAATTTTATCAAAGAAATTATTGTAAAAGTTAAAAATAAAGTGGATATTGAATAATAAAGTGGAAGAGAAAAAAGATGATATGAAATGTTAAAAATAGAAGTGAGGGTGTCGAAAATGAAAATGAAGTGAGTGTTGAAACCATTGTACATGGTTTAAGGTTTAAGAAAGACAAAGACATGTGTTAACACTCATTCTTAATTATCTATCTTGTCTTACGTATTTCTCATTAAAAAATAGCCGTAAAAAATTTTAATGCGATAAAAATTATGATGAGGAGAAGTATTATTTACTCATCATATACAAAGATATGTGTTGATAATTTAAGAGTAGGATAAGTGTCCATTGATAATCAATATTCTAAATGTTTAGTTTTAAGAGCTAATTAGGTAGAAAACATAGAAAGAAATGGTAATTAGGCGAATAAGAAAGAGAAAGAAGTTGTGCCCTCGTGTCAGATTTGGTAGTGGTAGAAAAACGAATAGACCCTCTATATTTGGCGACTCGACTTCCGTCTACTAGGTTTCTAGGTTAGCATCTGACATGATTTTTTATGTAGATTTAGCGCTGCAACAAAGATTTGGTTAGGATATTCAAAGATTTTATCAGTAAACGATGAACTACAGTTGTCAACTTGCTTCTACTCTATACAACAAATCTCTGACGCATACGGCGCATCTCAAACCGAATCCAACAAAAGATTTGCCGCCTATCAAGACAGAAGATCGTATTTCTGGGGGGTTGTATTTTTCTTCATCCTAAGGGCGTCTATATAGAGGAGTTGTCCGGTTACTCCATTAGATCAAGGAAAGGAGTGAAGAACGCAAGCTTAATTACAGACGGATCATCGGTTTGCGAGAAGCTTTTCACTGAGGTACGAGATCTTTGCATGCAGTTCAGTCGGTATCTTTATTGTTTCGAAAAAATATCGATCTTGTTATTTCTTCCACACCTAATGAAACTATTGTCCCGTAAATAATATCTTGTGATTTTTTCCTGTTTTTTTTTATCAGGCGATGGGTCGCGTGTTCCGTCTGTGGCATGGCGAGTGGAAGAAGAGTGAGATGTTTCACTAGCACTTCGTCCCAACACCATCTGACTACGGCTTCACTGTGAATGTGGAACCTCCAGCAACGTTCGAGCTGATTGAAGCAGCGGTTAAGGGACGTTATGCTCTTGGGGAGAGGAGTCCATTGATAATCACTTATGGAATGCCAGCCTGGATGTTGTTCCCAAGTGGGCAAATACCACCGATCCCGATAACCAACACTCCGGAGCTGGTGAGTGTGATGAACAGGAGACCCCCGTGTGCTGATTTAACGTTGTTGGTTACAACCGGAGCTAGAGCCGTTGCAGAGTATCACTTTCACTGTAGGTCTAACTTCTCTATAGGATCTACAACTTATGTTGTCGGGGATGGTCAAGATGAGAGGGAAAATGCTGCGTACGATCGTAAGTTGATTGTTTGGCAGTTAATGGTAGTCATGGTTTTAACTGGTGAGTTAAATGTAATGATGAACATTTATTGTCTCTGTCTCAACATGCTTGGTTTACGGAGAAAGACTAGCAACGAGTGAAAGGGTTATGAACGAGATATTTTGTGAAGAAGAAATGCTCATCTTCCACCGGGTTGCGTTGGAGATGGAATATGCTGATAGGATGTTGCGTCCTGTCGAAAGACCTGTGGTGTCTACTGGGATGGAGATCATCCAACTGGACGATGACGATGATATGGTGGATGTTGCTGCAAACGTTGGCCCTGTGAATAACACCTTTGGAGCTAGTCAAGGTACAAGCACATAAGTTAACCGTGTAAGATATAAAATAATGGAAATTATCTATTGTAAAAATATTTTAGAGTATTAGCTCTTTGTTGGTTTTGTTAACCGAACAATGGTGATTCATAACTTAGTCTAGCAACTATATGTGCAGGTGCAATCGTTCCTTTCAATCGCCGCCCACTGACGCCAGTCAGCGCATTAGCAGCACCATCTGTCATGTGGGATGTCGGGTTGGATCTATTGGAGTATCCAGAGTTCTACAACCCACAGAGGGACGTCGAACTTGTGACAAATGACACAGATTTCTGGAATGGTTTAATGGAGGAATCATGTAACTGTTGTGAGCAGATGTTCGATGTAGGCAATGGAGGTGGCCAGTCAAAGGGTGTCCAGGGGGTTGGGACAAGTGTTGGATTGAATAAGGAGAGTTTTCAAGCTGTTGTGCTGCGCGATGAAGCAGATTATTCGACAGACTCGACACTTGTTGTTTGCTCTCAGATGAAAACATTAACTCTTGTGGTCAGGGAGCAAGGTAAATGACATGTTCAATTTTTTCTTAACTAAATGATGACCCATCAAGTGTGAAAACCGGTTAGATATTTTGCTAACATGCATGTCCAATGATTGTCCCAGATGACATACCAAGAGGGAATGCATGATCAAATGTTACCAATGAAGGAACAAGGACATTTCAGTACCCCGCTCTCACACTGACCCTGGGTTGTGGCACTGTCGAAGCAAGCACGGAGAAGATGGGTGGTGCCAATGCAGTGGAGTCATCGACAGAGGGGAGCGAGACCGAGGGTGTGTCTTGATTTACTGGAGATCACCAACTACTAGACAATGTGTTTTAATATTTTGGCTATGTATATTTGCTGGCACAGTACGAATATATTTTGGACGCTTATCATAAAGTTTAGCTGTTGGTGTCGTTTAGACGTCTGGTTAAACTTTTGAATAACCGTTGTAGTGTTTTCTGTTTGATGTAATGTCGTTGATGGTAGCTATGTGCACCTGTTTTAAGTTGATAGGGGTTTTATTTCGTTGGTTGGCTACAATGTAATATAACGTTTATGCAGTTTACACGGATGTTGTGGCGAACGCAATTTTCTATATTGATATTTAAAAGCAGTAATCTTTCTTAGCTTAACTGTGGATTTGTGTTGATGAGTAATTAAGGAAACCGGTTAAATGTTTTTGATATTTTGGAGTTAGAGTGCACGATGTAGAAAAGTGAATAAACTGGCCAACATATGCATATATGGAAATTTGAAAAACGTTATTAAACATGCATATGGTTCAAAACCCGCTTTTCTGATGCATAAATTATACAATAATTTCTTGCCTTAAATCACACAGGTGAAATAGGTGATTATGGCGTTGATCTCCAGGTCGAAATAATGTTCAAAACCGTGAGGCTTTTAAGCAGTATATAGCGATGTTTGCTATTGCAAAGAAGTTTTGTTTCCGTAGCGGGAAGTCTGATCCCAGCATGATGGTGTTGCGTTGCATTAATTCATCTTGCCCATGGCGGGTGTACTCAGTGAGGCTAAAGGATTCTGAGGTTTTTGAGGTTAGAAAACTTGTAAGCGTTCATAGTTGTTCTATTGTTGAACATGGTGGTTACCAGAGCCAAGCAACATCATCTGTAATTGGTGAGCTTATGAAAACAAAATTTGCCGGAGTTGGAATCGGTCCTAGACCCAAGGAAATCAGGTTGATGATGCGGGAGACCATGACGTCTCAATTTCATATTGGAAAGCATGGAAATCAAGAGATATGGCTGTCGATAAGGGGCAAGGGACATGCAATTATTCATATATTCAGTTGTCAATATATCTGAATAATCTCGTATTGGCCAATCCTGGATCCTTAGCGAATTTACACACCGAGCCGACAGAGCATGGCGGGCAGCGATTTAAATATATGTTCTTAGCATTTGGGGCTTCCGTTGTGGGGTATGTAGCGATGAGGAAGGTCGTGATCGTTGACGGAACACATTTGAAAGGAAAGTATGGGGGTTGTCTACTTACAGCATCGGCACAAGACGACAACTACCAAATCTTTCCACTAGCCTTCGATGTGGTTGATAGCGAAAATGACACATCTTGGGAATGGTTTTTCTAAAATCTATCAGGATTTGTAGCAAATGAGGCTAGCTTGGTTGTTGTCTCTGATAGACACCCTTCAATATACAAGGGCCTCAGCAAAGTTAGTTTGCGTATATATTATGTTTGTATTTCTGTTGGCTGGTGATAATATGTATTAGCTGTGTACCTTACCTACTATAGCTGTATATATATTTTGTTAGTTGTAAACTAGTTTACTAGCCAAATAATATTAGTTACGTTCATGCAGGTGTATCCGAGTGATGACCACTATGTTTGTGTAGTGCATCTGAAGAGAAACATAAGATCCAATTTTCATGGACGGCATTTGGGGTTTCTAGTTGCGAAAGCAGCACGGGCTTATACATTGTCTGATTTCTACAAGGCGTTCGGTGAGGTTAAGGTGATGAATCCTGCTTGTGCATCATACCTTATAGAGATCGGGTTTGAGCATTGGGCGCGGGCCCATTTTCCTGGGAAACGTTACAACGTAATGACTAGCAATCTGGCGGAGTCATGAAACTCCGTGTTGAGAGAGGCCAGGGAGCTTCCGATTGTGCAATTGATTGAGTTCATCCGTGCTAAGCTGATGACATGGTTTGCAACAAGACGGGAGGCGGAAAACAAAAGTACAGTTGTTCTAACTCCTCGCATTGAAGGTATAATAACAAAAAACTTCGAGATGACCGGCGGGTATGAGGTTTTCATAATAGGTGACATGGAGTATGAAGTTCGTAACAAAACGGGCGTGAGTTACCATGTCAATCTTAGGTCCCTAACTTGCAGCTGTTTCGAGTTCCAAATGCTAGCTATGCCTTGCTCCCATGCAATAGCAGCAACATTGAAAGGGAAGGTTAGTGTGAATGACCTAATAATAGAGCCATACAAGGTCGCCTTCCTGAAGCGTGCCTATGAGGGAACTATATTCCCCATCGCCACTGCCACCCCTGGGCCAGATTTGCCTTCTATTATCTCGAATCTCCGTTTGCCCCCCCTGCAACTCGCCGACCTCCAGGAAGGCCTAAGAAGTTGAGGTACTTTTCAAGGGGTGAAAAAATGGTAAGTTCTGATTGAGTTTTGATATATTAAAGCAATGACATGTAAATGTTCCAGAGGTTGCGAATTTATTGGTGTAATGTCTGAGACTCATACCGTATGCAGATGAAATGCGTGCGACGAAGGATTACGTGCAGCAGGTGCAAGGGCATTGGGCACAACAAGGCGACCTGCAAAAATCCGATATAGGGTGATATAGTGTAAGGCATCAAGCATGGTAACTTATGGCGCTTGGATGAATTGTATCGGATGGTCTGGTGGATGGAGATGGTGTAATAAATTGTCGTCTTATGTTCAATATTACTACTATAACACTATCTTTGGGTCTGTAGGGGATTTGGATAGACGCTTTGTGATTATAAATAATGATGAGGTACCCTCTGTTTGAAACATCGATCCACTCTATCTTACGAGTCTTTGTCCACCCATTGCGACTAAATGTATATTTAAGTTTGTTTTTATATGTGTAAGATATTAAATATCTTGATAAACTATACTCACTTATAACATTCTCGAAATAGTTGTCTCAATAACCTGCCACACTGAAAGCCCAGCCACACTCTAAAACAAATCTCCGTAACCTATTCGCTTTAATATCACGACATTGTGAAACAATCGTGAAGTTAGACGACAAACTTCTTCGTTAACGGGTAGTAAATTAAGTACATGGAGATGTTTTTCAAGTATATGTAGGTGTGTTTGTTATCCAGGTAACATCAGATTAGGTTTTTTTTTTTTTTAACATAACCGTGTGTGATCGTGTTTATTTTAGGGTAGATACCGTGAACTAACAAGACCGAAAACACTAAGCTCAATCTCATGATAACTGCAAACCAAAAACACTAACTTCTCTATTTGATATCAAGAAATTGTAAAAAAGTCATGAAGTTGGACCGAAAACATCCTCGCTGACTGCCAATTGATTACATATATAGCCAATTAATTAAATATATTCGGAAACCTACGATTAGAGGGTTACTTTGTACAATAACCATGTATAATTGTGTTTAGCGAAGGTACTTAATTTTATAAATAGTTGTGTCTAATACTAAACAATTCTAAAACACTACAACGTAACATCTAAATTCTATTTAGGGCTCTTATATATAAGATATAAAAAGAAGGAAGGACAAGCTATTATCTGAGATCTCAATATTGCGGGTAATTTTAGAAAATAGACAAACTAACAACAAATTAGTGAAGCATATATAAAGTGGAAACATAGCAAACAGATGTGTGCTGCTACAAATAACGTGATAACCAACGGCACACGCCTATACACATCATCAAAGACAAGTATTGTTCTTGAGAGGAGAGAACAATGCAACGAGCTGTTGACGGCTTCACTTCCTGATCATGTTTGACAAACACCCCACCACCTTAACAATCTCTGTGATGTCTTTTTTGATTTCCAAAATGTTTTCCTTCATTTCAATCAAATCTTTCTCCATAGACGACATCTTCTCGGCAATCCCTTGTATCTCTTCTTGATGAGCTTCATCTGCCCATTTGAACATATGGTTTTCCCCAAAAACTGCCCCACACCTATAGAATCTTCGTCTGGAATTTTCTTTAGTCTTCGATGTTAGTACAATGGTCAGTGCGCCGCAGGGGCATCTGCTAGGTATTCCATGAGCAATTTCAAACGCCATCACGCAAACCTTTGTTGGTGGGGGTATGGGTGGTGGATAACCAAACAACTAAACATAAGTTAGAGTGGGAGAGACTTTATAGACTAGTACGAGTGAGAACAAAAGTTAAAGAGGGGGAAGTATGCCGGATAATTTTGTCGCGAAACTCACCTGGGCTGATCTACAATCTCTTGAGAAGGTGTCCGCATAAAAAGGGAAATGACGAAACCAAGCAATCTCTTGTTTTAAACCTAGATGCAAAACGCTGTGTTTTGCGGCAACCCTTTTTTGGCCATACTCCATTTACTATACTACCCTACTAATATGGATGACGATAATGTTGCAACGAAAAATGAAATAGACAACTAACCGTAAAGATATATGGCTAACAATCATATTGACTGGTTAAATAATACACAATACATTCAAAGAAAAGATTAATTGTCGCATATCGGTACAACATAACGATAAATTAAACAAGTCACTAGAGTAGATAGAGAAAAGCGTATAGTAATAAAAATCCAAAGCACCACAAAGTAGATATGTCAGCTCAGTCGGGCAGGGCAAAGATTACACGCATCACAGTGTGCCGACGTTTGCTTCGTATAGGGACACACCAAGCTGCTCCACTTCAGTGTGCAGGACGTCTGGTGTGATGCACTTACACACCTCGACCCCGCCAACCGCATGTGCTTGGATAAAGATGATTGTTTCCACCCCTGAGTCCGTTATCTTGTTTTGTTGTGGTATTGTCTGGGACCTTTCAATTGCCATTGCTTTGCACTCTCGCAAACCAACTTGTCGTCCAGCCTGCTTCAGCAAATACGGAAACATCTGAGCTATCGGTCTCACTTCTTTGTTCATGAGGTAGTCTGTCCGGAGAGCAGTATTGTAGTCCAACACCATAACACTCCAGCTAATGCAGTCAACACATATGCCCACCCAATACTTTTGGTCCAGGTTGAATGGGAAATAGAATCGCCCAACATCGCTTTTAGACGGGTCCTGCTGAATGGACTCAACAACACTGGCGGTGAACTTGAAGCCATCTTTTTTAGAAGACTTGGAGAACTTTGTATACATTTTGCTGAGCTGAGAAACAAACTGCATATCCATAAAAACACAATTGTTCGTCTGTTGGGGGTGTGGTTGAGACCGGAAAAGTGTATCAATGTGGGAGATAAGAATATTCACCACCTGATGTGTAAACATATATGTCAACTGTGTAAGATCCAAAAACATGAATAGCTCCAGAACAGTGGATGATAAATAAAAATACACCAACCTTCGGCGACATGTGGGTTGATCTCTCGATTATCTGGTGAACCTCTGTGCTCTGAATGTTACCCCTCTCAGTCAAAACGCAACTAAACGAATGAAACAATAATTATTGTTAGACGGTTATTAAGAACCATAGTTGGATAACAAAACATTTAGCTGGAATTTAATAGGTTCGGTTCTTACAAACTTCCCTTCAGCTTGTCCAACAGAAGGGAGAACTTTGCTGCGTAATCAATGTGTCCACCATTATATATCGTATCAGCGACCGCTTTCCTAACACGGTTGAGGAAATCACGATCGCATTCATACGCACCAAGAAGAGATTTTGTAGGTACCTTTTGCCTCTTGCTTTTCCTACATCCAATGGTAACTTCATCAACGGTTGATTCTAAATTTACGTCAACAACCCCTGCCTGCTCGGTCGCTTCGCCAGAGTCCTCATCAACTGCCTCCTCTTCGGAAGCTTCAACATTGTCTTCGTCGGAATCCTCCTGATCGCCATTGTTGTTTAAACAATGGTTTCTTGCGCCCGCCATATGTGCCTCCTGCGTCAAGCCAAGTGAGAATGTGGGGTTGGGAAATAACAAACCAGGATCAAGTGTCTGCAGTGATTGGAATGCTGAACAAAGAAAACTATTAGCTAATATCAACCATCTTTATTATGGTGTAAACAATTTACAATGAGTATACATACCGAGTCTGTGTTTGTATTAGAGGTCACATTGCATGATTGTTGCTCATGTGTGCACAGTGGTGTCTTGTTGTGAGCCTCGGTTACCGGTTTTCCGGTGTTGTCAACCTGAGTATAAGTCTGAATAAGACTCTAAACCATCCATATATGTTAGTATATATTGAAAAAAATTACACGTGACCTACTTGGTCAGAGCCCAATATCTCTCCTGAATCAGTCCCACCTCTGACGGCTCTGGTTTTAGACAGCCTGATATGATTACCCTGTCGTAAGACTTCCTGCTAGTTCCAGTTAGCATTCGTAAAAAACAATTAATCATCAGACTCTGAGATTAGCCGTCTACTATTATACATACTGCTGCAAATGACTTTGTAGACCGGCTAGCAAAGTCCATAGCCTCACCAATGATAGTTGAAGCATCTGGCATTGTCTGGGTGCCGGCCTCCACCGTGCAACTCGGGCGGTTTGACCCATCCACAGTGGCAGCATTTCCCCTTCTTGGGAGATTACATATATCTCTCGATAGGATTGCAACTTTATCGCCGTTATCTTCCACCTTGGCGACAACATCATACAAAATGTTTAGGATTGTTGTTTTGAAGCTGCTGAATGATTCTTGCATAGTCAATATACTATTCTGTATGGCCAGGATGTCCTGCTTCAACTTGTCACCAATTATAGAGGCCAAACATTCCGCGTCCACTCCATCTTGTGGCTGAAAATTGTTGTTTGTCTTGGTTTTGACTGTCTTGCGGTTTATCAACACCGCTTTCGACTCCTCGCGCATCCTACTAACATCTTGTCTAGATGCCCCACCCACAAAGCATGCTTGGGTGAAGGGGAAACTCTGCTCTATCAGCTTAACTATATTAGTTACACCAACATCGTCCTCGTCGTCGGACCAATCATACTCTTCCGTGACGTTTGAACCGCCAATTACATCTACCATAATAGACTGAACTATTGTTTGCACATGAAAACATCAGCAAACCTTTACAGTTTCACTCATGATATCCCACGAATAAGTTTACTAAAGTATGTACCTTCCCTGCCGCATCAGTCTTGCGCGCATGCCCTGGGCTGATGCTTTTTTCCCAGTTTCTCACTCTCCGATATATCATCTTCGTCGCCACATTCCCCATCGGAGCCAGATGAACTTCCATCCTGGACCACCTCGGTCAGTGCAGATACATATTCAACGATGACAAGATGCAGGGAGAGCACAAATCCTTTCAACATAATGATATTTTGGGAGAGTGATACTTTATTTCTCTCCTTTATGCTACTCAATAGCAGATCAAATGAGACCATGCCCCAAGGAAACTCAAAAAATGTGTCCAAGTTTTTTATTCTGCGTGGTCCTGAGAGATACGTGGGGAGTGTGTCGTCGGGAGTAAAACTGAGGCCAGTAATGCAAGGTATGCGTACTTGATCCTAACTTCTGGGTCACACACAGTTTTTTTTTCAACATCCTAACAACAGAAGAGACGGGTACCTCTTTAAGGGTTCCAAATAGCTCGCCCCAGTATGGTTTCTCGGTAATGAAGTTTTTTTATCTTTTTTTGCATCGTTTCGGAAGTCTTCGACAGTTAAGACCGGTCACCAAAGCAAACTTTCGCAGTGAAAATCTAATTGGGTTTTCAGCGAACAAAAACCAAGCCTCGTGCTTCTTTGACATTTTGAGTTGTTTGGAAATGATGTAGCGCCCAAATCTCCCCGAGAACTTTGGCTTATCCGCAATCTCGATCAATTTACCGAAAGGAGAAACTCTAATCTTCTCAACTTCCTCCCGATCGAGAGCATTGAGTATAATTCTGATTCCATCTGCCTTATGATATGGGGTTACTCTAACCCCCGTCGGTTCTGCTCCGAGTGCGAAAATCCTTTCTGGGAGATGGCATGGCGGTGTCTGCATGTCATCCGTCGCCATTCGAATCTCCGCAATTGCTGGTAACGAAGCTCGAAAAAATAATTAATAATGAAACGGTGCTGAAAAATGAATATGGACTAAAAGATATTAGAGTTGTGTATAAAGAAAGGTTCAGACTGTATCTTTGCACAAGATCTTTAGACTAGCCATTTGTGTATCTTGCTATAAAATTGTGTCTAGTAATACCATATATCGAGGTGTCTATTGGGTAGGGGTGCTAGTGTAAAGTCACAAGAGTGCACAGTGTCCGTTTCGATCAGATGGTATAATGCTAAATATGTATAAGTCTTTTGGTATAGCTCCTAATTTCTCTAGTTTTTAAGTTGTTGATGCTGCATGTTAGACGAAAACATCACTATACCAAAAAATAAGAGCGAGTGACCGATTAGTCTATCTCTAAAACGATTATATCTCGGTTTTAATCTTCTCCTTCTCTAGATAAGATAATTATTGGCAAGGTAAAGCTTAAGCATCTCTGTATGAGTTTTAAATGAGCATTTTACTTTAATAGTTAGAAATAAAAGGTACATTTTTATACAATTTGAGCATTTTACTTTTAGTTAAAAATGTGCATATTTTATTTGAGTTGAAGTTAAAAGTGGATCATATGTTGGTTTCAGTTTTCTTCATTTACTCCATAATAACATATGCTAGAAAACGGAAAGCCAAATCAAAGTGAACCACACCTGGACATGAAACCGAACACTGATCAAATTACTAAAAAGTAAAAAACATTCAGTAGTAATATACATATATCACACTACACACTCTCATAGAACAAACATTTCAGTAGAATCCAAAATGAGCAAAAAGGACAAGTTATAGAACAAATATGATGAAACCCAAATTATACAGAAGTGCCACGTGATTTATAAGTTTGGTTCAGTTCCTGTCTGTACCGTGCAAAGCAAGGAAAAGAGCAATCCAGATGAAGACAAACTTTGTAATGGAGACTTCCAGCTTTGAGTTTCCATTAAGAAATGGAACGTTGCTTCCGGAGAGACTGTTTTGGTTGATTCGATTCCCAAATGGCTGGTTGAGAGCAGAATTAGAAGATGTAGAAGAAATTGGTTGGTTGAATCCAGTTGATGATGGCTGATTAAACCCTGTCAAAGGTTGGTTTATAGAAGAAGAAGATGGTTGACCAAGAATCGGTTGGTTGAGTCCAGTTGATGATGGCTGACTAAATCCAGTTAATGGTTGATTTAACCCGGTTAAAGGCTGGTTTACAGAAGATGGTTGACCAAGAATTGGTTGGTTCTGGTTCTCAGCTGGAAAACCTAGTGGCTTTGTTGGTGGATTGGTGCCTTCTCCTGTTGGTTCTAATGGTGCGGCCAATTGGGTTTGTGGAGCAGTCGCTGAATATGATGTAACGAAAAGGCAGAGAAGAATGATTGTGATCACCCTCTTTTGGATTTTGGCGAATTTCATGTTTATTTTTTTTTGTTCTTTTTCAAGTGCATTCTCCGGTTTAGTAAGCATCATATCTTATAGACAGACCAATGTGGAGTTGTTAGCTTCTTTTAAGGTTGTCTGAGGAGTTGATGGAAACAGAGAAAACAGTTGACCTGAAACATAAATCCAACTAAACCAACCAATGTGTGTGTTTGTTTTGTTCATCTATTACATTACTGTTATATCCTTATGTTGTGCTATATACAAAAATGATAGAATAGAATATATAAATACGGAAGATTGTATCAAAAACCGGTTTGGGAAGCGAAATTCAAACCATCAAGGACATCCAAATCACTGGAAGAGTTCTCACCTGAAAGATCAACTTTTGGAGAGTTGCCTGTACTTCTGCTCAGCGCCCAGATCTTGATTCCTTTCTTGTTCTTCTTTTTCAGGCCGACCAACTCTTGACTCTTACTTAGATTAGGACCAAACCTTATGCTTTTAACACTGTCCAACAGCATCCTGTCCTCTAGAGAGAGTTGCTTTTTATAGGTGAAATCTGGTGAGAGAGATAATTGCGTGTTGGAGATGGTTATGTTGTTGGGTTGAGAGCCATGGTTGGTTTCTGGAAGCTTAACGCCGTGAACTCGTTTCTTTGATGACTTTATTAGTCGATGAAGCCATACAACGAGCTCAAGTACGTATGAATCAACCTTTGGTTTATCCGCGTGGTGAAGTGTCTGAAGTCGCGTTGGGTTCCCGTTGCTCTCGCCTTTTGCTTTCCCAAACTCTATCCTGTTTTCCACAAGTTTCAAGATCAGAATCAAAACTTCAGTTGTTAAGAGAGGAAAAGAGAGAGAGAGAGAGAGAGAGACTTACCTTGAATTTGCCCACTCGCCTACCCATCCAAAGCCTTGATGTGCCCTGCGGAAATCGATACAAGATATGACAAAAAGGGAGGAACATGTTGAATCAAGAATGGTGGTGAATAGAAAGCTTACTTGGTGGTGTTCGTGGCGAATGGGACAAGCCATTTAAGCGACTTCTCCATTTCAGCTTTGATCTCAGATACTGAAAGCTGCAGAAACACACCAAGTTTGGCAACAAGAAAGAAACAGAATACATAGAGAAACAAAAATCTTATTGGACAAACCTCTTCCTCAGGATCAAGAGTTTGTAGCCGAGGACGAAGAGATGTCTTGACATAAACAGGTAATGCATTGTACAACGTGTCCCTTACATTAGAAGGAAGTGATGAAGGTCGGGACGCCTAGAAATTTCAAAAGATCAGTCTCAACCAGAGAATATAAATCCCTTCTTAGATGACAATATGGAAGCTTACAATACTATCAATTTGCTGGATTAGATTAGCATAGTGTAAGGAAAGACCGGCTTCACCCAATCGTTCTCTTCCCTGCTTACCTTCATTGGCTTTTAGACCTATCGTTGGTTTAGAGTTTTTAATCCATGATTTTACAGAAGTATGGTGGGTCATAATCAAAGAGGACCAGAAGTAAAAAGAATCATTACCGTTGTTGCCAAAAACTTCCACAATCGTTTGACGTATATAGCAAACCACATCCACAAGCTTCTCAATGATCTGCAACAGAAGAAGATGTTATTATAACTTGCATATATATACATATACATATAACACACGCTAAGACACATCAATTCAATAATCACTTGCCTCTCCCAGATTCCGGGACCAGAGCGACTTCTTTTTTAAGTTCCTCAAGAGTTTCCTCTGTTGTTTTAGTTCATTTTGTAAGATGACGATACTCTCTCCTACATGCAGGAAAATAAAATGAAATTTAGTGTCCTAAAAAGAGTCCAGGGCTGATCAAATAAATAGCAAGACAAACCTCTCCTAGAAAGGTTTAAAGACTCTACTTCTGCGAGCTTTCTCTTGTAATCTTGCTCAAACCTATCCAAAGCTTGCCACTCGTGATATAATTCCTGATGACGCCAATGCAAGTTAGTTTCAAATCCACCGGAGAGAAAAAATGACGGTTCAATCAATGCAACTTCAACGTGGAAATGAGCCATGTAAGAGTTTTTGGAAGAAAAAAAAAACATACAGAAGTGAATCGGGCAAGAGTGACGAGCTCTTGCATCGCTGTCTCTGCCTCATCTTTGAGCACTATATGCTCCGAGTTCTCTGTGTCAAGCCTGAAACGTTATAGACCCCGTGTACAATGAAAATCCAACTGGCAAGACTAAAAAAACAAATGGACTTGCTCGACGCAGAGTTAAACTTACTTGTTAAAATATCTATCAAGATTGTGCCACTGTAGGTCTTTGCACATATTACCAAACCTTATAACCTCTCCAGAGAAAAGATCAAGTTCCTCCCTACAAAAGAGAATATGAAATAAAGAAAGAAAAAAAACAAAAAACAAATGCAGATGAAGTAGAAAAAGAATAAGCAAACCTTTTGTCAGAAGCGGCAAGAATTTGCAACTCTATGGTGTCAGTAGAAACCAACTTCTTAACCCCCTTGGAACGCAACATATCCTTCTTCATGAGCTTGAGACTCTCTTCAGAGAGAGACTGCAGCAAAGCAGCACCTTTAGCTACCGTGTTGGCCACTTCGAATGCCAATATAGTGACTTTGCGACCACCACGAGACGAGGAAAGAACACCGGAGTGAAAGCCGTTGACCGGGTTCATACCAGACATGCTGCTCCCTAGCGTGTCTATAACTCCAACCGCCTTCTCTAGCCCCATAACCCCAGCCCTTCCCAGAAACGAGTTCCTCTGCATAAACTGAGTAAACAAAAAAATGATGATGAAAACGTTCCCAATGAAACAGTATTCAGAGATGATGAATCATATTATTACACATTTGAAATAAAAAAAACCTTGGTGGAGTCTGATCTTAAGGGAGGCAAAGGGCCGAGTTCACCGGAAAAGCTGACGTGATTCTCATAAGGGTTGGAACTTTTCCTTCTAGAGCTACCGTTATGGTCAGAATGATAGGGATCAGAGGTCTTTCTTCTTCTCATGGACTTGAGTTTCCCAGAGAAACCTTTTCTTGACTTGTCATCATCATCATCATCAACAACGGTTGTGGATCTCAGATTCTTATCATCATGATCATCACCTTTCAAACCAGAAGAACAAACACTTCCCATTTGTCTTCTGCAACAAGTAATCAATCAATCTCTCAGGGAAAGAAAACAAGACCTTTAATGAAATGAAGAATAGACCAAATAAGACGCAAGACTTCAAGAATTGCAACTAAGGTGGGGACGAGAAGGAAGACTTGGAGAGGGAGAAAAGGTCAGAAGAGAGGAAGAAGAGTTTTAATTTAAAATAAAATAAAAGATAGCATTCTCACAAAGGAGGAAGAGGAAGCAGCGTGGAATCAATGGCTCCATTTGTTTTGTTTGACTTATCATCAAATCTTCTTCTTCTTCTAGACAAGTCAGAGAGACGACTATTCTCTCTTTTTTATTTTTTATTTTTTTAGAAAAATCAAAGGAGGAGGAGGAGAAGACTAGAGTCGGCGGATGAGAACTCGCCGGCCTTGCTTGTACATCATGATCCATGACGTCCTTATAATGTTTTTAACATTTTCACCACTCTTCCGTTGAATTTTTCCGAATAGAATAATAGTCCAGTCTCATTCAAGCATAGTCAAAACTTAAGTTACAAAGAAGGAGAAGAGGAGATATGATTACTCTCCGAGACGCCGCAATCGGAAGACGGTGGATCAACCGCCGCGACGATCGGGAGATGTGCCCGTTTAGTACCTTGAAAACCGGTAAAATCTCGGAGGGTTAACGGTATGATGGAAGTTTCGACATAGAGAGCCATGATTCTCTTTCGTTTTCACTGGATTGAAATGTTTAATCTGTGACATTTTTACTGGTTTATTTGCTTGAGGAAGAAGGTGAAGACGAGCGTCGGAAGAGGGTGGAATGATACGGCCCAACTTTGTGTATATTGGGCCGTTATTAGGCCTATCAGTTTATAGCCAATATTTGTATTGGTTCTAGATTAAAATTGTCAATATGTCTAGTTTCACACAAAACAATATTTTTATGTCTTTTTAAAATTATAATTAGATAAATGTATTTTATCGCCAGGTCTGGATTTTTCAAAATTTTATGATCGAAATCCTAGCACAACAGGGTTGAACTGGGATACACTGTTATTTTACTAAAATGAGGAGTAAAATTTATGGTCTGTAAAAAGTCTATACACAATAAATGTATATGTTGAAGGGAAGGGACAACGGGAGAGAAGAGGTTGTTGGGAAGACGGTGGTTTACATAAATGGTAAATTTCCTAAGTCTTTAAGATCATGTCTCTCCTTGGTCAATATTTGAATTCAAAGCTTTACTATGATATATAGTTAGGACATCTATACTATTACCGAATGATTATAATAATTAAAAAGTATAAAAGTAAAACACAAAACTCCAACTACAATTAAAACATCTTTAAACACCGGTCGTTAGAAAACAGATGGAAGTAGTATTGGTTTTGCTGCTCCATTTTTATATACAATTCGTTATGTATAGACGTCGCATTTAAAGAAAAAGGTAAACTGTATGAACTTAGTTGTATTGATGATCAAAATAGAGATTACAGTTTGAATATATATATAGAGCTTGCACAGGAACGTGCATAGACGTGCACCTAACGTGCTCCTATATTTTAGGGATAACGTGCAGACTCAGTCTAAGTATCTTAACAACCTAACACGCCCCCTCAAGATGGACGTAGTGTTGCGAGACCAATCTTGTCGGAGAAGGAGCGAAACTTAGCACGAGAGAGAGGTTTAGTAAGAGCGTCTGCTAGCTGATCTGCTGAAGCGACATGAGAGACACGCATGGAGCCTGTTTGAACAAGTCCGCGAATGAAGTGAAAGTCGACTGCAACATGCTTCATACGAGAGTGAAAGATAGGATTGGCGGAGAGAAACGTGGCACCTACATTATCGCAGTAGATCACCGGAGCTTTTGAAGGAGGAAGACCAAGCTCACAGAGAAGAGTGATGATCCACTGGACTTCAGAAGCCTTGTCAGAGACTGATTTGTATTCAGCCTCAGTCGAAGACCTAGCGACTGTCTTCTGCTTTTTAGAGGACCAAGCAACAAGATGCTTGCCAACATAGACAAGATATGCTCCGGTTGAGATATAATCATCTTTGTCGCCTGCCCAATCCGCGTCTGAGAAGGCATGAAGCGAAGGAGGAGAAATTGCCGAGAAGTGAAGCCCAAGATACTTCGTTCCACTTAAGTAACGAAGAACTCTTTTAGCAGCAGACCAGTGTTCTGTACGAGGCTGATGCATATATTGAGAGAGCTTGTTTACTGCAAATGCAATGTCTGGCCTTGTGAATTGCAGATATTGCAAGCTGCCAATGACAGAACGATATTCAGATGGATCCGCAAGCAATTCACCAGAGAGAACTGTTAGGGAAGGATGCTCAGCCATGGGTGTTGCAACCGGTTTTATCATGATCATATTAGTACGGTGAAGAAGATCATTGATGTACTTTGTCTGTGTAAGAGTGAGACCTGATGTTGTTCTTGTTACTTCAATGCCTAAGAAGTAGCTTAACGATCCCATGTCTTTAATGGAGAACCGAGCAGCCAGGAGATCGATGAAGGCTTGGATATGAGGCGGAGAGTTGCCTGTGACAACGATATCATCCACATAAATGAGGACGAACATAGAGATGCCTGACTTGTGGAGTACAAATAGAGAAGTATCGGAAACCGAATTGTAAAAACCTAGTTGAAGGAGGAAATCACGGAGAGCATTGTACCATGCTCTTGGAGCCTGCTTGAGGCCATAAATGGTTTTGTTGAGCTTGCATACATAATCAGGCCGGTCATGATCTACAAAGCCTGGTGGCTGCTCCATATACACATCTTCCTGCAAATCACCTTGAAGAAAAGCGTTATTAACATCAAGTTGTTGTAAAACCCAGCCGCGTGCTACTGCTTGACCAAGGACCAGACGAATAGTGGGTTGTTTAACCACTGGGCTAAAGGTTTCAAAGTAATCAATTCCCGGTCTTTGATGGAACCCTTTGGCTACTAATCTTGATTTTCTGCGATCAACTTTGCCATCAGGGGTTCGTTTGATGCGGTACACCCACCTGCAACCAACAACATTATATCCGGGATCAGGAGGAACCAGATTCCAACTATGATTCGCTGCCTGAGAGTTCATTTCGTCACACATAGAGTTGCGCCAACGAGAGTCTTTGAGAGCCTGGACATGGGTTCGCGGTTCAATATCATTGTCCAAAGCTGCAACAGCATGAAGAGCAAAGCGAGGATTTGGTTTAATGATGTGATTCTTGGAGCGTGTAACCATTCGATGAGTGTTAGAGATGGTTGGTGGAGCTGCTGGAGCAGAGATTGTCGGCAGAGCAGGAGAGGTAGGCGAAGCAGCATGTTGGTGCGGCGAAGATGGTTGTGCTTCTGGGTCCGCAGCAGGAGAGGGAGCGGCCTCACAGGGTTGGACAGGAGCGGTGGGTGTGAGTGATTGAGGAACAGGATGAACCAGAGGACTGAAATCCGGTTCGTTTGGTTGGGAAGAACATAGAGGTGACAAGCAATGAAATGGAAAGGAAGACTCAAAGAACTGGACATGACGAGAAGCATACAACCGAGAGGAAGCTTTGTCAAAACAAAGATAAGCACTCTGAGTAAGAGAGTAACCGACAAAGACGCAGGGAATGGATCGAGTGGCTAATTTGTGAGAGGAATATGGTCGCAGCCATGGGTAACACAAGCAGCCGAAAACCCAAAGTTTGGAGTAATTGACTTTTTCTGCAAATAACTTTTCGTATGGAATGGTAAATTGGAGGGATGAGCTTGGAAGCCTATTTATGAGGTAGACAGTGGTGGCAAAAGCAAACGACCAATACTCAGGAGGCATATGAGCTTGAGACATAAGCGCTAAGCCCGTTTCAACAATGTGTCTATGTTTGCGCTCAGAGATGTCATTGTGTTCGGGAGTGTGGGGGGGTGAGGTTCTGTGAGAGATGCCATGTTGGGAAAGGAAAGATCGCATAGCAAGGAACTCCCCACCATTGTCAGAGTAAAATGTGACAATTCGAGTTTGGAGTTTGTTTTCAACAAGCTTTTTGAAGCGGATGAATATCTCGAGAACTTGAGATTTACGTTTCAGAGGGAAAAACCATGTGTATCGAGTGTAGTGATCTACAATGACAAGATAGTATTTGTATCCATCAAAAGAGAACATGGGAGATGTCCAAACATCAGAGTATAAGATTTCAAGGGGGCGAGAGGAAGAGATAGTATTTTGACCGAAAGAGTGTTTGTGACTTTTATTCATGGAGCACGAGTTACACAATAAAGGAGGGGAAATTTTGTTGGAAAAAGGTAAAGAACATTGTGACAAAACACGAGTTAAAAGATCAAGAGCTGGATGACCAAGGCGAGAGTGCCAAGCGGCCATTGAAGTTTTTATTGCAGAGAGAGCTTGAATTTTGACTGGAGATGGAGCAGAATCCAACCACTCATACATCCCATTGCTAGTTTGTCCTGTTTTGAGCAGCGCCCCCGTGACTAGATCCCTCACCTGATAAGACCATGGATCAAAAGTAATGGAAACATTGTTATCAGCACATGTTTGTCTGACCGACATGAGATTTCTCTCAATGTTTGGAGCGTAAAGGACATTATGTAAATGAATTGAGCGAGATGGTAAAGAGAGTATGGTGGAACCAGTGTGAGTTATCGGGTGTCCTGAGCCATCACCAAGCGTGACCGATTCATTGCCTTGAAAAGGAGTATGGAGTGCCAAGTTGTTGAGGTCTGAGGTGAGATGGTGAGAAGCTCCACTGTCAAGGAGCCAAGAGGGAGTATCTGCAGAGGATACATGGACACAGCGTGAGCTCTGGGTTGCCAAGGTTGGGGTGAGTATGATTGAGACGCATCAGCTGAGACAAGACGAAATTGAGTGCATCGTTGTGCACTGTGGCCCTGAGTTCCACAAGCTTGGCACTTTCCCAAGTATGGTTTGGGTCCTCGTGGTGTGAAGGTGCCAAAGGGTTGTTGATGTTGCTTGTTATGGAAGGAGTGATGTTGCTGGCGATTGTCATAGGGAGATGAAGATGAAGGACGAAATGAGTTTCTGGGTTTGTGAGTAACCGCATTGGCAGTGACAGGAAAATTCGGAGCAGGTTGTACGCACAGGAGAGCTGCTTCCCTGTTGACAAGTTTGTCCCGTATTTCTTCAAAGCTTGGTGGAACGTCATGTCCGTTTATCTGTTCAGCAACACCACGATAGTCATCATCTAAGCCATCAAGAATATACTCAATTATATCCTCATGATCGAGTGGTTTGCCTAACAAGGCTAGTTGATCAGCCTTTGTTTTGATTGATTGCAGGTATTCGTCAATGGAGCGATTTCCCTTGTTGCCCTTCTTTAGTTGGTCTCTGATTTGCTTCATGTGACCTGTGGATGGGCGGCCGAACGTTGATTGTAGTGTTGTCCATGCCTCAAGCGTTGTTGTTGCAGTGGAGACAAGCAGTTGTAGCGAGACAGAGATTGATCCAAGGATGGCTGCAAAAATTAATTTGTCTTGTCTTTGCCATGCTGAGTACTCCGGTTTGGGTACTGTGAGATTGTTGTTTTGCACTGTTGGTGGTGGTGGAACAGTATCGCTTGTGATGAACTGTTTGAGGTTGTGACCGTCGAGGAACAGAGAGACTTGTAAGCTCCATGTGATATAGTTTGAGGCTGTGAGTCTAGTCACAGTACTCATGTTAACAGAGAGTATCGGATTATGTGGATCAGTAGGATTGACAACAGTTGCAGAGCCACCTGTGGCTGAAGAGGTAGGAGACGCCATAGAATGCGTAAAGGGAAAAAAAAGAAAAAAAAAATTGGTTTGATCAGATCGTAAGCTCTGATACCATATGAACTTAGTTGTATTGATGATCAAAATAGAGATTACAGTTTGAATATATATACAGAGCTTGCACAGGAACGTGCATAGACGTGCACCTAACGTGCTCCTATATCTTAGGGATTACACATAATTATAGCAGACTCAGTCTAAGTATCTTAACAACCTAACAAACTGGTTTTGTTAGAGCATCTAAAACTCTATTTTTCTTCTAAAATAGAGTAAAAGTGATTATAGAGTAAAAATGCTTTAATCTCATTTTATTTCTCATTCTATAATAGAGTAATGAACAAACAAAAAATAGATTTCTTCATTTATGGAATAAGAAATAGAGTAAAATTGGAATAATGTTTATTTTAAATTCACTTTTACTCTAAAATGAAGAAAAAATGGAGTTGAGTTGGACATGCCCTTACAAATTTTGACTTATTCGTTTACATATTTCAAGGTAATGAGAAGTACTAGAGAAATTTTGTTTCAAATTGAACTCAGTTTCAGAAATTCTTTGGTATCCTACCTTTATTAGGAAAAGAACACAAAAGAAGATTTTAATGATTTTACTATGCCCATCATGTTGTGAAATTAGATAGACTCTGTTGATTAGGATACATTATTAAGGATATAAAGGAACATAAAATTATTTAAAGTACATATTTGCTTTTTCACATCATCATGACTATTACATATCATCATAACAAATGATCAATAAATCTGATATTAGTTTCAAAACTTATCCAGAAGAGATATTTTTGGCGCGCATAATGTAATAAAATATAGATATATGTGACTCTTTGTGTTAGTGCTTGCTGTTTGGGCGTGCGAGTATTTTGCAGCTTTATGCCTAAACTAATTAACATGCGAACTTGGCTTCGTTAAATGATTAATATCTTAGTTTATTTCACTTAATAAAACATTGGAGAAGTTTGATGCCACAGAATAAAAACACATAACTATGTGAGGAGTAAATGACTAGCATCCAATATGCAAATGATCGCTGTGAACATTTTGAACAAACGTTTATAAATCATGTTTGTTCTATTGGTCGACATCTAATGTGATTTTTAATTTGTTTGATATAGGTTGGCTCTGCAATATTCACCAAGCAATTAATCGACAGATTAAATCGGAGTTGACCCGATCCAACCACCACATCATAGAGAAAGTGGTAACATGCTACTCCCTCCGTTTCAAAATATTACATATTTTAGATTTTTCACACAGTTTAATAAAACACATTAAATTTGCATAATTTTTTGTAATTATCTTTTTCCCCATAATTTCAAGCCAATAAAAATTCAGCAAGTGCAATTAATTTTTTTGAAATTTGCAATTAGTTAATAAAACATGCATTGAAAATATAAAAAATACATCTTTTTGAAACAAAAATTTTCTCTAGAATATGCAACTTTGTGAAACGGAGGGAGTAATATATATTTACTATTGGCATCTTGTGGAAAGCATTATCTACTAGAAGTTGAGAATGACTAATAGTGGATCATGACATGTTTAGTATCTCTCGACCCTTTTAAAATAGTACTATTGTAATACAATGAAAATAAATATGCAATCTGGAGTTAAAACCCCATACGGAGAATTTTATAAATATTTGTTTTTGTTTTTGTTTTTGTTTTTGTTTTGTGTGTGTGTGCGTGTGTTTTTAATTGTTAAATCAAAGCAGATTTAAAGATTTGCATGCGGACCATGTGCCGGTTGGTGAAACTAGAAAACGATATAAATTTATTGATTTTTTTAGTTTGACGGAAGGTTGTTCTGTGTCTGATTATATAAAAAAAGAACACAGCTATTCAGACCGTACATATTTGGTATTGGTCCGCTGAAATGAAATTTTAAACTTGAATTCAAACCTAATATTTGCGATGATTTCACTTCATTGTAATTCATATGTTCACATAACATATATTTAACCGGACCTCTTTCCAAGACAATGTAAAGACTATGAAATGTATCTCTCGCTCTCTGTACATATTAGTGATATTCGTTTGGTTGCCGCAGGTTTCTGCGTCTGCGTCAGCGTTAATAATCTTGTTCGTTTCATTGACGCAGGTACCTGCGTCTGCGTTTGCGTCAAAACGCAGTATTCGGCGTCAAATAAAAATAAACGCTGAAAAAATTTGCGTCTGGCGTCAGCGTCTGGCGTCAGCATCAACGTCTGCGACAACCAAACGAACAACAATCGGCGTCGGCATCAATGTCTGCGGCAACCAAACGAACAATAATTGACGCAGCCATAGACGCTGACGCTGATGCCGATACATGCGGCAACTAAACGAACAACAATCGGCGTTAGCGTCAGCGTCAACGGCAACTAAACGAACAACAATTGACGCAAACGCAGACGCAAACGCTGGTGCAGAAACCTGCGGCAACCAAACGAACAGCATCATTATAAATACACCGACGCAGCGGATCACCCACCAGAAATTGGAAGTGCATCATTTGGAAGATATAAAACTGACGTTGTTGATTTGTATTCGAGCTTTCGAATGCTTTATCTATTCGCGCATTATCCGGCGCAATTTCTCAATGCCATTACACAAAAACATTATTATCAAATTCAAAATTATAAAATATACATCCACCTTTATTCCATAAGATAAACATCTTTTTACGTGGGTCGATCCTGTAAACAGTTAAGATTATACATTCTTGACACCAAATCATCAATCATAAATTTGTGTTTTGGTATGATTTGACGTATCTAAACAAGAAGTAGGTCTATAGAAGTAATTTTGTTTTCAACAACAGCTAATTATTGCTTTTTGTTTTGTTATTCAAAAATAGAGTTTTGCAAAATAGCCGTAAAATTTGATTTGATTTGTTATTTGTGTTGATTCAAATTAAAAAATTTAAATATTTATAATTCTAAGAAATAAAATAAATACTAATATGCAATATCTGTAAAAAATAAAACAAATCATAATAGTAATATTTTTATAATCGATTCTATTTATATAAATATATAAATATCCGTCAGCAAACGACTAAAAATTACATGTTCCCAGAAAATCAAAATCCAAAAGCGGATAATCTAGTACAAGGTGCAAGGAGTTAATTATACCCTACTTTGTCTATATGAACACATAATCTTCGGTTTGCAAGGTGCAGAATTTTAATAGAGTTTATATATGTTGCTGACCAAAAAACGACTAAAAGTTATCATACAAGGCAGCGTCGTTAACTATGATATATATAGGATGAAAATCGAGTAGGTGTTGGGTAAAGTTTAGCTCTTTAGTTAGACTCCTCTAACGGGATTGTTTTATACTCCCTCCGTTTCAGATTAATTATCGTTGTAGAGTAAAATTTTCGTTTCAAAATAAGTGTCGTTTTATAATTTCAATGCAAAAATTATTGATTTTTTATTCTAATTTATTTTTTATTAGTTGAAATGTGGTTAAGTGTATTGGTAGTTGTGTTTTTATTTTGGAAATATGTAAAATTAAATGTTTTCTTAATATGTGTGTCCAAGACTAAAACGACAAGTAAAATGAAACGGAGGGGGTATCACTTTTTATTTTGTCTTTTTTTCTTATCACATTTTTACCTCTAAAAACTGCTCATAAAATAGAATTACAAATAATATAACATAGAGCTATGAGCGCAGCATTAAATCCAGGTGACGTTAGAGAATCTACATTTGTATTAAAAGAATCGAGATAATGATGGATCTTTAACAAAAGAAAACGAGTTGATGCGCCGCCCGCTCGTAAGGCTACTTCGTAACGTTAAAACGCCGGTAGACTTATGATTCGTAAAAGAAATAAAATTTCACAAAAGAACCCGAAGTAATACGTATTAGCTAGTAGCTACGTACGGTTTCCAGTTTCTTTGTCGAGTGGGTTCACTATTTGGGTAAGTATACCACTAGAAGTATGTTTGTTTCGATACACTCACATAAGTCTGAATATGTCAAAATATTTTTTTAATAAAAACTATGATTTGGAAGCAAGTATGGGGCACTTATGTCATTGCATAATTAATCTTTAGACAAAGACCCTTTGATGTCACTTTGTTGCATTTAAGCCAAATTGGCGACAAATACTATAAATCGCCACTTATCTTCTTCTTTTTTTTGACAAAAATAATCACTTAATCTTAATCTTTGGATTTGTGACAATATCATTATAATACTATTTATTTAGGCGACCCTTACACCGAAACGCAAAAGCATTGCAGCTCCCACATTGGAACACATATATTCTTGACGACAAAGACAAATGCAGTAGTTTTTGTTATGTGTATATATTTGATTGTTAAATACTGTAGTCTAACATTTTAAGCAATTTACTTTTGCGGCCTTATATATTGATTAATTTTTTTTTGTGAATTTGATTTTCATTATAACAAATCATGTTATTTTTAAAAGTTATATCAAATATTATTCTAAAAATCATTTAAGCAATTAGATCCATAAAAACAAGAGAAATTCTCTTAGATAGCCTCTTTTAGTTTATTTGTCACAAAAATAGTTTTTAAAGAAGAAAATGACCAAAATATTTTTTTTAGAAGCTAAAAAATGCATTTATACTCCTAGGGTTAACTAATTTGGACTTTAGGGTTTAGAGTTAAGGGGTGAGTTTGGGGTTAGGGTTTCAAATTTCAAAAAAAAAAAAAAGTCTATTTTGGTCATTTTATTTTTTGAGGACTATTTTTGTGACAAAAACTTAAAAATAACTATTTAAGAGAATTCCCTAAAAACAGCATACGGTAAAATCCCTATAACTTAATAATGCCGAAATTATAATATTTTATTAATTTATAAAGTTACTTATTAAAAAAAATCTTTTTAAATATATATTTTCAGAATATTTTATATAAAAAAAAAGAATATTTAATATTGCGGCTTATATATATTTATTAAACTTTGTAGATTTGATTTTCCTTGTAATACATCATGTTATTTATAAAAGTTATATCAAATATAAAATTTTCTGTTAATTTTTTTTTTTCTTCTGTTAATCTTTGGATATTAGTTTTTAACATATTTTATTACTTTTTCTATCTATCAGAAAAATTATTCGAGGCACTAGTCCTTTTAGAACTACAAGTAAAACCGAAATCTACAGGATGTAAACACAAGGTATTTCTGGGAATCTCTTTAAAGTAGAAAGGATTTGAAAAAAACTGAGGCATACTACTTAAAAGTCTATGCTCGTTTTATAGGTTGACTTGTAAAGTGCCTACGTGTTCACAAGCATGGTGGGGGCTTGAGGTTTGGTGGTCTCAACAGTTCATTATATCGTTAAATCCTATTAACACATGTACATCTTTTATCAAACAATAGAAAACAGTACACACTAAAAAAATTTCAATCATTTGTATACTTCTAGAAATACAAACTTCTAGTGAATTTATTGAAAAGCATAAGGAAAATAATTAAATTTATTTAATATTCCTATTCACTGATCAGTTTTACATCCTAAATTTAACAACCATTGATCACAAATTTAAACTATAAACGTTGTTAACTCTGTAAAATTTTAGATTAAGAGGTAGTTATAATGCAACGTCTAGAACTTTTGTTGTTGATAGAATTCACGACATATCTTATTTAAGAATCGTTTCTTAATTTTTTTAGTTAAAGTTAAGAGACGGTTTTTATATTACGTTAAGAATCCTACCTTAAAAATTTCGTAATAATTATGCCCTAACGTTTCTTAAATCAGTGACTTAACCATATATGACATGTCTAATAGTCATATAAGAAAAGAAAAGATGTTAAACTTGCTCAATGTAATATATCATCAAAGGGTGTACGGTTGATATGATATTGGATTATAGAGCTTAACACAACTCTCGAAGATGTATGCAGGAATCAAATCTATGATATAGTAAATATCTTATTAGAAAGTCAAAAGGAGAGATACGGCATATGTTAAATTATTTTTTATATCAAGAATAAATATAAGAAAATGAAATTAACTTTTGAGCCAAAATTACTGGAGATTGTGGTGTTAGTATCTTTGAAATTATGAAGCACTTTGTCCCTAGAAAGTCAAAGCCCACAAATTATGACCTACTTTCAAGCACCATATATTCCTCCATAAACTTCGGGTCATAATCAATTAGCAATAAAACGAGATTAATAGATTTCTTTTCTGGAGAAAGAGATTTAACAGATTTCATTTTATTTGTTTTTCATTTTTGTCTTCACAGAAAAGAAAACTTTAAAACGAGCAGGTTTCCTTGTCAAGTGTGGGTTCCCATAAAATCCTACATATGTCAATCACGAATGTATCAGATAATTCGGTTAGCAACCTGCTCGTATGGTTGTGCTAAGAAACAAAGAAACAAATACAAATCATTTGAATAAAAAAGATTAGTTATGATTTTATGGGAACTCACACTTGACAAGGCAAGGAAGGCATTAGATTTGGTGCAATGCAGAAAGAGAGCATTTACGTATTCTAATACTCATTCATGATTTCATACGTACATTTTTTTTTTCTTCCTTCAAAGGTGAAATACCAAGTTTGATACATAAGCTGGTGGATAAATAAAATCTCCATAAACAAAAGTCTAAGGAAAGACAACTAAAATCTACAACGGAGCAATTTACGAACACAAGAACTTAGAAACCGAAACTGAAACACAACAAACTAAAACTATCTAATCAAAAGCATAGGACAATTCAATGCAATAACCTCTTAAATAGCAGAAAGCAGTGATTTGGATATATCAGTGCTGCCTTCGGTCAGCCAAACGCTACCATCTACTTGTAGAACCCAAACCCAGATCTATTGTTGCTACATATGGTCTGTCAAACTATATTATTCCCCACTCGTAATCAAGAACCAAAACTTTACAACCCGACAAGAAAAATCACTTTATGATCCACATAATTTTTGGATATAGTTTGGACGCACTCTCTGACGTCCCTTTTTCAGCTAGATAGAAGCCACCATAAACCTTTACACAAGCCTCGTTGATCGAATCCCACTGCAAATACAATTATTAACAAACTAAACCGACGAGAGATCACTACAACCACCACAACCGGGAGAGAAATCCACAACTGAATTTCCACCGCGAACCAAATCATAGTTTCGACATGTCATCAATCACACAAAACGAACCTGTACTCCGCACAAACTCGACCAACCCTCAACCTCATACAGAGATATGACACATCCACATAACCATTCCATTTCCTTGCCCGAAAACAATATCCAAGACAAGATCTGAGACTCCAACAGCCCTGACCTCAAATACCAACAGCCATATGACTTGCTTCCTTGCCACAACGGATATGGGAGAGCTGAAGACACCGCTTGAAGATTCTTAACATCAAGATAGAGTGGAACAAAACATGACAAACAGTGTATCAAAACCTAAACCGCAAAAGCATTTGAGCCTCTACTACAAACACATGTTGAACGAAAAAAGCAAATAGAAGTAGATCTGAAGAAAGACCAATCCAAAATTTATAGACTCCAAACGTCGACTCAATCTCCTCCATCAACTTCTTCTCTTCAATGTTCCTCTAGAAAATTAACAACCACTACGCCTCATATCTGAGTAGATGAGAGAGTTTAGTGCGAGAACCCACGAGAACAACTATATCGGAGCTAAAGGCTGAAAAAAGCAAGATGAAGAGAAAACTAAATAGATAGGAAACCCTTTTCGACATCAGAAATACCAACGAAAAAGAAACATTTTTTAAATTTAGGGTTTTCAGTTGTAGCCGGTCGCTCGCTTTTTTCTTGTCTATTTAATACATAGATATATAGTTTAATATTTAAGTAGAAAAATTAACGCTGATTTATTAAACTCTTATCTGAAAATATTACATAAAATATTTTACAACTGATAATTATATATGTAATATGATGATTTACATATGATTACACCACTTTGAACTGTTCGGTAAAGATCTAAGTATTATATTTATATAATGTTAAAAAACTCATATAAGCTTTATTTTATTAATTTCCACAATTGTTAATAATTACATTTTCTAAAACTTAAAATTAATATATTTTAATATAAAATATTAATAAACTCTCAGTCAAATCATTGAACTAAAATAATCTCCACAATTAAGTAGGCATTATGTACAATAGAATATTGCTACTATTTGTTAAAAAAAAAACAATTTTCATTAAATGCATAAATATAGTTATGGTAGAAATTCTATATATTAAAGCATTTCCAGTCCAATGTATAATTACAATATTTATGTTAAAAGAAGGTAGTTATATTCTTTTACAAAACATAGAATAATATTTGAAGAAGATTAAGTTTTATTCCAATTATATTTATTTATTTTAAATTAAATAAAAATATTAAATATAATAATTTTAGTTCCGAAGAAATTTATATTTTACTCTTCATAAAATTGAAAAATAATGTAGAATTGAAAAATACTTTTTTCTATTTGTTTTTTTTTTTAAAGATAGAATATCATTGAAGATGATTTTAACTGAATTTGAAAAGTTATGATGGAAATGTTAAAATGGTATACTCCAATATCAAAAAGCTATAAACTAAACAATTCTAAAATAGTAGCCCTTAATGATACCAAAACTGTAAAAAAACAAAGATTAACACTATACACTATACACTATACACTACGGAGTAAAAAAGAGCATGACGTAATTATTACATCAACTTTACGTATAAAACCATTCTTTCTCCCTATATAAACCCAACAATACATATGAAACTCCTCAAACTAACTTAAAACATCATAAGCAAGAATTAGAAACCAAAAAAATGGCGTCTGCGATAATAACAAACGCAAACGCGTTTCTCGTAACGGTGCTATTACTATCTCTTTCTAACATTCCATTTTCATCTTCCACAATCCAACAAGACTTCGTGATGTGTCTAGTCGACAACTCCGACGCTTCGTTTCCGATGGACTCTTCGTTCTTCACTCGCGACCTAAACGCCTCTTCATACAAAACGGCGTTAGAGACGTCGGCTCAGAACCTCCGTTACTTGATGCCGTCAAATCCGAAGCCTGAGTTCATTTTCGAGCCGCTTTACGAAACACACGTTCAAGCCGCCGTGGTTTGTGCCAAGAAGCTGCAGCTTCACTTGCGGTTAAGAAGCGGCGGTCATGACTATGAAGGCCTTTCCTACGTCTCCGAGATGGAAACGGCGTTTGTGATCGTTGATTTGTCGAAGCTTAGACACATCAACGTCGATTTGGAAAGTAACACCGCGTGGGTTCACGCTGGTGCTTCTATTGGAGAGGTTTATTACAGGTAAATATTTTTTTCACCCCACTGATCTTTTTTTTTTTTTTGTCGACTGCCCACACCCCACTGATCTTATGTATGTTTGGTCCTTTTTGATGGTAGAATCATTTGTTATAATTAATCGTTTTTAATTTATCTCAGACTTAAAACGCCACAAAAAGCAGTATTAGCTACACTAGTATAAAAAAATTATAATGTTTTATATATTTTGTCTGACACAAAACTATTCCAATTTATTAAAAAGAAGGAAGAGGACCGGTTGTAAAACATATTCGATGTTTCAGACATTATTAGTTAAAAAAAAAAACTTTTAAAGCTATGGCTTGTGTGACTGTGTCTCGTGAGTTGTCAGTACTGTCACGCTGTAAGTTCAGAAAAAAATGTTTGTAAACTCGTGATTCTTTTTGGTATACGATGCCAGAAAGAACCGATCGAGCAGACCACATATGTGCGGTTTATCAAACATAAATTCCGGTTAACCTATTAAAAATTACGGTTAAGGAACTGATTTTATAACCAAAACTTGTAAACCGAACCAATATATTGAAAATCGAATATGGTTAAGCTATGATTATGACCCGATTATTTAATCACTTTACTTTTCAATGTTTAAAGGATTCAAGAGAAAAGCAAAGTCCATGGTTTTCCGGCGGGTTTATGCACGAGCCTTGGCATCGGCGGCCACATAATCGGCGGAGCCTACGGTTCAATGATGCGTAAGTTTGGACTCGGAGCTGACAATGTCCTCGACGCCAGAATCATTGATGCAGACGGCAAAATCTTGAACCGCGCAGCGATGGGAGAAGACGTTTTTTGGGCGATTCGCGGCGGTGGTGGAGGAAGCTTCGGAGTTATTCTTGCTTGGAAAATAAAGCTCGTTCCTGTGCCGGAGACAGTGACGGTCTTCACTGTCACGAGGACGTTAGAGCAAGACGGAACTAGGATCTTGTACAAGTGGCAACAAGTTGCCGACAAGCTCGACGAAGATCTCTTTATCCGCGCGATCATACGGCCTGCGAGCAAAACCCCTAAGAGCAAAGAAAGAACTATCTCAGTTTCGTACCAAGGCCAGTTTCTTGGTGACGCTAATAGGCTGATGCAGGTAACGTGATGGGTTTATATTGTAATTTTATGAAAGTTTTGGTTATAAGTTTATTACAAATTAAGAAAGGAAGTTTTGATTGTGACAATTTCAACCTTTTTTTTGACAGGTGATGCAGAGGAGTTTCCCTCAGCTTGGACTAATGAAGAAAGATTGTGTAGAGACAAGCTGGATCAAGTCAGTGATGTACATTGCTGGTTTCCCGAGTACCGCGCCACCGGAAGCTCTACTTGATGGAAAATCCTTGTTCAAGAATTACTTCAAAGCCAAGTCAGACTATGTGGAGGAGCCAATTTCAATAGAAGGGCTAGAAGGGCTATGGAAAAAGCTTCTAGAAGAGGATTCACCATTGACTATCTGGAATCCTTATGGAGGAATGATGGCGAAAATCCCTGAGACAGAGACACCTTTCCCACATAGGAGTGGGACATTGTTCAAGATCCAATGGCTGACTTTGTGGCAAGACGGGAAAGCGAGTGAGGCCAAGCATATGGAGTGGATGAGGGATATGTATAGTTACATGGAGCAGTATGTGTCGAAAAGCCCTAGAGCCGCGTATGTGAACTATAGAGATCTTGATTTGGGGATGAATGGTAAGGGGATTGATGCAAGAGAATGGGGGAATAAATACTTCAAGGGAAACTTTGAGAGGTTGGTGAAGATTAAAGCTAAGTTTGATCCTGAGAATTTCTTCAGACATGAACAAAGTATTCCTACAGGACTTGAGTGAAATTATTGGGTCAAAAGAATAATAAGAGTGTGTGGTTTGGGATTGTTTTAGGAAATACTTTTGTTACTTGTGTGTTTTGTGTCTAGAACATGGTCAACACCCTCAAACACAAGAAAATATATTGTGAACTCATTTCTAATTCATACTCGTTATAAAATCTAATTCCTTGTCTTTTTTGTCGACATCTAATTCCTTATCTAATCTAATTAACTAAACCGAACGCTATATGGAAACGATAAGAACAACTTATAAATATCAACACATCGACTTAATCAGTTAATTATCAACAAACGACAACCAGGTTCCTATTCCTCAATGGTTTAGTATTAAATCTATGTATAAATAGCTAAAATTCTCTAGTGTAGACCACATATAGTTAGAGAACCTACATCCATGGAAGCTTATGCTCATCTCCTGACTCCTTGTCCACATGAAAAGCGAGGAGCAAGAACATAAAAAAGACGAGTCTAAAGACCGTCCAACGGCCCAAGTCTCAAAGATCTCCCCATTGATCTAACAACGGAGATTCTCACTAGATTGATCACCTCATAAAATCTCTTATAATATTCCAATATGTTTCGAAGACATAGTGTTCCATTATCTGAGGCAAAAATTTCATCACTTCTTACATCTTGAATTAACCGAATCGATAGCTTAAAATTTACATAAATTGTCCAAGCGGTGTAGCATGGTAAAGGAAAAACTTGGGATACAATATAAAGGAATTATAAGTTGTCATTTTCATCACTTCTTACATCTGTATGACCTAGATTTGATTTCTGTGAGGAATTATAAGTTGTCATTTTCTTGGTCCGGCAAAATGGGATCTTGTTTAGGTCTCATTTAACAAAATTGAAGTTTGAATTACTCGTCGATTTTGACCGTACTGAAAATTATTTAGCCCTTGGCCCAGATAGCCATAGTTATAAAAATAAATTAAAACATATTAATCCGTAAAAAATAAAGTAATTAAAATTGAAGTAATAAATATTAAATATAGATTACACAAATTTGCAACAAATCACAATTTACAGTAAAAGATTATATTAAAAGTTATATGACTTATTTGATATAGAACCTAGCAAATCTAAAAATATAAATATATATAATTTGAGTTCAAAACTATTTTTGCCGCTCAAATATGAATATATTTGACATTTAAAAATATTTTGTATTTTGTTCATAAATTTAATATACATTTAAAAATAGTTTATATGTATCGTATTCATACATTTAATATATAAAAATTAAATCTTTATAAACATAATAAAAATGAAAATGAAACTTTTAATCTATTATTAAATTTTAAATTTTAAATTTTTTTTTTTTTGTATATTGCAAATAAGAACCTAGTTCATAAAATTTCTCATATGTCAAAATAAAATAAAATCACTCCGGTTTAGTACAAGACATTGAGTCAAAGTAATTAATAAATTTACAATAGTAATGATTAAAAATTAAATATTTTAATTTTTGAAAGTAAATATAATCAAATATCTGTATAAGTTTGATTCTGAAAATCTCAAATTTTAAATGTTAACATTTGGTTAAGTTACATGTAACCAAAAAATCAAATATATCAAACCAAAACTAATTAGCTCCTTCTAAAATTTGTATACTCATCAAATTTTATTTTTAATTTTATAATAAAATTGAGCGAGTATATTATTTTAACCTTCTCGTACTAATAGCATATTTTGCATGTTTCATGCGTAACTGCTAAAAATGCAGTAGAAAAACATCAACTTTTTCTCGCACTCTATATAATAAAATAAGACAGATATTAAAACATTTTATTTTTTTATTTTTAGTAAAGTAATATATTGATTTCATTTTTAATATTATAATTTAAAAAAATTTATTTGATAAATTAGTTTATGATTGAACGTTTTATAATATTAATTTAAATTCTTTTCTGTATGCTGAAAAATGCATAGATTAGTGTTATTGTGTGTCCCTAGTGTGTATACTCAAATTTGATTTTATACTTTAAATTTTTTCGGTACATCAAGTTATATGAATATATTCATATTGAATTATTCAGATATTCTTATGAAATATATAAGTATCATAAAATTTCCATTTTTATTAAATCAAAATTTATTTAAAGATTACAAAATTAATCAATAAAATGTAATTTGGAAAAATTTTAAATTAAATATATATAATGCAAATGTTGCTACATAAAGTTTGGTTATTCAAAATTGTTGACTAACATAATCATGATATTGTAATTACCAAATGTAGTCAACTAATATTTTTTTTTAAAAAAATGTTGAAAATTAAACATAAAATACATTTGTTATTATATAAATTTTGGTTCTGAAAAATTGCTAATTAACATGGTCGCGACATATTACGAGAAGAAAATTTAAGAATCTGTTATGTTTAGAAAATTCTTTTCAATATAGAATTATTTAGTAGTAATTTTACATTGTTGAAACATTTTTAATAACACATTTTTATAATTTTATATAAGGGCATTTATATAATACTCCCTCCGTTTCATTTTACTTGTCGTTTTAGACTTGGTCACACATATTAAGAAAACATTCAATTTTACATATTTTCAAAATAAAAATACAACTACCAATACACCTAACCACATTTCAACCAATAGAAAAATAGATTACAATAAAAATCAATAAATTTTGCATTGAAACTATAAAACGACACTTATTTTGAAACGAAAGTTTTACTCTACAATGACAATTAATCTGAAACGGAAGGAGTAACATTTTTTGAAAACACATTGTTTGAAACTACCTTGTTTACCACTTTTTTTTTGAAATCTAACTATCTATTTTTTTCCAAAACAGTAAATTTTAAGAGTTTCTTCAACTTCTCATAACTGGTTTTCAGGTTCCCACCTTATCTCAAGGGGTCCGAGCTTTCCTCTGGTGCCTCATGCAAGACTAGGGTCGACGGTTACTCTCCTAGTACGCCTCTGTTTCTTTCTGCGACCTCCTATTGCTCAGAATCACCAACTACAAAGACTTCTTCGTTTGCATTCCTGCGTTTTCTTTCTACAAATTTACCAACAACAAGATGACTTCTCACATTTCACAGCTTTAGAAAAAGAAAAAGGCGTGGCCTTTTCTTCGATGGAACCTTCGCGTAAAAGGATTCAAGCTCCATAGATTGACAACTTTCATCTCATCCAGGGTAACTTAATTACCTTGAATTGATGCCTCATAAACCCTAGAGTTCAGAATATGACAGTTCTCATAAACGAGCTACTTCAGATCTGAACGCTGCAGGGTAAAGTTATAGGTTTAGATCTGGACTCTGAACGCTTTCAGTTCAGATTTGAAAAGGAGGAGGATATCCACAATGTTCTAACCATCAGACCGTATCATTTCAACCACTGGATGGTTATTATCCAACGCTGAGAACCGGTTATTTTCCCCTCCTTACCATCTCAAATCTCATTTTGGATTTTCTTGAAAGGCTTGCCGCTCCATTATTGGCATGAACAAATAATCTACAACATAGGTATGGATCTTGGGATCCTTGATGACTATGAAATCTCCCAAACCGCAGCTTGAATCAGAGGTTTTTAGACGGTTTGGCACCCATTATTAAAGAGACTATCGTCGAGTTCTCCACTGGTAAAGAGATCCTAGTGACTCTGGAATATGAGGGCCTAAAGAGTTTCTGTTCAAGATGTATCGGCCACACCCACACGGCCTTAAGATGTGCACTTATGCCACCAAACCCCACAATGCATAAATCTACGGATCTAAGGGTTCATCTCAACGAGAGTCGACCTCACTATTTTCACAGGGAAAATCTTTTACCATAGCACCGTGGAAATAAACTGCAAGACCTTCAAGAGGACCAACATCACCGAGCCTTCCACCAAAGGTTAGACAAACATTGTAGGCTTTTTGGTGAAAGAGTTTCGCTCTCAACTAACTCAGAAAAAAAAACCATGAAGAACAAGATTACTCTCATTAGATCTGAGTACCTCCCGCAAACTATGACTATGAAAAAAACAAAACCTTGTCTAGATTAGATAACTCACCTCGACACTCAAGAAAAATTGGCTACGTTCCTCGATATGACAGTAAATCTCCGTTTAAAAGGAGAGAGTCTCGGTACCAGTGGAAAGAAAAGAAAGCTCCTCAGAGACCATCTTCCTCTTCTCATCTATTGACATCTTGCTTGGAGCTGTCTCCTCCTTTGAGGCATCATCCACCAAAAATTAATAGCTCTCATGCTCTAAGGCATTGGGTTGCTCCTCTGGAACTCACCAAACCACTTGAAAGAAACTTGGAGAACAATGACTTTCCACCCCTCCTCATATCCCTACAAGAGAGGAGGTCATGAACGAGCTCTGTGAATTCATTATCTAGTACACTAGCTGTGCTGATCCAACGGAGAGTGTAGCAAGAAAACAACATGTTCTACAAGGTGATGCAAGAGGAATGATTGAGGAAACTGTAGACAGTATCATCACAACAGCTGTCGATGCTGGCCATCAACTAGGGTGTTGAATGATGTCATTCTTCTTCCACTCACCGCAGCAAATGAGGCTGGTCCCATCAATTCACTTAAAAGGAGAGAACGTCCCTCAAAGGATAAAAAAATTCTGGATACAAAGTCTTAGCTGGAGCATGCTCTCGAAAACATAATATATCCATTGTCCATGCTTCACCAGCTAAACCCTCGGGTTCTCAAAACACACAACCATCTTCTATGGCTAATACTCCTACTATAGCGACATCAGGTGGACAACACACTCTTCCAATGCTTCCAGAAAGTATCAGACCTGTGTCGGGTTTTCACATCCCCAAGCCTCCTCTTCCTTAGATTTTTCTCAGCTGAAAATGTTATGGGTTGGGGAACTTCAAAACAGTCCAGCATGTAAAAAATCTCCATAAGAGTCATTCTTTGGATATCCTATTTTGTATGGAGACAAAAAAAAACTATGATAGCTTCGTCCTTAGTGAACTTCAGAGCATGAATTTTGAATCCCACATCCTTGTTTCCCTGCATGGTCATGGAGGTGGAGGTTTGGCTCTCTTCTGATCCAGTGATGTGGACATCCAAATGTTATCAGCAAATCATAACTTTATTGATGCAAAAATAACTTTCAAAGGATCGACTTTCTTATGTAGCTTCGCCAATGGAGCACCAAAAGTGTGCAACATGCAAGGAGTCTGAGACGCGCTTGTTCAATGCAGATTAGACAGTCAACATAGGCTGAGATGCAATGGATCTGGGCCGACCGTCAACTGTATTATCCCTTTTCTGAAGAGTTTATTAGTGGATTGATCGTTTTTGATTTCGTCATCCTTTTTGTTAGAGAAGAAAATCTTACCATCATGCCTTCTTTTCTAAGAAAGATGTCTCAGCTTGTTAGAGCAAGATTAATGGGGGTTCTTAATAGGGGTTCTTAGGGGGTGGGATCCACAATTTTTTAAGAACCCACCTCTTCCACCTCTTCTCTAAGAGTCAACTCTTAAAGAATTTTTATACTGTTCACGGGCCCTACAGACACGTGGCGACCCGTGATTGGTTAACCTTTCAAAAAAAAAATCAAAAAAAAAAAAAAACCTAACCTAAGAACCCAAATTGGGTTCTTAGGGTTAATCATGGTCTTACCGAATAAAATTTTCAGCTTAAACACTAGTTTACTATTCCCTCCGTTCCACTAAGATAGAAGTTTTAAGATTTTTTTTTGTTTTATGAAGATAGAAGTTTGTAATTTCCAATGCAATTTTTTTACTTGTTTACCCATATTACCCTTACTAACTATTAAAAGAAACTATTAAATAATTTTACTTTCTTTGTAATTATAAGTGGAGACAAAAGTTATCTTTGGTATTGTAAAAATATTCTTAAACTGTGTGAAATGTCTAAAACTTCCATCTTAATGAAACGGAGAGAGTATTTGTGTAGCGATCTCTATGGACCAGAAATCATTTCCATCAATCAATATGAAGATCTTCAGCCAATAAAATACGAAGATTAGCTTCATTTCCATCAATTAATACGAAGTACAAAGTAGGTTAATTATATACGTGAGATATTGGTTATGTTTGAAGTGCAAAAGATAAGAAAGTGGGCAGCTCATCTCTCGTAACTTCGTTCTTGACGTTCAAACAAGAATGCATACGAAATGGGAATGCATTCCATGATGAATGACGGACCATGAAATGGGAATCAATATATATTGCGTATGCTAGTGGTTGTCATGTTTGTTGGTGGAAGCTCTTATAAGAATTGTATATGGTATTTATAATAAGGAATCTAGAGATTTTATTGAGGCGAACTCACTAGGCTATATGTTTGAAATTTCGCATCTGAAATAAGATGAAACATAAGTTTGTATATATATATATCGATACTTTTTTTTTGACATCAAAACTCAAGCGGTAGATGGTCTGGGTAACCAGATCGGAATACAACAACCAATAAAACTTTATGAATATAAATACTATACAACATTCATTATTAATTGATTTTGTCATTTTGAGAATTCATGAAAATTTTAAGAAAAGAAGTCGGATATTCTAAGCAGAACTGTATGCGAGACTACTTGCCTGGCAAACAACCATCTTTAAAATTAATCTTGACATTAATGCATATTTCTCAAAGACTTGCCATATTGTGGTTAGAAATTAAAAGCCATATGATAGCCAAAAGTATGAGAGACGACAAATTAGACATGCTTACTTGTTATACTTACATTGTTTGGTGAAAATAACGAAATTTTAACTTTAAAAGTTAAGCTATTCAGAAATTTATAATAATGTGATTTTGGTGCATTTCAAAAACCTCGGATATCGCCAGCCCGCATTTGAAGATCTTCAGCCACTTTCTTAGTGGTCTCAACAGTGAACCGGCGAACGTAGGAAGAGAGGAGTGGGAGATCCCAAGGAGAAGCAGGCCTAAATGTCTGGTTCACTTTAACCTTTGACGCAATTAATCCTTTTCCACCACTACATTTTCTGTATTCTTCTTCACTCTTTGGCTTCATGTGCTTGCACAAGCGTTCTGCATCAACATACACTGGCTCCACTTTATACCTACCCTCGAAATCTTCCATTAACCTTAGTCCATTTCGCTGTTTCAGGTAGTGTACCTACCAACAATAAGCAGGAGAAACCCTAATTAAATTGTCCAAGACAAAAACATTGATTCTCGTGATCAAGAGATAGAGAGACGTTTCTCACATAAAGTGTTTTTGGGTATTCGAGGACATGTAGACGTATTGGGATAGTTCCTGAGAAGAAAAGGAAGTTCCATGACAACTCTTTCTCAACCTCCACGTCCAGTATACTCCCTTGATCACCTTCATCCTTCTCTGGTATAACTTTTCTTGATACGGCTTTCTTCATAAGAAAAGGAAAACCTCACTCTCTAAAATATTGCTTTTCTTCTACTCCTTCCGTTTCATATTACTTGTCGTTCTAGGTTTATTAACACATATTAAGAAAACATATGATTTTGTATATTTTCAAAATAAAAACACAATTACCTATACACCTAACCATATTTTAACCAATAGAAAAATAAAAACACAGTTACCTATGAATCTTATTAATGAACTTTGCATTGAAACTCTAAAACGACATTTATTTTGAAACGAAATTTTTCCCTACAACGACAAGTAATATGAAACGGATGGAGTATTATTTTTGTTACAGTTATATAATGATAAGTTAAAGAAATAAACCAGAAGTGGGCGGCCTTTGATTTCTCTGGAGTATGTTATGTTGTCTTGATTAGTTAAAACGTCGTAAGCTACTTGAGGTGGCAATCCTAATGTAAATTCCATTTCCATATCGGAAAAGCCAGAATAATGGTCTGTATGCATCTTCAAATATATGAAAGTATAAATGAAATTATGGATCTTTATTTCTTAGCTCTATATATAGAGGCAAATGTTTTTTAATATTGTTAGCTGATCTGATCTTACCTTCACGGTAGGAGGAGGTTCATGATATTGTTCCTTCTTATTTGCATCTCTCCATAGTTTTAATTGTTCCTTTATCTCATCTCTCTGATCTTCGTGAGTTTTTGCCTGTGTCATTGGCTTGGTTTTAACATTTTTTTCAGATTTTGTAGGCTGTTGTGTATTTTGACTGATCCAGGAACCGAATCCGGGGAATATTCCCATTTTACTCTCTGAAAATTTAGCCCCCAAAGAGATAATTGACTTACCGGGGGAAAAGGTTAACGGGACAAATCATGTATTGTATATAATATATGGTTTCAGGGACCTTAGAAAAAAAAAATCAGATTTAGACGATGGAACACATATATAATTGAAAGAATAGAGAAGGTGAAGTGTACCTTACGTTAACGTATCACCAAGTAAAAATGAAACTTATCAAGGCAGCTAAAATTTCGTGACTTCTTTCTTGACGTACAAGCGAGAGCTACAAGAATATTGAACACTACCACTAGGTTACTTGCCAGGAGACGTGCCCAAAATTTTTGAAGTATGGTAAGACCCTGCAAATCAATGGGCTGATACATTTAACACAAAGTTAACAGCGAGACTTAGCAATCTCGAGACAACACTGCATGGTACTAAATTTGTCTACATATATATACATTTATAATTCTAATCTTGATCTCATCAACAATCCTCAGGCTTCAGGTAACTGCATTACTCAGTGAAAAAAAATCAAATATGTACCTTGCATCGTTATAGTTGTTTCCAAGAATAATATGTTATTTGCTTTTGGCCTAATGTATGAATAATGCAAGAGAGCATGGTAAACTCTTTTTTTTTTTTTTCAACATTTCAAGTCTTGGGTTTTCAACACAAAAAGGCTAATTTGTCATCTTTATAACCGGTCAAACAAATTGAGAAAGATCATTTCCAATCAACAACCAGGCCGGTCCTCAAATTTTGGGGACTGTAGACGAGTTAAGAAAGAATTCAATCATTTAGAGACCTATTTTTAAAAAAATATAAATTTGGAGGTTTATGTCCATATAATTTTTTTCAAAATTTTTGAAAGTTTGATGTGAATGTTTCATTAGGCTTGGCCTATGACCGGTCATGTCTATAACACGTCAACACCATGTATGAATTGCTTAAGAGTTGTCAAATAACACAACTAAACATGATTGTGGATGCATGCCAGACCTACTGCACAGGAAAATATAGTTACTTCCAACTATATAATCTGTAACTTGGTTTTATTACTTCCTTGAATCATACATAAGTTATCAACTTATTAGCTAATACAAAACACATTGAAATTAACCTTAAGTACTATTATAGAAGCAAAGCTTCAATGAGTGTCATGTGTTTATGGAAACCCTTGAGGGATACTTGGGACAGAAGGCATCCAATTATCGGATTCATCGAATCTTGGACCAAATGGTTCGGAAGGAGGGGGCTGATCTAAGAAGGGTAAGGGCGGGAACTCAGGGAGAGAGTGCCAAACCGGAACAGGAAACCTACCCTTTTCAAGATCGGGAAACGTTGGCGGCGGCGGCGGAAGGAGAGGCAAATCAGGCTGAGGCGTCACTGTTGGTTCCTGGAAAGATGGGAAGTCAGGGAAGCCAAGGTCGTGTACCGGTGAGTTACGACCAGAAGATGGATAATCATCAGCGCTTATCTGATCAGCTACTTTGGCCTTGGATGATCTCACTAGTCGTGATGAAAATATTTCTTTGGAGTTGAGGATTAAGAAAAATGTTAACACGATGATGTATCTAAGCACAAGTGAATGTGAAGCCATTTTGTGTTAGTGTGGATTAAGATGATGTTTAGTCCTTTTTTTGTGATTATAAGGTTCATGATGAAGTTTCAAATTTATAGGTTTGAATTTTAGTTGTTGACGATTGTAAAATCTTGCATTGTGTTCCTACTTTTCACCAAAGCATATGCTAACATCAAAAGTCAAACGTCATGTCAACTACGAGTGTTTTGACCAGGATCATCAACTCGAGATAATTCCAACTTGTTGTATCTCACTCCCACCCAATTAAGTCAACGGGCACACACTATATGGTCTTATTTTTATTTTATAACCAAACCCACATCGAACAGAAAAAAAAAGATGATTAGACTTTCAGTATCTCTAAATTCATAAATAAAATTGAAAACTTTCCTAAGAACCAACACCAAACCTAACCTTGTCAAACAACATTTGATTTTCATAACAATTAAGAAAACTGAAACTGAAGCGATCTCTTTCTTCTTTAAAAAAGTTAATTGATTCTAACTGTAAAAACTTCATGTACCGTAAGCAATTTGTTAGCAGTGTTTTCTCTTTGTCAACAACCAATGTTTTATTATTATTACATATAGTATTAATTTATATAATGATTATATGCTCTTTGATTCGGTCACATACATGCAAGTTGAAATTTAAACGATGCGTAGTTGCGTACTAGTATCTTCAAGTTGTTTAATTGGTTTTTCATACCTTCATAAGTCATTATCTTAGACTATCATTTTAATTTGATGACGTACTCTTCTATTGACGTGCAACCCAAGCCAAATTTGTTATAAGAATTTAGAGTACATTAAAGCCAAAACTGGCTAAAGAATCAGCAGTTCAGAACCACACATTAAATAGGTCGATTCCATGTCGTGTCCCAAGGAACCAAAACAAACATCTGTGGGAGACTGATCAAAGAGTTTTCTTCCCAAACATCGTTTGTTCAGTTCAACTCCTCGTCTACACACGAGGGAGAGAAATCTTCTTCTTTGGTAACCAATCTTGACATGACAATACCTTCCGTGACCTTGAATTTATACCTCAAAGTGTGCTCATCATATCTATAAAGAGTTTTTTTTTCCTTTTCCTTTTCCTAAATCCAAAGTAAAGGAATAATGCAACATACATGTTATATAATCAGTACTTCAAATGCCAGAGGCTTTTCATTGATGATATTCAGGGGGGTCATGTGAAGCTCAACAGAGCACCCAGCAAGGGTCCAGGGTTTACACTTACAAAGCTCCAGCAACTGCGTTGCCAAGGAAGAAGAATGAACCCCCACCCCCTAACCCCCAAAATGTTAATAGTTAATACGTATTTATTATTTGACCCCTAAATGATTAAGAAATATCTTTGTTTAGTAATACAGTTAAATTCTACAGTTTCCATATTGAGCAATACAAAGAATTGAAGAATTTTGTATTATTGGCATTAGCGAAAGAATCGAACATTTTTTTCCCTAGTTTTACACTTGTAGCGCCAAGGTTAAGTTATTTGTTTACTGAAAATTTTGCTGAGAAAAACGAACAAAAGATGCTGAATAAATGCTCCCAAGAAAAGAAAAGAATCAGAGAGAAACTTCTTCTATCTATCCAGAAGGTAGTCACTGTTGGTTGCTCAGAGTTGGTAAAAGTCTTGTTGCTCTTTGAGCTTCTTCTTCTACATCAAATCTACTCCGAAAAGTTTTCCTTTGGTAAGGCTCACGGAGCAGTTTGATGATATGAAGTGATCTTTTGATTCAGATTGAGTTTGGTTCTTGTGGTTCCAGTACTCTACCAGTTTATGGTTCGGATCAAGAGCTTCAATGGCCTGTCGAGAGATGAATCAAGGTGTGTAAAACAGTAAAGATCATGGATAGGTTTTGAATAAAGGGTTGGATTATATTGTTTTACCTGAACTATAGACGTAGAGAGAAGACCAAACATTTGAAGCCCGTTTATACTTTCAAGCCGCGGTGAAGTTGGAAGACCAAGATTTGTGGATGTGTGTTTAACTCTTTGCAACACCATCTCCCAGCATTGTTGGGGGGAAACATTGAAGAAGCTCTCGTCTGGAGATTCTTCCAGAGTAACCTAAACAACACCAGAGGAAAGAAAAGTCATGTGTTGCTGTTGCTTTTGAAGTATCCAATAGAATGTTATTAGGGAAGAAAAGCTTTACTCTGAACAATGGGCCCATGAGTCCTGCATCCAAAACCTCTGAGATGTAATAGCTCATTCTTGTTGGATCAAGCACGTTGAAGAACTTGACACGGCTAGTGAATCCTGTAAATGTTGTATAAAAAACATCAACAACAACAACCCTTTGACTAAAGTTCTGATTCAGGTCAATAATATATTATTAACTATATAGTTATCTAAAGAATGTACCTTTTGGGAATATAGCATGCTTATTGCACCAAAGCTTTCCAAAAATCAAGAAACCTAGGTTTATAGGCTCCACCGATGCACTAAAGTTCTCTGAACTGTTTAACTCGCCACTTGTGCTGACTTCTTCTTTAACGGCTTCGTGACAATCCAACTCTAAGTCAATGTTCAGATCAAACGAACCTTCCTTTAGCTTCTTCTCCTCCTCCTCCTTAATAACTGAACTAGTCTTATTCTGAACTCCATCAGTGTGTTCAGCACCTAACACCTTGGAAGCCCATATCTTTAAATCATCTGATTCCCCTTCCAATGCTCTCACCAAAGAGCTTAACTCATCCATGGTGTAACGGACAAGGACGAGTCTATCCTTCTCTTCACATGAACATAGATCGTCCGAGTGTTTAAGACACGCGTATTCTCCAGGAGAGCACTTGCAGCCAGAAGCCGAGAGATGCAAATCATAAAAGCATGACAAGCATTCCCTTTCACAGTTTGAATCAAAGTCCTTCTCCATCTTCACCAAGCTTGAAGGATCCCTACCAAGATCTGCAAGTCTCTCCTCTTCCATGTGTAACCGAGCCTATAAACATTAAAGATGAACCATTTTAGAAAGTAGAAACCATATTCAGTAACATAACTCAAGTAGTGACCACTTTTTCATTACCTGGATGGCGTTGGTAAGTGGTCCGTTCTTACCGGAGAAACTCTTCCATCTCAAGTTTGTTGTGTTTTCATTTCCCACAGAAGAAGCTGAGAGTTCCCAAAGAGCCTTTACAGCTTCATAAGCTGCTCCGAGGAGAAGTTTGTCATGAGACAGAGAAGTCTTCCTCGTCTCTTTACTGTATAGTTCCACAGCGTTCTGTCCATGAGCCAACCAATCAACTGGAGCTACATTAACTGCTTCTGCACAGTTGAAACCGCAGTTGAAGCCAGCATGGTATGCCCTCGGGAATGTCAGTACATACTCCCCTGCATTCTGAACCACACGGTAAACCTGGACTCCCTCATCTTTTAGAATTGAAGGTGAAAATTGAGTAACCTATAACCAATAAGAAAAAGAATAGTTAGTCTTTAAACATCTAGATGAAAAGAACAAACCGAGTAGGTGTTTTTGTTCTAACCAGGCTATGAAGTAGGTCAGGCTGTTCTTCAAACAGATCAGGTAGATGTTTTCTCATGGCCTTTTCGAGTGCGGTTGCATTGCTTCCTGGAACACCATACCATACTTTTGGCTCCCCAAAGTGATGATAATTTAGTGAATACAAATGATGGTCTTCCACATGCTGTTAAACCCAATAAAATGATCAACCATCTGACATCACTGGAGTTACAAAAATTAATAAACTAAGCAAAGTGTGAAAGTATACTTACCCAACAAAATGATGAAAAACACATTCCTACATAGAGCCATGGGACTAGAACTCCAGAGATATCGCAATCCTCAAAAGCGAGAACAGAGCCAGGGAGACGCGGTAAGTTATTCAAGTTCCAGCCAGATACTACATACTGATCCATGTCACTACCGGTTAACATTTCCGTTTTCTTGTAGAATCCGCTTCCAAGTACTACGTTCTCCAAGTCAGCTCCATAGTACACCTGAAACAAGCGAAAAACAGCCTTAGTTTATTTATAAAATGTCTCTATCTTAGTGGTGAGATGGTGTGTTTCTATCTATACCTCAACTTCATCTGTTGGTTGCTCTACTATCCGCCAGTATTCACCTTCGATCTCCTCCACAGACGGTGTCCATTTCGTTTCACCAACAGAGTCTTTCTTCTCAAAGTAAGCCTCTTTAAAATGCTGAGCGTATTTCTCAAACTCTTCTAAAGTAAAGTCAGAACCAGAGTTAAAGCCGAACTTCTCCTCCGCCTCAGGAGAGGAAGCAGGTTCAGAGGGAGAAGAACCAGAACCAGAACCAGAACCAGAACCAGACCCAGAAGCAGACCGTCTCCTGGAAGAACCCATCCTGGAGTTTCTTCTCCGTTTACGTTTCCTGCTCTTTGGTTTCTTCTTCATGGGTTCCCGGTTCTGAAGCAGGTCCACGTTTTGGATCCGAGTGGGAAACTTCGTATGCTCCCATATACCCATCTCCTTGAGCCGGCAAGGAGGCGTCCATGTGGGTGGTGGGATGATACGACAGATACCATATGGCTCTGCTAATGGACGTATCTTTTCTATATAAGCAAGTGTATCTTCAAACTCCTAATGACACAAAGATCAAACGAAGACCAACTCAAAACATGAACTAAGAAGAAACCAAAGAATTAAAAAAAAAATAAGAAGCAAAGAGTACCTCTAGTGATGGAGAGAAGACAGGAGCTTCGTCAACGACTGGTCTCTGTGCTTCATCTGGTAAGCATCTAGCAAGAACCTTGACATTATACAAAAAAAAAAAACATCATCTAAGATCAAAGTTGTTTTAAAAAAAATTGAACTTTAAAGAACCGCATCATCATATTACATATAATACCAATAATACTATTTACCTTGCGATGACGTGGACTAGTAGGTGGTTCCATGCTAGTGTCTTTGTCCGTATCCTTGTCTGGTGGATGATTCTTCAGAGACATATCCTGCAACAGATAAAAAGAGTTACAGATTTGTATTTTAATACGATTAAGAGTTAAGACACTGTGTTCACCAGATCAAACAAACACCATAAAGAATGATGAACAGAGAACAAAACCAAACTAGAATTCAACATGAACGATCTATTGATTAGCAACGAGATCCGAAATATAATTGTATTATGTTATGAATCTAACATGAACAAAACCAAAAGTATATACACAGGTAATCTACAGTCTCAATTGATTCAAGCAGATGGATACAACGTTAAGGTCTTGAGTGATTAACAATAATAAACCCAAAAAAAAGCGTGATTAGTCGATTCAATGAAAAAAAGCTAACCTCGTTGATCTCAGATTGTGATTGAGCAACAGTGAGTTGTTCCATATGGATTCAAATCACTACACAGAGAAGCTAAGTTTCTTCGATTGAGAGCCAACGAAACTGAGAAAAAAAAAAAAAACACACACACAGCAAAAGATAAGACAACGATGTTAATCAATTTTTAAAAGGAACAAAATATCCAGAGGCTAGACAAGTTAAAAAGGCCTAACCCTAATTCAAATCAGTGGATCAACAACACCAACACCAAACTGAATAAACACAAAAAAAAAAAACAGAAACAAAAATTGAAAATCAATTCACAGGAACACGAGTTTGAGAATTTTGACAAGAAATTAAAATTATTAAATTTTGCAGATTCTGTTTACCTAATATTGCAAACGAGAGAGTTTTTCCTAATTAATGCTCTTCAGAAATTGAATTCGCAGTTAAAAACAGAAATACCCAAATCTGGGAAAATTAATGAGAGGGAATTAATTGACCTTAGCTAGTAACCGAATCATAAGGAACACATATAAACATATACAAAACTCAACCGAACTTAACCAGGAAAAGGAACTCATAAATTAAAATATTAATTAATGAGTTATAAAAAAGGTTTAAGAAAAAAAAAAAGGAAAGGTTGAAAAGAGATGAGTTAACCTCAAATGAACGGCTGAGATTCTTGCGATTTTCTCTGATTTCACGAATATTTTCTTTATGGAATATAAAAAATTATTAAAAAAGTGGAAATATCGGAACTTGTAAATTGTACGATTGGATGATGAAAAAGGGAAAATGATTAGAGAGATGAGACAGAGAAAGACAAGAAAATGATTCGAAGATTAGTTTTCGTGGGGAGAAGGAAGGATACGATGAAACCGGAGAACACCCGCCCAAACGCACGCACACAGTTTTTTTTAACGGATCAGCGTTAAATCACTAAGCTGACGACACGGTCCACACAACGTACGATCTTTCTCTACATGCCCTTTTACCATAATACCCTCAAGTTTTCTGCCTATTTACGGGTTGCATGCCATTATTCCTTTCTTCCGTCATCATTGTCGTCGTCTTCGTCTTCGGGGGTTTTGTTTCTCTCCGCGTCGAATAAAAGTAAAGTCTTTGACCGTTTCTTCTTTCTTACCAAAACGAGGTAGATTTTAATTAATATCTCATTTTACCCCGTTATTTAGTATATCTTCTTTTTCTAAACTATTACTTTGGAATATATCAGAAATGATACAAAACAGTTTAAAATGGTTTGATTATTTAAGAGTAAAGAGATTTAGATTAAATCATAGGTTCGAACTACAGAAAAAAAACATAATGAAACAATGAGGAAAGCTAAAAGAAGTAAAAAGTGCAAAAAAAGAAGATCAACTGTGTAGTACAAGAGTACTTTTTAATCGATCAGTGACCAGTCTTCTTGTTTTTTGGTTCTGTTTTGTCTTCTTCTTCCACTTCTCTCTTGTTTCCTCTCATTCCAGGAGCATAATCCTTCACCTGACCAAATAATACACAAAAAAGCACAATGCACTCAAAACTATATTATTATTTTTTACAGAATAGATTGAAACTAAGAAAATAATTCAACGTATGGAATTTCCACAAAAATAAAATAAAAAAAAGGTGGGTGGTTAGTGATTACAAGTCGAGCAACATAGTCAGCTACAAAGGCGCTTGTGCTCTCACTCTCACTGTTTGGCTGCAAAAAGGATAAAAGCGTTATTTATTATTTACAAAATCAAGATCCTAGTACAATCACTGTAAGAGAAACAAAAGATAACTCACGGTAAATGGAGAAGTTGCAGTTGATTCAGTTTCTGCATTTGCTTTACGGTTCCTCCAGTTAACTTGAGGAGGAATAACCCGGTTAACTTGAGGATGAACAATCCGGTTAACTTGATGAGGAATAAGGGGGTTATTTTGAGGAGCAGCCCGGTTAACTATAGAAGGATTAACGGGGTTGACTTGAGGAGGAATAACCCGGTTAGTCTGAGGAGGAACAACCCGGTTAACTTCTTGACAAATAACCCAGTCACCTTCAGAAGGACCAACCCCGTTAACCGGAAGAGGAACAAACTGGAAAAATGAACTAACCCCATCATTCGTTTCCTAAACCAAAAAAAGGTATCATTCATTAGGCAATCATGAAGAAATTGCAGAATATTCATTCAACTTACAAAATGATAGAGAAAAACGGGGAAACTTTACCTGTAGATTTGTGATGTGTTTGCAGGGATAACATTTAACAGATCGATCATCCTTTTGATATATGATTGTTGCATTACATCCACCACAGACCAGAGTTTTAAGACTAGGCATAGGACGCCAGGAACTACAACAAGGACATTTCACTGTTCTTCCTGTGCTGCTTCTATAAGATAACTTAACTTTACAGTTTTTACATGGAAACCTAGCTTTAAGCAGATGCCCTGAAACAACAAAATAAGATCTTAACGATTCGATAGAAGAAAAAAAAACATTATTATAAGGAAAGAAAAGAAACAGAGTTTGATTTATAGATGTATACCGAGATGAGGTGTGAATGGAACATGACATTGTGGACAGTGAGCTCTTTTTTTTTTTTTTTTGGTCAAATGGACAGTGAGCTCTTAGTCCTCCTGTTTGAAGCTCAGCAAAATGAATTCTTCCTCGTCTGTTTGTCTGGTTCTGCATAGCTCTGAGAACACACAAACCAAAGAAGATTTAACAAATAAAAGAAAAGAAAAAAACGAAACATTAAAGGGAAGAGCAAAAGTTTTTGTTTACCCTGAAGATGAGAAAAGAGTTTTTTTTGATGATGTGAAAAGAGATTCTGAGTTAAAGCAAAGAGTCTTTGCTAATCCTTTTTATTAACCACGAACAGTCATAAACGTACAGTTTTCAAGCAACTCTTCATGCATAGAGATTTAATTTAATTGCATTAAGTTGGAGAAATTCTTATCTATTTTTCGCAAACTTTTTCTATATATAAATATAAAAATTCATCCCTTTTTCGTCCGCCAAAAAAAATAGAACAAAATCTTTATTCGAAACACATCCACCCTCGCCTTTAAAACGCGGTTGGATGTGTTTCAGAATGGTTGTTACTTTTATCAGTTTAATGTGTTTCTTATATAAACAAAACTTTGGGGTAGTAATAACGAACATTTTCTTTAACCTCTAAAAGTTAAGTTTTAAGTAAGAAAGAAACACAAAAACTTTTAAGTCTTTTTGTTTTGAGAATTATATATCAGATGCTTCTTTCACACTCAAACCATCGAGATACAAAATATTCCAACGGTACATATGATCATATGACATCCCTTTTGATTGAGAAAAAAAAACAAAGCAGGGGCTATCAACTGCGATTTTCAGAAGTTTCTAGAGTCTTTCCAGAACATAGGTTCTGTTTAAAAAGAGTCTAAAAACCTGATAAAAGCTTTGATCATATGTACAAAGGAAAGATCCTAAGTTTCATAGAAAAAAGAACCAAACCAAAATCCAAACTAAATCCAAAATGAAGCAGTTCTAATAAAGAGAGAGAGAGAGGGAGAGTCTGCAGCAGCTGCTGCAGCTATCTAGTGTGGAGGCCGTTGCAGAATCCGTTAGTGTATCTTACACCAGCCATGCCATTGGGAGCTTTCTTGGATGTTCCATTGACGAAAACGCTTTTTGGGCCATTACTAATCAGATGTTGATCAACAGAGGCTGGATTCATGACTTTGTCTAGCTCACCACACGATGCTGCAATCAGTCCTGCAAAAGAAATTGAAAGAAAGAATGTAAGAGTTTGTTGTGTTGATTCAAGAGCCTAATTGATCAAATGGGTTCCCGAACCTAAGAAGAGAGGAGAAGCTTTGCCGGGTCTGGATTTGTACTCTGGGTGGAACTGAGCACCAATGAAGAAAGGATGGTTTGGAAGTTCAACAATCTGCCAATTAGTCAAGGGCTTTGAGTTTTTGCAGCAAATTGATTTGAACTGGAGACAAAATAGTTTTGAAGGAAGGATTGAAAAAACAGACCTCCATGCGTTTGCCAGTTTCATCTTTGGCAGCAAAAGAGAGACCTGCCTTCTCTAGCCGTTCAACCATCTCAGGATTCACCTGCAAGAATTGTGTCAACAACTCCATTCATTTTAACTTATGGATATTAAAGAATCGGTATACAAATTCATACCTCGTATCTATGGCGATGCCTCTCATCCACAGAGCTTTTGTTCCCGTAGCTGTAAGTAGACAGAATCATCATGGTTAGTAATCCTATAGCACTTACAGAGTAAACTTTTTAGAACAATGGTTCTTACAGTTTTGCAGATTTGCTGTCTTTGACAGTGAAGATGGATTTTCTTGATCCGAGGCGCATAGTGCCTCCCATGTGAGTTCTTGAACCCTAAACCCCCACCAACCACAGAAAATCAAGTTAGATCTGAGCAGGACAGATGAGAGAGAGGGAGAATCTAAGAACCTCAGGCATGAATACGATGCACGGATGTTTAGTGTCAGGTTTGAACTCTGTGCTGTTTGCGTCGTGCAAGCAGAGAACTGATCGTGCAAACTCGATGACGGAGACCTGCATCCCAAGACATATACCGAGGAAAGGGATTTTGTTTTCACGAGCGTATTTTGCAGCAAGAATCTTTCCTTCCACTCCCCTGTCACCAAAACCTCCAGGTACAAGAACTCCATCTCCACCCTGAAGATATATACACTAATAGTGATGAGTGAAACACTCAGAGAAAAGGCTTCTTAACGATTGAAGTTTGTGAAATGGGTAAATATTTCAAACCTTCAGCAACTTCCAAGCAGCTTTATACGCATTTGGATTCTGCATAAACGTTAAAAAAAAAGACAAGATTCTTGTTTACAAACTTGTGAACACAAAACACAGGCATACATGTGTAGTCAAGTCAAGTCATTCACTGACCTCTTTCTCAGTTTCTTTTTCGAGATCACAAGCTGGAACCCAATCAACTACGAGCTTTTTGCGACAAGCGACAGAAGCATGTAAGAGAGCCTAACACAAAGTTATCCAAATGTGAGTTTGCTGACGCAAAAGAAATCTACTACTCCCCATGAGGTGATGTGAAAGTTTGTACCTTCAAGATGGAGAGATAGGCATCAGAGAGGCCTGTATATTTCCCCACAACAGCGATTCTCACCTGTAAAATTGGTTTCGTGCGTTAAGAAAAAAGATATTTGAGGTTATGGTTTATTAGGAGTTGGTGAAAGCTGAGACCCACCGGTACATGTAAGTTGTCACATAACTCGGCTCTTGCTGTCCATTCCTCTAGAGAGGGTTCTTTAACAATACTGTTTCAGTAATAACAGACATCACTTCGAATTCATTTGAATCTAAATCCAACCAACCACATAACAAGAAAACAAAGAAGAAAAAAACAACATGTGTAATATAATACAAACCTAGCAAGATTGAGCACTTTTGAAATTGCCAAGTGAGCCTTCTGATCCTGTTCAAGAGAGTATGCACATTCAGCATTATTTTCATGATGATATATGAGTGACTATCAATACTTCAGTTCAGAAAAGGTACCTTAAGCAACAGAGGAATGTGCCAAATGTTGGGAACATCATAGAGAGTGAAGATAGACTCAAGCTGAAACAAGAAACACAAGCTTGTAAATAACCGAGACTTAAAGTACATAACATAACAACAAGGGATAAAAGGAAAGCATCTTACCGGAACATGGCAAAACTGAGCTAGCTTTTCTTTCACATTCTCCTCAAGTGCCTGAGTGAAGAAAAAAGTTTTGAGGCTTTTAAACCAGATCAAGGAGATAACACACATAGAGACTGTAATGAGACAGGTTTGGAGTTAAGATAGAGAAGCAAGAAAACCAAACCTTTGTGCTCCGACAAGCTAAGATATCAGGTATCAAGCCCAAGCCTCGTAGCCCCCGGACACTATGTTGTGTCGGTTTAGTTTTCTGAAAAGGACATAACAAAGCAAATGAAGTTTGCGTAGACAATAGAATCAAATGATGTCACATTATGACTGATTCATTTCAGGAAAATGTATCTACCTGTTCACCAACAACATTAAGCACAGGCACGAGGCTGACGTGGACCAGACAGAAATTCCCTGGGCCTGAACTCAACCACCAACCAAAAGATGCAGTAGGTAATTTCATCATATATCTAAAACAGATTTTTCTTTTGCTAAGGATTCAATTGATATACTTACCTACACGGTAAGAGAATTGGCCAAGTGCCTCAATAAAAGGTGCAGATTCAATATCACCTGCAAACAAACAAAAATAATCTCTGTTTACACAGAAGAAGCAAAAGACCAAAAAAATAAAAATGTATTTATTGTATAAACCAACCTATAGTTCCTCCTAATTCGATAACGCAAATATCAGCAGGACCCTCCTCTCCATCAACAGGGATGGCAGCAACTCTCTCTATCCACTCTTGAATTGCATCAGTGATATGAGGAACAACCTATAACCATCACAACCACAAATAAATTTAAAAAGAAGCAACAACAACAGAAGATGAAATGAGAAAGAGAAAAAAAGCTTAATGATTACCTGAACAGTCTTTCCCAAGTAATCTCCTTTCCTTTCTTTAGCAATTACATGCTGTTGTGTGACAAAGACAATTAAGAAGATTTAGTAAACCTAACGCAACCAACAAGCAACTTCCAATCTAGATCTTGACCTGGTAAATTTTCCCGGTTGTGATGTTATTGTCTCTGGTTAATTTGATGTCTAAGAACCTCTCGTAGTTTCCAAGATCAAGATCCACCTTTTATTTAAATTCCAAATCACATCAAACAAAAACATTCAAAAAAGTTGAAGTCTTTTTAAGTTTTTTTTCTTCTAATGAAATAAAATAGTCGTTCTTTTTTATATATATACCTCACCACCATCGTCCAAGACAAAGACTTCACCGTGCTCAAATGGAGACATGGTTCCAGCATCAGTGTTTAGATAAGGATCTGGAGATTAAGTCTTCCACGTAAGCAAAACAACATTAAAAAAAAGGAAAAAAGAGTAACAAAGAAGAAGAAAAAAGAACCGATTTTGATAGAAGTAACACGAAGACCACAAGCTTTAAGGAGAACACCGATACTACTTGCTGTTACTCCTTTGCCAAGTCCACTCACAACACCTCCTGTTACTAGCACGTACTTCATCTTCTTCCTTCTGCTTTTCAATCTAGTCAAAAATCAACTAATCCTGCACAGAAGTCACCAACCACCAAATCAGTCAACAAGAAGTTATCTGTTTCATAGTCAACAATCTAGAAACAGGGGAAAGCTCAAAGCTTTTTCGAAATGCTTAAGTGATGATTTTGGGGGTTTATTAAGATTTAAAAAGGATGGTTTTTGGACTAAAAGCGCTTGCATTTTCCTCTGTATTAAACCCAGAAAACCAGAGAGAAAGAGAGACCTGCGTTTAGCCGGCGGCTTCGATCTCTGAAAATAAAAATGGAAAAGAGGTGTTTTTGGTTACTGGGTTTTGATGGGTTTAGTGGATAAGGATAAAAGGAAGGCGAGAAAAGCGTGAGAAAGATGAAGACAGAGTGAAGAGAAGAGAGAAGTTTAGGTTGATGCCATTGACAACGGAATCCGTTTTTATAAAGAAGAGAAACAGTAACTATATAGCAGCTACCGAGCGAGCGCCTCTCTCTCAAAACCTCTATGTAAACGTAAACCCTCTCACCCACATTTTTCTTTTAATAAATAAAAATTGGACAATACGTATTTGATTTTCTATAAACGGATATATTTGCGTATACGACAATATATTTCATAGTTATTTCATTTCTATAACACAGTTCCAAAAAGTGCTCCAGTAATATTATACTATTTATTTTGTTTACCGACGTAAGTGGACCAAGATTTGGAAAAAAATTATAGAGGTGGACAGTAACAGTAAATACTAAATAGTAACGTTATAAAAAAATCTCTTATTAAAAAAGAATCTTAATTTTTGACTTAATCTTTTAAAAAATTTAAACTAAATATACGAGATTGATTGTTTAGAGTTTTTAAACTAGTTTTTGATTTTTAATTTTCAAAAATCTATTTTTACCCAATCATGATTTTGGCAAAGTAGCTTTCTTATTTTTTTAGAGAAACTAATTTTTAGTTCTTTTTACTTTTTTTCTACTAAAAGACCAAAATTTTCTTTTTATTGGTAATTGATATAAGTTCTTTGAGACTATTTATCATTACTTTTCTATGAAATTTGAGTTATATCTTCACTATCTATTGAAACAATTGAAATATTATTAATGTAAATGAATTTATTAATGTTTTAATCAATATTTTTGTACCATAAGTTTTATACCTAATTAATTAAAGTTTTAAATTAAAAGTATATTAATTCTGTTACACTTTAGTCACTTTTGTATTTTTTAAAAAAAATCTATAAGCTTATATAAAATAACTTAATAAATTTTATTCTTTTACCATTATTTTATAATATAATTAAATTTTAGTTTATTCAAATAATATAAATGTTATTATGTATTATGGTGTATGTGTAGACTTATATTTGCCACAATTTTTAAAATATTTGTTTTTGTTAATTTTTTTACTTTATGTTTAAACATAGAATTGTATTATTTTGTGTTTGATGTTTTGGTTTAATTTAAAATAGTTTTTTGTGTGTTTTGATAATAATATTTTTTATTTTTTTATTTGAAAAGTAAAAACTAAAAACCAAAAACCAAAATTTAAAATCACCAATCATGTTTTTCAAAAAACTAAAATCTACTTCAAAATCAAAAACCATAAATCAAAATCTAAAATCCAAAAACTAAAAACCAAAAACCAAAAACCAAAATCTAGAAACCAAACAAACAATCATTACCTACATTTCTATTTTATATTCTTATATTAATTAATTGAAAAATTATTTAAGTGGCTTTTTTGTACACTTGTCATTCATAGATAAATTGTTTGATTAATTGTTATAATTTGATTGGTTGATAGTTTTTCAATTTTGATTTCTTTAATTTGATTCTAAATTTGACTTATATCATTACCAAATAATCCAAACAATATAATTATTAAAAATATATCCCTAAATTTATAAAAATTTATTGTCTAACTTATCAGATAATAAAAATTTAATTTGGAACATTCAATTTTATAAGAAGTGTTCAATATTTACATATTTTGATCATTCAACATATGTTATATCATTTTAAACACAAAGTAAAAAAATGTATATTTTAAAGATTTTTATTATAAGAAACACATAAATTTTCTCGGATAACCTTTTTATTTTATTTTCATAAAAATAATTTCAAAAAATGACAAAAAAGGTTTTATTAAAAGGTAAATTTATATTTATACTCCTAGGATTAACTAATCTAGACTTATAGGTTAGAGTTAAGGGATAAAATTTTGAGGATATGGTTATAAAAAAATTTAAAAATAGAAAATAAATATAAAAATGTTGAAAATAGTTTCAAAAAGCATTCTCAAATTTGGAAAATAAAATTTGGAAAATAAAATTTATGAAAAAATATACAAAGTTCGAAATTGAAACTATAAATATTTTATTATTATTTATATATCTGCAAACTAAGGGTGTAAATATAGTTTGACTCTTTAATAAAATTAGCTCTTTTAGTCATTTTCCTCATTGAGATCTTTTTGTGATAAAAACTTGAAAATGAGCTATTAGAAAAAATTGTCCTAAATATAAACATATATATATTAACATAACATATGTTTTTATTTAAAGAAGTGTTCAATAATCACGTAAATTCAAAAATATATAGTTATGTTTTTTTAAATATTTTGTGATTTAAACTTTACATGCAACCATAAACTAATTTGTTACATGATTTTATGTTTTTGGAGTTTAATAAAAACATATAGATGAAAATATTTGACCTACAAACTAATTAAACTATATATATATATATATATATATATATATATCTAGATGAGAATGTTCAAAAAAAATATCATATTTAATGAACGAGAGTGTTAATCAACTATATATTTATTTGAAAGGTTTATAACGTTAGATTTTTAAAATAACATGTAAATTTAACTTACAAACCATATCAACTATATATGTAGTGTGTCTAAATTTTTTTAAAATTATCCAAATTATTTTACTGATTATTTTATAAATATTTCTGAACTATTCACTAGCCAAAATTATCAGATTATTTATTTTTAAATTTTACATGTTTGACGCCCAATAGCACACATGGTAGATGAATCTATGCCATATTAGTCTAAAAAAATGTTTTTTGATTTCAACTATTTTAACATATATATTATTTTTAGCAAATATTATTTTGTAATCATGTACTATTATTTTTAGCAACTATCATAATGATGTATGAATATCATATAATATTAATTGATTAATATTTAAATATCAAATTTTTAACACTTTATAAAATATAAAATATAAAATTTGATCAGAATGTAAAAATAAGAATTAAAGAAAATATTAACTATTTTACTATGGTTACTGATAAAAATTCAATAAAATACTAAAAATCATACTTATATTTTTACAATCACAAGTATAAAATATATAAAATCTGTTTATCAAGAATATCACAAAATAATTTTACATTCAGTTTCCAAAAATACAATTTATATCTTGACAATAAAAACATTTTATTAATTAAATAATTAAATTATTTATAACCGTGAATTCGCGGGTAAACACCTACTAGTTAAATATATCTTAAATTACTAATACTCTTTTATATATTATACATGTTTCCAAACAATATTATAAATAATCTTGTATTCAAACAATATAAAACATTAGATCTTATGTTTTTAATAACTATTTAACAATTTTCTTTCAAATTAGTTAGATAAATTAAATAATGAAAAAATCTAAATAATTTCTAAAACAAGAAAATAAATAAAACCTATTTTTCACATTTAGATAATATAACAACATTTCAATCAATAACAAATCAACTGAATTAACTGATTATTTTATTTATATTTTCTAAATAATAGTTATAAGTAACATAATAATTCAATAATAGTCATTACATAAATTTATATATATAAAAACACAATTCATTAAAAATATTACATTGTACACAAATATAATAACAAAATAATTACAAAAATGTTCAAAATATATATTATTTGAAGAAAAATACTTAACACTAATTGTAAAAAACAAACCGATTATAATATGAACCAAATTATTAAGAAGATAAATTACACAAAACAATTATAATAAAGTTAATTAAGCTATATAAAAGAGTAATATGATCAAAACATATTTATAGTTCTTAATTATTTTATATCTATCTTTTCTCTATCAAAATTTTGTAGAAAGGTTATAATTTCATAAAATTGTAAAACAGTGAACTTTAAAATTTTGATTAAAAGATGACACATTATGAAACTATAAAAATTTAAATGAAATTGGATTACATATTGGTCATTTATCGGTTCAATCGATTAGTCTTGAATGTTAATGATTTTTACATGTTTCAAATATGGATACTTTTAAAAACTTAAACTGAATTATCAGATCACCGGATTAACAGGTTTGTCCACGGATCTGTGTCGAATTTAAAAATATTGATTTAAATGCAAAAATATTTTAAATACATAAAATTCTTACAAATAAACAAAATATTGTGTTAAGTTATTAGTAAATTTTTCATCATAAAATATTATGCGCTTTCAAGAATGGGTCAAGAGAAATAAAAGATAAAGAAATCTGGTGATAATAAAACAAAGGTGAAAAAGTTCTTCCCATTCCAAAATTAAAGATGGTCATAAATCTTCTTCAACGACCAACTTTACCATTTGTAGGCAATCCAATTTGAAGTGCATAGTTTTAAACCGCATGCGAAGACAATGTGTTTAACTCCACATGAAAGGGTGAAATTACTTGAATCATTCCGAACGATCCAGTAAGAGTAATCCCCAACTCCAACTCTATAATCATATCTCCACCAAAAGTAGACTGGGTGGTTGCCCAAGATGCATCAACTTGACATTTTCGTTTGAATGACTCATACATCTTCTCTAGGTTGGTTTACTGGGGTTCCTCTTTTGCCTCGGCGCCTCTGTCACTGTTTGTACCATATTACATGCTTCGCTCTCTTGAGAAGCCCTTTGCAATATACCCATAGACTAAACTTATTTGCTGTTGAAAAGCTTATTGTTTCTGTGTTTCCATAAATACCACATAATCAATGAGAATTTTGCCAGACTTTCGCCAATATGCCTCATGTTTGTGCCCATAATAGAAGGAAGTTCAAATTTTCATAGACAAGGTCATTCGCAAAAAGTTATGAAGCTGATAGAATGTCTGATAATACCCATGTCTGGAAGGTGAAGGGACATCATAATAAAAGATGGTGTATGGATTCCTCATCCTCAACACATCTGGGACATGATCGATCATTCCCACAGTGGCGGTCGGCTAGTCTACTACATACGGCCATACAGCCCGTCAAACACCGCCATAAGAAATGTTTATTTTTTCTGGGCGTACTTACCTTCTACACCTTAAATAGTAAGGATTTATGTTTGGTTCCAGAACTTGTTGCTCCTCTCGGTCTTTATGTAATTGGAATGCCAATTCATAGTTCGATTTGGCCGTATACAGACCTGATTTCGTATGAACCCAACAAAAGTTATATGGTTTTATGTGATGGTTTGGTTGATAAAAAAGTTACATGGTTTGTTTAAATATAATTTCTATTCTAGAAATTTAGATGGTAAAACAAAAGTACGTGGACATGTCTTGGATAACTGTGGAGAAACAAAACAAAGATAACAAAATGATATATTTCCTAACAAAACTATATTTTCCCCAACAAAATAAACTTCTAAGTGGTTAAAATAATATTTTAAGGATATTAGTTGTCCGTTTGACGTTAATTTCATATACTCTCGTACATTGAATTCATTTAAGAAACTTTAGGATACCTACAAAGAAACATCTACATCTTAAAACAAAGATTTTGTGGTTTGTTACTTTAATTTATTCAATGTTTGGGTATTTATGTTTTTTTCATTTTAGTCAGATTTTTAACAGTAATAACAGATTTTGGTTACAAAATTATACTACTGTATTTATTTGATTTATTTGTTATTGAACCGATAATATCTTCCTATATTAACCAATAAAACTATTGCATAAACATAAATTATTTCCATCTAATAGCTATACAAATCATAAAAAGCATATATGAATGAACTCTCTAGATGGTAACTAAGAATCTTATATAGAAATAGCGTTTAAGCATATTATTTGAGGCTTAGAGGGTATAAAAACATTAACAACCTTTTACAAAATATTTTATATTTATATTACATATTTTAATTTTTTTGTATAATAATAAAATTATTTTTATGAAAAAATAGATGCACAAAAATAATGAAATATAGATGAACTTGTGAATTTTTATAAACACAAAATAAGAGAAAATATCATCAATTGATTATATAACCGGATGTAAAAGACAATATAAGTAAAAAGGATCTCAATACAATAATAGTAACACCATTGAAGAACATCTAATTCTCAAGAAGTAATATGAGTTTTTATTTTCAGAATTGAAAGAAAGTTTTCGAGATTTTAAAATCTAGGTAATTTTTTTTTGAAATTTTGGGTTGAAGAACCGACTTCGAATATGTATGTCATACATTTCATCATCGTTGGTTGAGAAGAAAGTTTCATCTTTTGATTTATTTAACATGTAATGATACTAATACTTTATTATTAAATCTTATAATGATAATGTTCTTTTTAAACAATATAAAAAGATAGTTGCAAAACGAAAATTGTAGAACAAGCATTAGATACTTTGCCACACCGATGATGAATGGAAAGTATTCCATAAGTTTCAAGGGAATCCCAGCAATGGAGATGGAAGGAATACCTTTAACAGGTTCCAAATTAAATCTTTTATTCCATAAATGTATGTTGCAGCTATTTTCTTCTATTGTTTTAGACCATCTTTCCAAAAATATAAGACTTACATATATAGATTTAAATATCTACTTTTGTGTTTATATTGAAATAAATTTATAGATTCAAACTCTGTGTTGGTTTATTAAATCAAAGATTTGAGAGAATTCAATATTTGGGTAAATCGGAAAAATTCCAAAATTTGAGTAAATTTTAAAAAGATTGGTTACAATTTTTATGGTTTTTTGAAAAAAAAACAGAGTTTTGAAAAGCTTTTAAATTTAAACCATTTATTTAAAATAATTATTAAAATTTTAAATTAGTGTAATTTGATCTTTTATTGTTTTATGAAATATATAAAACATATAAAAGTTTTAAAAATCAATTTTTCAGTTTTTTCATTTCAAATAGTTTGATTTTCTTTTTTAAAATGCAAAGTAAATTTTATTATTTTTAAAAAAGTGTCAAATACTATCATATGAGGTTGTATTGTGATTATTGTTTATCACTATAAAATATTATCCAGAATTCACCAAATCCCATTTGATATACTTTGTCAACAAAATCTATACTTTTCAGTAAGCTGGAATTCGAGAGAATTTATGCAAATTATTAATCCAATAAACTTGGATTTCATATAGAATTTATAAATTTTAAATACAATAAGAAAAGATTTTTAAAAAAATGAAATCCTTTCAAATTCTTGATCCAATAAGATCCCGTATGTTTTTGTTTTGCTACTATTTTAGCATATAAATTCTATTTTTAATTTTTTAGGAGCTAAAACTATTTTCAAATTTACTAAATGTACAGTTTTTAAGATCTGGGATTTTTATGTTATAATAGACTTCTAATGAAGTCTACTTAAAACTACAACTAATAGACTTCTAATAATGTTAACTAAACCATGAACTTTAAGTAGACTTCGTAATAATACTACTAAAATATGATTTTAAAATTTTTATCTTATGTTTTCTCTTAATTTTATTTTATTTTGAATGTATACTTTTACAAGACTTCATTTGAGCCATCAAAATTATCAACAATCAAACAAACTCTAATTTTTTTTAATATATTGCTTTGTAATAATTTATCATAATAAAATATTTTTTGTAAATATTTATTTTAATGCATAATTTTAAACATACTATTTAGTTGTCTTTCACTTGTATGATATTATTAATTTTTGTTACATATCAATTTTTTCAAAAGTAGTCTAAACAAAAAAAATCCACCATAAGATAAAAGAATAACTAACATACATGTGAGACGAAAAAATATATAAAAACTTCCCAAAAAGTTTCAAGAGTAAAACTTATCACAAAAAATTTAAATATCTCTCAAGTGTATACGTCAAAAAAATAAAAATACACAAGCATATTTCAAAATAAGTCTACACTTATTAGTTAACAACATAGTCAAACAAAAAAAATGGATAGCTCCATAATCTATTAACTTTTGAAATTCGTTCAAGACCATTAAAATTCATTGATACGTACTTTAAAACAATAAAATCATGAATAATACACAAATGCCTTTAAATAGGATTTTCGACAAAGACTTCACTTGCAGTCTATATTTATAGATTATAAGGGAAGAATACACTTATTAGTTAACAACATAGTCAAGTAAAAAATTGATAGTTACATAACTATAACATATTAACTTTTAAATATTATTTAAGACCATTAGGATTCACTAACTCACACAATAAAACAATAAAATTGTGAGAAACCTTAATGAATAATACACAAATTCACTTTTAGTTTTATACGTAGACACTATATGAGGTCTGCAAAATGGTAGACTTTCTCTTCAGTCTACATATGTAGACTATTATAGACGTCTACTCTTTGGGTTATTTTTTGTAATTGTATAATTTGTAGGTTATTTTCTGTATTTTTAAAAAAATTGTGATTTTATACGAGTAGACTTTATATGTAGTATATACTTTAAAATTTAGTTTTGCAATTGACATGAATTCACTCAATATTTGATTTTCAAAAGTAGACTTCATACACAATTTAAATTTAGTTATTTTTAAAAGTGGTTAGTTTTGTAGTTGACTAAAATTGACTTTTTACGAGTAGATTTCATCTAAAATCCACTCTTAAATCCGACGTGTTAGTTTTGTGTTTGATCAAAATAAATAGTAGACTTTATATGCAGTCTAATAATCTTAGATAAAAAAAACGTAGACTGTATATAAAGTTTATACTTTAATTACATTTTGGTCAATATTTTAACATTTTAGTCAAATACAAAACTAACTTTGATCAAATGCAAAACTGACCCTTACCTAGACAATCTACTTGATGTAGACTTCTGATGAAATCTACTATGAGAAGTCCAAATTTTGGTCAAACACAAAACTAACTTACCTCTTTTATGTAGACTTTTTCGTAAGTCTACCAAATTTTTTTTTCAAAGGTAAAGACGTAGATTTCTCGGGAATTATGCGTTCAAAAATATAAGTTTAGTTAATTACAAAACTAATCTATGCGTTGACAAGTAGATCGCATCCTAAGTCTACATATTGATAGACAAACAAAACAATATATTATCGCGATACAGATCTAAAAAATGATGAAAACAATGTAAATAGTTATCTTTTCCGGTTTAAAGCTCGTTTCCAATCTTTTCCACCGTTAAAACTTCAAATATGAGCAAAAGGAAGCAACTTTGACGATTCTTTACTGAAGAATCAAGAAAATATGAAACTTGTGTTTATGAAAATGAAAGTTATAAAAGTTTTTTAGATGAAAGTGGAGACGAAATGAGAGAAAATTAAAACTTGTTGGTGTTGAATTAAGAAAAAATTAATAAAAAGAATTCTTGAGCTTTAATTGTTAAAAAATTGTTGTTCATGGTGATTGGAACAATTGATAATAGTGGCATTGTTGTAAATAAGAAGAAATGGTTAGGGTGTTTTTTTTTTGTCCTTTTTGAAAATAAAAGGAAATTAAATTATACTAGCAATTTTGTAAATATTTGAAAAAACTAAGGATGGTATGGGTTAATCATGGCTAAATAGTATTGACAAAAAATAGGTTAGTTTTGTGTTTAACTTGAAATTTTGAGTCATTTTTGAAAAATTCTCGATAATTAAAATAAATTTTCTTTATAATACAATTTTGCAAAAGAAAATGTGACTTTATTTATAAAAACTGTATTTCCTTAAGAAAATTTTATTTTTGGATATAACTATAAATTTTAAATTTTTAAATATCATTTTTTAAATAAAAATTTTGACTCTATAATAGAGGAGTGTTATTTTCCCCAAATTATATAGAAAAAATAGTAATCAATTTTAGAGAAAGAAACATATGTGTTGTACTATATTTTCTTTTATGTTAACATCTTAAGATGGAAAAAACAATGAATTATAAATGCTTTAACTTGCAACTTCTTGTTGTTTTGTTCATATTGATTTGTTTTCTAGGAATCCTGTGTTTTGCCTAGGCATGTTCATATAACACAAGAATCAAAAACTAAACCAGAATTAAATAAAATAATCAAGCCAAAATTGATCGATATTTACAAATAACCAAGTGGTTCCTATTTCTCTGAAATCGAAAAGTCAAAACCGAATTGAATGGGTCCGAGTACCTAATACAGCTTTTACACTTAAAATATTAATTATATTTTAGCTTTAAAACTTAAATATTTTTAAATACTATTTATAAATGGAATTAGCCAAGAAAATGAACTACTCTAATATATTTAATCAAAAATATTTAAAATTATCCGAATTAGCTAAAGATTTAAAATTATCCAAATATTTTTTATTTAAATGATCTAAATTATCCTATTCTTAATCCGGGAAAATTGAAAAGCATAATTTTGACCCCAATTATTTTAAATTATCCAAAAATATAACTATACTGAAACCTAACTGGAACTAAAATTTTATCGGATATTATTTGATTTCTAACATTGTTAACCGCATCAAACCAAAACCAAAATAACTAAATCGAGACCAAGCTGAATTTATAAATAACATAATGATTTCTATATTTCTAAAGAAAAAAAAAAGATTTGGAACGAACCGAAAATTGAACTCTCAGATCTAGTTTTGCCTAAGATGTGAAATCTTGAAAGGTTTTGAGGACATGAGTTATTGGCCTGTCTTTACCACTCTGAGTCATATGTGACCAATAAAATGGACCACTATAACGGTATTAACTAATCACTGTTTTTCTCTCACGCTATCACTAGTTTTATCTTTCTTTTTCTATCTCCTTTTTTTTGTTGTGGTTGTCCATTCATCTAAATTGTACAACACAGAAAAATGTTTTTCTTACAATTAAGCTGACAGATACAATAACCAGTTATGTAGCTAAATAATTGATCACCATATTTCTTTACAATAAATTAAAAAAAAAATTGGAGTGAAGACGTCCAATCAGTTTTTTTTGTTCATTTTTTGTTTGAGTTTGATGGTTTTGAAATTATTTTAGAGAATATAAAATGTAAGGATATTTGAATTTTGTGTTCTATTTTAAATTTGATTTTAGCAAAGTATTATTTTTTAAAAATAAATTGTATGTACATTTTTAAAATTATGTAAAATTCTTAATTTTGATAGGATTTCGAGTTTTGATTACCGTGTTTCTGATTTTTTAATTATAAAATTTTTAATTGAAAGTAAATTTGTGAGTTTATTTGTGAAATAACAAAAAAGGTTTATAGAGAAAATGAGAAAGAAATAGAAAAAGAAGCAGAGAAATTGTGTGATTTTAGTTAGTTAGTGAATTATAGCTTTTGGTTGGTTATCTCATCTAATTTCTCGATATTTATTAGAATGTTGATAGCATAGGGATAATGCAAGAAATATTTTTTTTTAATTCCAAGTTAAAACTATTTTTGTGTGAAATGCTATTTTTAAAGTAATGAGCGCAACTTCCACCATTAAAATAAATAAATAATTGTAAGTTGACTTAACTAGGGTTCGGACTTCAGGTATTCATATCGATTTCGGGTATAACTTGTTCGGTTCCGGGTAATCAGTTATTTATAAATAGTATCTAATGAGTACTTGGTCGATTTATAGTTTGGTTTCAGATCGGTTCGGACCGGTTTCGGATAGGCTCATATATATAAATTTATATCTGAAATATTATACTTTTGTAAATAAATTTATTATTTTTTAAAAAAAATTGGCTATATATTAATAATATGTAGTTAAGTACAATAAAATTGAGGTAGTTTAGTGGTGTTGTACATGTAATTTCGCCTAATCAATTCGGGTTTGTTGCCCATAAAATATAATTATGTGTTTTTAAACATATAATTCAGTTAAAACGTGTATCCAATCAATTTTGGGTAAAAACTGACTGATACCTATAAATCATCAATATTAATATTCATCGGTTAAATATACTATGACCCGAACTGAACCGAACAGGTCTATTTTGGATCAGATCCAGTTCAAATATTTGGTTCTGGTTGAATGTCCCAGCCCTAGACTTAACCGGTATCGACGTGTTTTGGCTTTATGTATTTGTTCCGTATTTCGTGATTTTCGTTAATAGTAAAACTTACACTGTTGCTGACCAAAAAAAAAGAAGGTAAAACACAGTTATAGTCTTATAGATCCAGCATTGGTCGTACCGGACCCACCGGTTTGATCTCTGTCCGTCTAAACGTGGAAATGTACAACGACTTCGTTCACATTTTTAATGTTATCCGTTTGCCCCATAACCCCCCCACCCCTTTTATTTATATTATATACAAATAATGTTTTGAGTAATCGATATCAATATTCATCAGACTACAATTAAGAAATCAAATTACAAAATTACTGGCCACTAGATCTTTAGCGCTTGTAAGAAAATTAACATCAAATTAATATCAGGTTTTCTGAAGGTGGATCCTCGTATTGCCTAATCATTCATGCTAGACATGATGATTCTAATCGTATAATAACTTAGTTACTATGTCTTTACGGTACACTGATTGTTGTACAGTAAAAAAATAAAATACCAAATCCAAAATCAATATATAATCATTGAGCCCAACAATGTTGTTTTTCTTTTTTCTAAAAAAATGTTTCATTTGTAACACAAACATGCATAGTATCAAATTGGAATATAGATACACGTGTTTTGTTCTTCTAAACCATTTCCAATTAATCTTTTTTTTTTCAATACAGTAGTTATATTATAAAATCAGGTTCTACTTCAGTGTTACTTTATTATAGAATAAAACATAAAGTAATAAACAAAAAAATATATTTTATTTATGGAGTAGACCTATTTTAAAACTATTAGAATGAAAATAGAATAGGTTTCAATAGTCTTACTTCAAACTCTATTTTTATCGTGAAAAATACAAGTGGGGTTGAAGATGTTGAAAACCAATCAATTTGATAGATTGCTATGTCCTTGTTAAATTATATTGATTTTATTTTCTAGTTCTTGAAATTCTACGTCTAATTTAACTATAGTAAAATATAATATAATTTTTTTCTTTGGTGTTAATGTTAATATAATATAATTTTTATAAATTTATATAATAACGTGAGCAACTAAATAACGATATAGTACATAAATATTCTATATGTCAATTTTTTTTTGTTTTAAAGTCATCTTCCAAAACATTTGAGCAAGTTTAGTCTAACTCATGGATGACTGACATATTAAGGTTTTAGTTTAGGAAAAAAAAAACATGAACAAAAATGATATGTAGAATTGGAAGTAAAGTAATGCAACATTCGTATAGTAGTTGTGAACAGATGGATGGATATAGTAAATCTATTATAGGTCGAGAATTAACTAAGAGATGTAAATTCCATGATCGATACTAAAATATTATAGCTAGTTTTCATTTGTAACAGCAATTACCTTTTACATATTTTACACTATCAGAGATGTTTTATTTATCTATCCATCCGTTAATTTTCACTTAAAACTAAATCTTATTAACTTGAACAAATATAATCACAGTGTACGGTTGTATTTTGCAAAAAACATTCTATATCTATTTCCTGAATAGAATGAATGAAAACAATACATTTTATATTAGTTACTTGTAAAACTGTCAACCTTTTTATAAATCTAAAGCTGTGTGCTTTTTATCTTTGCCGAAAGGTTGGAGATAACAAAAATGTAAATGGAAATATTAGAAATTAAATCTGAAAGAGGAAGCAAGTTTTTAAAAAGAAAATGTACACCAAAAATTAAAGAAAGTGTCAAAGGAGTAATCTTTAATAGTTTAACTTTCAAGAAACCCACCAAACTTATAACTACCAACTAACATTCATACATCATACATGCAGATGCACACTTAATGATAAATGATCCCATCTTTTTCTCTCCAATGAGTTTATATTAACATGGGTCTTATTATTATTCTATGTATTCTTACAATAATTATTGTAAGGCAAGTAGTTACATGCAAGAATTAGTTATTACACCTGCTTAAGGTAGTAAAGTGGGACAAAAAAATAAGACATCATATCGATCGAACACTTGTTAACGCGTACAATCGAGTTATTTTCGTCAATATATCTTTAATTATTATTTAGGGACATTACACTGCAACCCACGAGCCAGGAATGTGAGAGCCTGAGAGGCCCTTCTGAGTTGCTCGGTGGGTCTGTCACTCACCAACCCTGTCAGTGTTGTCCTACTAAGCACCACGTGTCGTATCTCTTTTTCTGGTCAAATGTTGCATCTACGTTTATTTAGGAGTTTTTGTTGGATTATCCTATTCTTATTGAGACAGACTAACAAAGTACATGCTCTTTTTACAATTTTATGATAAACTAAAAACTTATTTGTTTTTAATTCATTGCATGGATCAGGTTTGTTGGTTTACGTCAGAAGAAGTTTGACCCGTAATCCATACAACAAAAGTCCTGTGGATAAATGTTACAAAGTTTTTATATTATAGGACTGAGATCTGCGCGAATAATCAGCAGGTCGTATATTTATTTATTTTATGTTGGAAGATGGTGTTTGTGTTATGTTTTTAAAAGTCATGCGGTCTGGAAGCTGTAGCTACTAATTTTCAATGGTTTAGCTATTCATTTATATCCCCCAACCTCAAGTCCAATTTGAGATGATACGGATCTTTGCATACAAATTTTCCAAATTCTATCCACTTTGGATACTGGGTTTCAAAAAGATACTCCCTCTATTTTTATTTTTAGGTGGTTTAATATAAAAGCAAACAGATTTTTTTTTTTTTTTTTTTAGAAATCAACAAGGAAAATACGTTGCTATATCTATAATATATCTATAACACATTCATTTTGTCTAGAACATTTAATTAGAAAGTGAGGTTATTGCTATTCTTAAGAAGAATAAAAGAAAAAAAAAAATCAAAAAGTGAAAAAAAGAAAGTAAATGTTTTTAAATTATATTATTTTATTATTTTGGATTCTGTAACAGATTATATTGTGAAATAAATCTATTTTGCTAAAATTACCTACAAATAAAAACAGAGGGAGTGAAAAAGTACATGTGGATTATGTATTATAACGTATTCACACTATATATGTGACACTATATATGTGACACTATATTTAGAAGATATTAGACTAATGAGATCTTGAAAACAAACAAAAATGTTGATGTCTGGAAAAAAAGTTATATGAACAACGTAAAAGAAAGGTGATGCGTTTCTTTTTTCTTAAAAGAAGAGAGTGACGTGGTAGTGACTAGAAGAGCCATGTCTGGTGTGGCGCCTAGTAAGAATCGTGTTGGTTCATCGTCAGCTCCACATGTCAATGTATTGCTGGTCAAATGTTGCATGTTTAATCAAGAGAAATTCCTTAGATAGCCTCTTTTAGTTTGTTTGTCACAAAAATAGCTTTTAAGGAAGAAAATGACCAAAATGTTTTTTTTAGAAGCTAAAAAATTCATGTATTTGCATTTATACCCATAGGGTTAACTAATTTGGACTTTAGGGTTTAGAGTAAAGGGGTGGGTTTGGGGTTAGGGTTTCAAATTTCAAAAAAAAAATAAAAAAAAATCAAAATTTCAAAAAAAAAAAGTCTATTTTGGTCATTTTATTTTTTGAGGGCTATTTTTGTGACAAAAACTTAAAAAGGGCTATTTAAGAGAATTGCCCTTTAATCAATGCACATTAAGCTATATATTTTTAAAAAATAAATTATGTCATAAAAATATATTTTTTTTTCTGTTTTTATATAAAAATTTCAAATTTTAATAAAATTAATTAAATTTATTGAAAGACTATTGGTAAAATATATTTGATAATTTCTAAAAACGATATATGATTAATGTATTTTTTTAATATGTGTGAAAACACCAAAACATACATTTTTTTTTTAAAGATGGAGTATTTGTCACATGTTGAAATGTAACTGATAATTCCAATAATTTATATCCGTTAATTCTCGGATCAAAGTCCATACCTTTTCAATAGGCTGGCAAAAAATACTTGATATTTATTCAATATCTATTTTACTTGCCTCGAATTTGTTTGAAAAACAAGTATTTATTGTTATCAAGTTGCGTATCAAATCACAAAAAGTATTACTTATAAATACAGATCAAGTAACAAGTAATAAAAAATCTAGTACTCACTTTGCTAATACATGTTATTCGTAAAAAATACATAATATTATTTAAATTTGTGTAAAATGTATTTTTTCTGTAAAATATACAACTAATAAGTTTGAGATACAAATCTATAACAACATAGTGTATGCATAACTTTATTTTATCTTATATTGAAAAACATACTTTTCTAAAAATAACTTGATCTACATTAATAAATAGAGTGATTTCTTCACATTTACGTATATGGTCAAAATTGTTCTACTCACAAACTAGACATGAATATACATAGAATCAGTTTTTAATTTTTAGTGTTGACCTAAATTTTTAGTGTTGGCCTAAATTTTTATATGGACAACACGTCAAGTAAAGTGCAAGTATTACATTTGTAGATAAATACTTAAAAAGCATATATTTGTTTAAAATAAATCAAATAATAAATCAAAATTTACAATATTTAGACAAAGCAGATTAGGTAACAAGTGTCGTCTCTTATTCGGAGAAAGAAGATCAAACAATTTTACTATGTGTCTCTCATGATATAGTGAACTATTATTTTACCAGAGTATTATTTCCAAAATCTGTTTATTTTCTCGTATAATGGATGGGATATTCATTCTATTTTATTTAATAGAGCCTGCTTAGAAAAATATAAAGAATGCTTCATTTCATCATAATCTATTCTACAAAGTAAACACATTTTTACATAAATTTCACACTCCTAAAAAAAAGTAAACTTTTAATGTTGTTTGATACTGTAAACTCAAACTTTAGAGATTCATCAAAAATAATTAGAAGATTACTCGATGGTAGATGATAATAGACAAGTTGGATGATAATAGAATTTGTATCACACATATTAAATGATGTGGCAAATTTCAATTAGAAGAACTATTAACAGTGTAGCTATCAAACAAACTATCTTCACTTAAAGATTTGTTGTTATTGATATCTAGTGACGGAAAATATTGATTTAACATAACGAAAAAGCTTATATATTCATTTTAGAGGATTAGAGAAGATAAGAGTTTGAGGGATTGAAAAACAGCAAAAAGATTGGCATCAAGTCTTTGGTCATATTTGCAGTTGTTAGGATACTGGTTTCAGGTAGATTAAAAGTTGGTTCATTTAGAGTTGCGTAAGATGTCGAATAGTTTGAATCAAACAAATCTGTGTAAAATTGTTTAAAGTTCTTAATAAACAAGATATGTGTTCTTAAAGCTATTGAATATCTAAGTGAATTTGGTTTAATATAAGATTTTCTCTATAATGAGGTCGAGGTCTTGCAAAATCACAATGAAAACTATAGAAAAAATTGTTACCCTATAAAAACCTGTTATACTATGTACATTTGTGTGTGTCTAATATTTTGTAGATAGCTTGAGTTTTTACATTCAAATAAAAAAGAGGAGATTGTAAGCTTATGAATTTGGAGTTTCATAAAAGGTTATAAGTAGACTTTGCGATGGATAATAAAGTACAAGGTGAAAATTGAGTATGTATGTTTCCATTAGAGGAACTATTAGCAGTGTTGGATGTCCGTGTTTGTATTTTCTGCCTTTTCTCTAGAAAAGTCTTTATGCCTTCTCTCTAGACTTCCGATTAAAGTCTGTCTCCGGCCGGCGGTTTGGCTCTCCTGCCACCGTCGGTCAGGCCATGACTATCCCCTTGTGTTTCTTTTGTTCTTTTATAGTTGTATATCCTTCAATTGACTAGATAATATTTAGAGAACGATTCTAGATTTAGAAGTTCAGATCTGGAGGATCAATTGAGATGGTCCAGTTAAGGCTTGTTTGTGTGGCGTGGTTCTTCTCTCCGGCTCTGCTTCAACTTCTAGGGTTCTGGTGGTGGGTCTTTGGAGTCTCGATTCCTTTCTGCTGTTGGACCTCGATCTCCGTTTTGCAGATGCTTTTCTTGGTCGCTTCTAGAGGTGGTTCCGTTGAGGTTTGTTGATTATGCTCTTCCTTGATCTTGTTAGCAACATAATAGATTTTGTTGTTGTTTGGTTGTTCTTGTGGTTCGAGTTGGTTTCTCTGGCTTGATTTCAAGGAAGAGGGGTTTTGACCCTATATCTTTATGTCGTGGGTGTTTGAAGTTAAATGGTGTGATTTTTCTCTTACATGGGGGCGGTTATCTGCTGTCTACCTCATGGCTTCTGGTGTGTTTCCGGAGCCACGGCTTCTCTTCCTCAAATAAAGTTCAGCTTTCAGTGTCTCTCTTAATTCTTTCTTCATTCCTTGACGGTATCATATAATAGAGTTTTTATGGCTTTGATCTTGACTTGTTTCTCTATCTTGTTCTAGTCAATCTTTTAGGTTTTATTTTGGCTTCAGAGAATTCTTGTAATTCTGCTGGCTTTTGGCTCAAGGGAACATGTATTTCTGCTGACTCTGTGTTTCAAAAATGTATCCCATCCTTAAATCTCTATAATGATGAATGAACTTTCAGTGGAAAAAAAAAAGATATTGATGGAACAGAACGAGAAAATTTATATATTTGTATTAAAGAATTATAGAGAGTTAGAATTTTGAGAGAAAAAAACGATAAATGATTAAAATCAAGTCTTTGGTTGTTTATGTTGTGAGATTAGCTGAGTGAAATAAGAGTACATATTTACAGTCTTTTGGTCACTAGTTTCATGTAGATTAAGAATTAGTTTGTTTGAGTTGTGTGTGACATCGAGTAATTTGAATTAAATCGATTTTAAGATTGTTTTACAAAAATTGATAAACAAAATACATGTTCTTGAAGCTATTGAGTATACAAGTGAATTTGGTTTACTGTGAATTTCAGATATTTTTAACGACATTTAAGTAATCTTATCTATTAAAATAGAAGTCATGACTTCTTTCATGTGTGATTTTTTAATTTGGACCATCTTTTAAATTTTTTATTAAATGTATTTCATTAAGACTAATAACATATAAAATCTTTGAACTACTTTAATCATAATATCTTTTGATATCTTTTCATTTTAAATATAAAAAAACATATTTTAAAATTCTAACAAATCTTTTTAAAAGATTTTAACAAGATCTTAATTTTTTAAAAAATATATTTAAATATTTTCACTAATTTCGTAATTAGTTTTGAAATATTATTATACTTTAATATGTTTTATAAAATGAAAAATATATATTCTATCCTATTTTATCTATTAAATAATTACAGTCAATCATATATTTTTTTAATTATATTGATCTAAATATGATAAAATTATATATTCCATTTCATAGGTATTTATGTTCAAAATATAATATATTGGTAATACAAACTAAAATTAGAAAACTATATAATACATGTATAAAAAATTAACATGTATTTCATTAAAGTTAATAATATAAAATCTTTTAATCATGATATCTTTTCATTTTCAACACAAATATAAATATATATATATATATATATATATATATATATATATATATATATATATATATATATATATATCAAAAATTGTAAAAAGTATCTTAATTTTAAAAACTTTTATGTAAATATTGAAACTAATTTCATAATTAGAATCAACTATTATTATGCAAAAATATATATTCAGTTATCGTTTATAAAATCAAAAATAAAAATTCAATTTTATTTTTATATATTTTATAATAATAACACTTCATGTTAAAATAAAATTATTATATTGAACTAAATATGATAAAATTATATTAAGTTTATAAAATTATAAGTTTTGTTTACATAAATATAAAATATATATGCTAAAATTTAATATGATAACATAACGACTTAACATTCACAAACTATATAATACATATATAGAAATTGACATATCTTAGACTTTTTATGTATAATAATATATTATCTAAAATGAATAAACGTAAAAATTATTGATAGAAGAAAATTTTGAAGATCAACGAATCAGAATTGAGTAAATTTAATACAAAATAATTTCAAATATATTAATTTATGTATATATTAATTTGTTCAATAACTAAATGCAAATATAATAAAATAAATATATAATAAGAGCACAAATACATGTGACAATTTTAAATGAAACATACCTGAGATGTAATTGTCCAATACATGTGACTAAAATAGTACATAAAACTTCAGAAAATACATGTGACTAAAATAGTACATAAAACTTCAGAAAATTTGATTGTATTTGCACATATTTACAATTTGTAGAGATGAGTGTATTCTAATTAAAAATCCTATTGTAATTTAATATTTAGGACAAATTCAATTCTATTTTGTTAATTTTATGTACCGCAATGAACGTTTTATACTCTTACATATATCAAGAGAAAATATATTATGTATAAATTATCGTAAACTGTTTTGAGTAAAGAAGAGAAGAGAGGAATTTGTGTATCTTATTCCATGAATAATGAACTCCTTATATAGGGATACAAGAATAGGGTTTTGCTTGGTGACCAAGTACAAGTAAATCTTGGTGAACAAGACTTTCTATAATCGACATCACAATAAATATAACACTTCCCCTTGATGTCTATTATACGCGTAAGATGCTGCCTCGTTAAAAACCTTACCAGGAAAAC